>JBAMBK010002642.1:0-521746 GCA_037043435.1 Drosophila suboccidentalis | reverse complement strand
TACATTTAAAGATGAATTACAAAATAGGTCTGAGCGCATTGGAATTGGAAACGAGTTTCATTTAAGTATATATAAATTTAGCACTCGATTGCACGGGAGTGGGTATAATAATATCCATGCCTATTCTTATTCCAATTGCGGCTGCCTAAGTTATTCTATCTACTCTTTCAGATAAAGCCAACGTCGTCCCTTCCGTTCAATTTGCATATCTTTAGCGCTTGTAAACCATTCACTTGAAGTCATAGGACTGTTTATCGGCAGAGTTAACCGCAACGATGTCTTATCAACTTTATAACATGGCCCTAAACACATATACATTCACACGCCCCTCACACAATAATACACATGTATGTATGTGTCTGTGTGTGTGTGTGCGCCCATAATTACCAGACACTTGAGCCACATACTTAAATCCTTGCCTTTGAACAAACAATTCCAGAATATTATACGCAGTCAACGTGGCGAATGCTATCTCCCTTGCACTTGCACTTGCACTTGCTCTTGCACTCTCCCCATCTCCCTCACTCCCACAATTAGTCGCTGTCTGGGCAAGTTTAATGCATTTCAGTTGAATACATTGCGCATACGCCACGTTGTGCGCACGCAATAAGCGTCTGCATAAAAAGCCAAAACGAAATCTATAGAAGGACAGACAAAGAAAGGGAGATAGATAGAGACAGAGGAAGAGAGGCTAATATTATGGTATATATAGAGTAGCAACCGCGTTTACTAGCCTCTTAAAACGCAACTCCCTTGAGATATACCGAGCTCACACTCGTTGGCGAAATACCCGAGGAAAAGGCTAAAAACCCAAACACAAAAACACAACGGGGCATAAAAAGCTGTATAAAATGTTGCAATCAGTTAATTTAAGTGCAAGCCCAAACAGCGAGCAACAACAGCAACAAAACAGAGCAATATACGTTACTAATACACAGCTGGACTTATACCCTGTAATTTTATATAAAATTCGGATTAGCTTTGATTAAACTGTACATTCTTCAAAATTCAAAGACCAAGGCTAGAATAAATAATATTAAGTTAAACGATTAGTTTTAAATCATATTAATTTATAATATTATTGAGACTATTTTACTAGTATTATTTTCTTAGAAAAAAATTCAAAAAAATAAGAATAATTTTGATCTTGTCAAATAATTTAATTTGGTGAAAGAAGATGAAACTTAAAAAAAAATAGAAAAGCCTAGGTTTATGTGCTGTTAATTCAAGTCACTTTTACGTATACGTAATCTGAGAGTTGTGTGTAATTTTTTGTTTTCAAAACTCAAATAATATATTTAAGGGACTTTTAAACTAGATTATATGACAACAATCATTTTACGTAATTAAAGAATTAAGTAAGATCTTTGACTTTGTACAGCTCACATTTAGGTGATTCTTTTACAAGAGTAAAAAACATGAAGCAATAAATTAAAAGATTACTTTTATATGCTGGGAATTCACACACGAATACGTGATTTTCCCTATGTTCTAAATATCCGTTCAAACAAAATTTAGCGAATCGGCTGCTTAACAAAATATCATAATATAGTCTATACTATACCCCATTTGAGCCCTGTTAGTGTACAAGGAGTAGCAATAGCAACCACGAGAAGGCAAAAGAAACATGGAAATTTCAATGTGTATATGTATGTGTATTTGTATCTGTATGTATGTATAAATATACTCGAGTATAAACAAACACGCAGCGGGGCAAGTGAAATCTACGGGCTGCCAAAACCGTGGAAGAGAGGGAATGGGGATATGAGGGGGATGGGGGGTAGGGGGGCAGGGGGGTTGGTTGGCTACAGACTAAAACTTGGGCAGGTTTTGCCAGTTTGCTTGCGGGCAGACCAAGCGCAACTAAACGCATACATACACACTAAAGCACTCATACACGCACACGCACACACACACACACACAGAGGGCACAAGTGGCTACTAATGCAAATAATTTACAAGTAGCAAATGTGGGCGGTGGGCGTGTAACGTGACAGCAGCAGCAGCAGCAGCGACAGACGTCGAGGCGAAATGTCGTCAACAACAAAAAAAAAACAGAAAAGAATAAAACGAAAACGAAAATAGAGAGAAGAAGAAGCAGAGGAGAGAAGAGAAAAAGAATACAAGTAAAAGGACATTATGCGTCTTTTCACATTTGAGAAAAAGGACAAATTTGTAAGGACAAGTGTAAGTGAAGGAAGCATCTTCCCCCTCCCCTCCCCCGTAACCCCTCTACACACACACATTTGTGTATGTATTTGTATACTTTGTGTGTGTGTGTGTGTGTGTGGATAAAAATGTTCACAAGGCGGCCGCCTTTTTGATGATGTCGAGTGAAAATCAATGCGCTTAATTTGTGAAATATAAAAGCAAAACAAAATGAAATGTCGTAAAAACTATGAAAGCAAATTTAAGTTCAATGCGATACGAATGTGAGGCGAAAATTGGAGCAGAGAAATGCGCGTTTTGTTTGCATAATAATTATAATTATATAGAAATTTACATTACATTACTTAAGTTCAGAATTTGCTCAACTCTTTAGTTTTATTATCTTCATTTTCTTAACATTTTGTAAAGTTATTAAAATATGTTTACCGACCTTATTTTTTAAAATTTATTTATAGATACAGGTGAAAGGTAACAACAACTGATTATTTTAAAAGAACATTCTTTTTATTAGCTTTGTCTGCTCAATATTATCAATCAGGTTCATTCCGAATTAGAGCATATTTTTTAAGCCATTAAAATTTAAATGATTGAATTTAAGTAAATTCATTTCTAAATTTAAAAACAAAACTAGGTACAAAATACAAAGTTAATAAGAAACAATAAATAAATAATTAAAAACAAAAAATTCTTAAATATATTATTAATAATATTTTCAAAATCTGATAAAATATTTTGCTAAAATATTTACTAAGCCAAAAAGTATGCTACACGTGAAATCAATGCGAAAATTCTGATCGGAACACGAAGTATCCAATCTCTCATATTTAATCCGATTCCAAAGCGCTTCATTTCGCTTCACATTTTTATAGTTTTCAAAATTTGTCAAAATGTTGAACCGCAAAACAAAAAAGTGAAATTGAAATTGAAAATGTAAAGAGATTCTTAAACTTTGGCTGACTGACTTTTCAGAATCTTTTGCGGCGACGTCGGCGGCGGCGTTGGCGCGTGGAGGTAATTGAAGTGACGTTTATGAATGTCATCCGTCAAGCACTCAAGGACATTTACATACAAACACACACTAACAAAAACACACACACACACACACACACAGAGAGACGCAGGGAGACATTCGTGGGGCGTTTGGTTGCTTGACAGATGCGCGTTACACAGATTTTATTTTTTGTATACCACACCAATACACACACATGTACGTGTACAATACAGATACAAACACACTCACACATACATGAGCTTAAGTCACATGGCGCATACGCCGCGTTGTCCGTCTATGTATGGAGGATGTTAGCTGCTGTAATTGTGTGTGCGTGTCTGTGTGCATGTGTGTGTTTTTTGTTTATGTGTGTGCAAAACAATTTAAAAATAAATACAAGAAACTAGCGCATAACAGGGAAGGGTAGGCTGGGTAGTTGCTAACCGCGAGGGCAGAATGATAGATTGAAAAGGACTCGGTATAAACTGTAAAGGGACTACTCTGCACTCCATCACCCTCTCTTATCTCTCTCTCTCTCTTACCACTTTTGACTATATGAATACCTTCTTCTTTTTTTTTTTGACAGTTTTGTTTGTTTGCTATGAGAAATTGGACACGTTGTCGGAGCTCATCGGTTCATATGTCATTGTCTGGTTACCATTGCATCGTTTTTCATCATCCTAATGATTTGCGTTTTTCCAGCTATTTTTCATTTGTCAATTTTCTACCTTTTATTGTACCTTTGCAATAGTTGTTAAGTGACAGCTGAGCTCAGACTACTAAATAGTTTCAATATTTTGTAGTCATGTATATTTTATTTTTTTGCATACTAAGACTTTATTTCTGTCTTATGTACAAGCAAATTAAATTTTTTTGATTTAAGTCTGGGGCGATTTAAAAAAAACGACACCAGCGCCCAAATGTATGCAGTAATTTTTATGACGTTTAAGTTTCGGATCTTCCTGCATTTTAAAATTATATTTAAAATTTGTATTTAATTTAAAATATCAATTTTCTTGAAAAAATTCAGCTTATTTTGTTGTGTATTTTTTTTTAAATTTAATTTCTTTATTTCGATTCCTAGTGTTACAAGCTAACGCTTATTATTTAAGGCACTAGTCACTTTTATAAGCTTCGATTTTAAAATATTCAGGGGTATTCAAAGCTTATAAAAGTGACTAGTGACTGAAATATTCAGGGGTGCCACAGAAATCGCTTTCGCTTGAATTTCACTTAAATTTCCTACAAATTTCAGTGAAATTCAAGCGAAAGCGATTTCTGTGGCACCCCTGATTATTAAGATTAAACAATTCACAACTGATAAAATAAAAAAAATAGTAATAAATATACATACATATACATATATAAAATAAGCTTTAGTTTTAAGTTAAAAAATATTAATTTTAATTAAATTTGAAATTTTAATAATTCAATAATCTATGTGATATATGAATTATAAATTATATAATTAATATTAAAATTATTTTTTTTTTTTTTAAATTCCAGATTTAAAGAAAAATCATAAATTTTTGTAATTTAGTTATATTAACTTGAATCGCAATCATTCTTGATTTTCTTGGCTTCGACAACTTTTGGAACTACCCATGCTGCCGTTCGTTTTGTGTCTTAGATGCGTTGCATTCACATGTGTAGATGCCACAGTGGCAACACAGTGGCAACCCACTTGGCTTGTCTACTAATTAAAATGCATGCAATAACCTGAAGTCTTTGTTGCCGAGGTTGTTGCTGCTGTTGCTGTTGTTGTTGCTGTTGTTGTTGTTGTCGTTTCTCGTATGCGTAGAAGGACGCACAACGTTGACAATTTACACAAAGTGCTTAGACGTGGACTTAGGCAGGAGGATGTTTTAAAGGGGTATGGGTTTCAGGGCTGAGGGGTTGAAGGTTTTTCGGGGGCATTCTCTTAAGGCGATTTGCTTTTCTAGTGATTTTTCAGTTTTTCTTTCTTTCAGTTGCTATGGCCCCCGAGCTAAACTATTGATAGCTTTTGTAAGCAACATTTTTAATTGTCTATCAACGCGTCTATTTTAAGCACAAAAGCTGTAAAAATGTCCTTGCACTAAGCTCAACTGCCGCAGGATCACAATTTCCAACATTCTCGGTGCCACATGCATTTTTCATGAAGCCAATTTAAGGCCCCAAAATGCAGCAACTGTTGCTGCCCCGAGTTATTGCTGTTGTTGTTGTTGCCATGATTGTGCCACGTGTTGCAACAAAAAATTAATGCAAATTTGCATAATAAATAAACACAATAAAGTGCAACTCGCAACGGCAACACATTTTTGCGTGACTAACACAAAGTGCTGCGCATTGCAGGCTCGATTTCGAGTACCCTGCAAATGGCACCCCGAGCGGGTATATTTATCAAGTGAAAGCTATTTAAATTTTTAGCAACAAAAGTATTAATTTAGGCAATGTTTTTAAATATTTTTTTATAATTTAAGCTATAACATAAATAATTATTTAAGAAATAAATTATAGTTGGAGCAAAAGTTCTTAATAATTCCGAAAGGAAAAAGCATTACGCATTTTTTACTCGCACCTAGGGTGTTCCACAGTCGAGCATTGACTTCTTCTTCAGCCATCTCACTTGTTGTTGATACTATTATTGTTGTTTACTTAAATTATACAGCAGAATACAGAACAGCGATTTAGGAAATTGGAGTGCTCCATGGGGTTATGAGTAGATTGGATTTGTTGGGCAAAGGGCATGTCTAAAGAGTTTTCCCGGCAGATCTAATTTAAGTGATTTGCTACGAATACGTTTAAAAGTGGGGGAATTGCATATTTTTATCAGGTAGGAGAATTGTTTGAATTTTGGGCTATTTTTTTGTATGCCGAAGTACTTGTATTATTCTCAATTTATTCTAATAAAAATAAGTAAAATTAACAAATAGATTTTGTATTTAAAATTTTATATTTTTTTATACGTATAAATAAAACAATTTTTTTTTAATTTAAATATATTTAATTCTATACCAAAACTAAGTAATACTAGATTTTAAATGCAGATTTAAATACAGCATTTTAAATACAGCATCTTTCTGCAGCAAATCCGTCAAAGGTCTTGCAATCTGAGAATAATTCAGCACAAATTTTCTAAAAAATCCCGTCAATCCCAAGAAAGCTTGGATTGCTCTGACGTTCCTTGGCACCGGAAATCTGCTCACTTCCATTCTCAATGTTGTGACCCAGAAAGTAAATTTTCGTCTGCAGAAAATGACATTTGCGCCACTTAATTCTTAAGCCAAATGCTCCAGCTTTTTCGAACACACGTGTCATCTTCTCTAAACAGCTCTCCGCGTGAATAATTATGTCATCCATATACAGGTCAAGTATATCCTTGTTTATCAGCTCTTGGAATACATAATTTACATATCGGATAAAAACTGCCGGCGAATTACGAAATCCAAACGGAGCTCTACTGAATTCGTACAGTCCTGATTTGGTGATAAACGCTGTGTATTTTTTGCTGCTTTCTTCTATGGGAACATGGAAGAATCCGTTCTCCAGATCCATCACCGTAAAATACTTCGCTGTCTGCAGCTTTTTCAAGACTTCCTCAATAACCGGGACTGGAAAGCAATCCTTTAACACCATTGAGTTGAGCTTTCTAAAGTCGACGCAGATTCGGCGTGTTCCATTTTTTTTGTTTACCAGCACCAGACGACTAGCGAAGTTCGAAGTAGTACTATCTGGTTTTATTTTAAATTCATAGTTAAAAATGTAAAGAGTGTCTACAGTTCGAGCGCAACATTAATTTACTGACAATAATGTCTTCATTTGAGTCGCAACACTTATAGTTTATTATTTAAATGACATTTGAGGGCAAACTGGATGCCCAAATTTAAATGCAAAATGTATAAATTACGCAAATGACCTTGAAATGGGCAAAAATTGCAAAAACTAAATGTTGGTTAAAGTTTGTGTACGCATAGCAAAAGATGTAGATACAGAAAGAGAGAGAGAGAGAGAGTGTGTGTTTAAGTCTATGACAAGAAACCGGTTGGAATGAACTTGACCCGTTAGCGCTGTCCCCCTTTTAGGCACTGATTTCGCTCTTGCACTCCCTCTCTCTCTCTCTCTCTCTCTGTCTCTCTCTCTCTCTCTTCCGTTGGTTCGTTTTCGCGTGCAATAATGCGGCATTAAGTAATTGTTTACAAACAATATTCTAGAAGACCGAAGAAAAGAAGAAGAAGCAAAATGAGCAAGAGTGAAAGAATAACAATAACAACAACAACAGCTGATGCTTCCGTCATACGCAAAAGCTTTTGCACACGATCGGCATGCCGGCAAAGAGCTTTCGATGCGAACGCCAGAGCTTTCGCATTGTTGGCCGACCAACTGCCTCGGGTCTAAGCTAGTTTTAGTTTGGAAATTGACGCACCGGCAACGCGCGGATCGTTTAGCTCTATAAATATATATACATATACAGTAAATGAATTGTCGGCGTTGGCAATTGATCATTTGTTTTGATTTCGGGTTTTCGAGTGAGTGTAACAACAACAATTTAAAATTTCATTCAACTTAGCGTCACAAATGAAAATTTAAATATTCCATATAAATACATATGCATATTGTTGATGAACCAGTAAAACTTGTATAACAATTTGCCAATCAATCGAGTGAATGATCCATTGACCAAAGCTTACCTCATTTTCATTTTCAATATGAATCTCTTCGATTGGCGTGGGAAAGATCAACGTCAGATCATCGAGTGCTAATTTGCCAATTTGATTTTGAGCAAAGAGAACAATTGATCATTGAATTTGTAATATTCATCCTAATGTCCAACAAAAATTAGCTTTAGCGCTATTTTTTGTGTATGCAAACTTTCAACAAGCGACAGTTCAAGTTCAAATTACTTCATCACGATCGACGCAAAGTGAAATCTTCGCATAGTTAATTAAGTTTTCTTTTGTGCAGAATGCCCCTGTTTCAATCATATATAAACTTTAAAAATCTCTCTTTCAATTTAAGACAACTGATAGAGACAACTGAGAGATATTATAAATTCTGAAATTTATTACTTTGCCTTAAGCTTAAAATGCATTAGTAAGGGTCCAAGTAAAGTCATTACAATTTTTCTAGAAAAGTTTAAGGTTCAAAAGTTGTTTACTTAAAAGGGGAACAAATTATGTAGTACTAACATTTTGCAGCTGCAGCTATTCAATCAATAAATCAATATGTTACTGAGATCTGTCATCTTCCTATAGGCATTATATTATTTACCGTGCAAATCCAAACAAATATTTTGAATAAATATCAATTGATAAGCTTTTAGTGCTCTAATTGCATTGATTTGATTGACTCACTGTCTGACCAACGCTGTCATCCCTAATTATAGTACAATAAACAAAGGTTAAAATTTTAGACAGTTCTGTCATTTGAATACCCCTTTTGTAGATTTGAATAGGGTATGATATTTGTTTCGCATATGTAAATACTTGATCATATTTCCATGATATGTTTTTAAATTTTCTTTTAAAATTTTTTTTCGATGATTTTAAACTTTGAGTGTAATTTTCTCTATTATGTTCAAAAAATTCTTCTCTTAATGCTCGAGATATATTCGCCATGAATTCGTCTTAAGTCGAATCGCGATATTTAATATTTTTCAAAATTAAATTTAGCAATAACCTAATCTAATACTATTTCTTCTTAAAAATACATAGTTGTAATCCGTCAAAGTCTAGAATGAAATATGTATTTATATTGTCATTTAAAAGGTATTTAAGCTGCTGTTCAGTTTAAAAACGAACTACATTAGACATGTTATAACATCTTACATACATTTTATAAATTATTTTATATACTATTTTTACCATTTATACATTTTTCAGCCATTTAAAAAACTTAAGATAGACGCCACAACACTGTTATCAGTTTGGGAAACTTATACGAGTGCAAATTTCCAAAAATTAATCACACTATAATTGAACACACTGTGCCCTTGAGTAATGTAATAGTGCGGAATTTAATAATATTAATCGGCACATGAAATCATTCAATTAAATCCAAGCCAAGGAATCTGTACACAACTAATTACGCATAATTTATACGAAACAACAACAGTGACAAGCAAATCAAAGTAACTGCATATAAATATCAATATATAGACGAATATAATAGAGATCTGTGGAAGCGCAATATAAAGCACAAGCACTGATTAAGATCCACATATAAACAAAATATATAAATATTGTGACAAGTCGGGAAAAAGAGGAAAACAAAAGGAAAAACCTATCAGCGCGCGTAACATTAAAGAAATTGTGAAAAACGTAAGTGAAATCGTAGCAATCATACAAAATGAAGTTCAAAATAGACATTAAAAAAAGTGAGCTTCAGTTTTTATTATCAAAGCGAATTTAATATATATTTTTTTATTTGATTTTTCTGTTGGTTTTAGTAACAAAAGCTAACGGAGCAGGCCGAGCTTACAACATTTACAACATTCTGCAAGCCTTCCAAAGTGGGTCAGTCTTTGGATAACTGCCGCACCACTGAACCACCGCACCACCACCAGCAACATTCGCTGCACGAGAAATATCAAAAGTGACGATTACAAAATATGTGCACAATATTGTTAATGCAACGGTCAACAACACGAACCGGCAACACAAGCAATGGCAGCAACAACATGTTGCTGCTGTTGTTGTTGCTGTTGTCGCTGTTGAACGGACAATTCGAACTGGTGGATGGCCACAAAATGACGGTAAGTTGTTGGCCAACTCCAAGAGACCAAAATTGCTAATTTACTAGACGGCTTGTTGTGTAATTCCCATGCTGCAAGTTTTCAACACTGCGTATACTTAATAAGGTGCAAGGACTGCTTTGAGATTGTTTTTAGAAATAATTTTCAAAGCAAATTGTGAAATTTAATTATTATTGAATAGTTGTATATAAATCACTTTTCATTTTTATAAAAAAAAGTCTCAGCTATTTTCCAAAACTATAAATAATATGCATCTTAGTCTACCCAACTTGCACTCTGATCTGTACAAAGTCTAAGGAATAGGAAATATTATTTTAGTTCTATTAGAGCTAACGATCTAAAAAAGTATTGCTCTGAGTTCTACATCCTTTCATACCCTGTACAATAAGAAAAATGTTAGTATTTTTCCAAAAAAATAAAATTTTGATCTAATGATCACATTGTGGCCAGGTGTGTACATTAACATCCGATTCGACAAAGGATCTTATCATTATCTTCGTGTCCGAAAGTCTGGAAATAGTAAAATGTACTTTTTCCGATAAGATATCGACCACTTACTCAGTAGAATTGTGGACTTTGGCCTAAGTGGGTGGGTGAATAAAAGCTGGAAGAACCGTATGACCAAAACTTTCGAATCGATTCAACAAATTTATGGCAATCATAAAGTGTTAAGCACTTGGTTTATTTTTTGTTTTTGATAAACTTGTCGATTGACAAAACAAAGAGCTCAATGAAAGTTTTTAAACAAAGCGGCAACAAATGGTTTCTACCAAAGATAATAAATGAATTGCATTGAATGAGCTAATTGAGACTAAAGATTAGAATCAATAAATATTAATCATTGAACTAAAATAATTGTGCATTCAATCAGCTGAAGATAAGTAGTATAGCTCATCATTTAATTACAATTACGCATTAATTTATAAAAAACTCTGATCGACTGAGAAATGCCCTGTACCGAAATCGGAGAAGTTCCGTCATACAGAAAGTTGTCTCTATGCCTTATTTTCACACCTCAATGAATGATAAATGTGAAGCACAATTTTAAAAAATTATTTCTTTTTAACAAATCTCAAACAAAAATCAACTTCGTGTGAAAAATTAACTTTTTAAAATTCCACTGTAAAGGAGAAAGTTTTGTATACAAAATTGTTAGTCCTTTTGCCGCAGTTTTTTTTTTAATTTATACATGTTTATAAATACATATGTACATGTGGAAAATCGACTTTTGAAAAATTAATACAAAAAAGCGAGTTGCAAGCACAAATTTAAAAAAGTTAAAATAAATTCCCATTTGACAAATTTCAAACAAAATGTTGAAAATGGATAAAAGGTTAAAATTCCAATCATAGTGAATAATTCTGTATTCAATTCGCTATGAATTCTATCTATTTTATTAATAAGTAGAATGATAAAATCGGCTTAGTTGATTAATATGTAGTTAGAAGTCATGTGCAATCGACTATTATAATTTATGATTGGAATATCAAGCATACCCCTTGGAACTTATGTATCGCTGATAATGTTCGAAGGTTGTGCAAAATTCGGATGGGGAAAGCTCTAGAAACACGCGCTCGCGATATAAAAACAATAACAAACATATTAATAAAAAAAAAACAAAAACAATAGTACACCAATAAGAAGAGAAAGAACCTTGCGAACGTTCCATAATAAAATGCTTCTGTAGGCACGTTTGATTAGCTAAAATATGAACGGAACTTGATTATAAAATCTACACATGTACTGAAAATAACATAATAAAGAGAAAAATACTTCATACATAAATATACAAACATATATCGCACTCACACGCATATGTATGCTTGTATTTATGTAGCTCTTGTGGGGTACACGTACATATGTGTATATATACATGTATATAAGTACATACATAACAGCTGGCCGATCACCCGATCAGCAGGCAACAACAACAACTACAGCTGGTCGTGCCAAATACTCATAATATTGACTGATAAGAAGTTACAGTATGAAATAACCGCTTGACATTATCACAATAACGACAAGTGCGAGCATAACCCCCGCTGATATTGAACAGTCAACCGATCGAACTAAAGCTTTGCCTGCCACGCCCCTAGCATGCAATGGCACACGTCGTGGGCTGATTTCAAAGTTTAACCGATGACGCGCTGTTTGTGCTTGGACTTTGCCATTCCCGATGTCGTTGTTGTTGTTGTTGTTGTTGTTGCTGCTGTCGTTGTCGCTGCTGGTGGGTGATGCGTTCGGTTTTCTTCGTTTAGTTTCATCGTTGAGTCTTAGAACAAATAAGTGCAAGGGGGATAGAGACAGCTCGCACGCAATCAGCATGAAAGCTTTTTTTTTGTTCTTTATACCCTTGCAAAGGGTATCATAGCATTGTTGCGAAATGTGTAACGCATCAATAAAGGCATATATATTCTCGAACAGGAAATTAGAGTCTCAGTTTTATGTTAAAAATTATTTGGAACATTTTTGTTTATTTTATTTTAATTCCTTTTTTTACAAAATTTCAATTTGTTTAAGCGGGTATACAAATTTATTAATTTTCTGAATTGTGTATTTCTGTATTCCTGTTTTCCTGTTATCAATTTGTTAATTTTAATTGCATTCACTATAAATCAATCTCTGCAAGAGTATTAACTCTTCGACGTGTTGCAGATTGCCTTTCTTTCTTGTGTTTATTTATTTATATGTATGCTTTGCAAAAACGGCTTAAGGCCTTCTAATCGCAATGTGCAACTCAAAATTCAAGTATCTTTATAAAGAATCTATAAACCACTTGGACTTTAGATTTGATTATTTTTCGAATATCACAACGCACGTCAGGCAGAATGATTAATAAAACACTTGTAATTAAGTTTAATAAGAGTTTTAACAAAAGCTATTCATTATCTGCATGAAGTACCTTTTAATTTAAAAAATAATATGTCAGACGATGGGAGTTATAAAGATTTCGGGAGTCAACAGTTGAAAGAACTCTTCTTGTTTTTAGTTTAGATTTATTCCCGATATTTTTGGAAAATAATAATTAGGGCATAAAAAATGTATTGAATTGAATTAAATAGTTACATTTTAGAATTGAATAGAAATGAATTGAATAAATTATGAATGAATTCATTAATTTATCAAGTAACGGGTATACAAATAACTTCATTTTCTAAATTGTTTTCCGGTTTTCCCTAATTTTTTAGCCCTATAAATAAATTTGTATACAAATCTCCTGAGAATTCCACTTAAGATATTGCATTGATTCTTTTCTGCTTCAAAATTAACAATAATTATTTAAAGTAATTAAAAAGATAGAACCAAATGTATTTAATTATTCTTTACCGAATAGAACCATTATTTTAAGAAAACGAGTATAATGAATAACTTAGTTGAAATTGGAAATTTGAAACTTGAAGTCTCTTATACTTAAATTGTTATATGAGTACTCATGAATGTATTCAATTCCACTTGCAGGCCAGCCTCATCACGAATCACAACTATCCGGTGGAGGAGCACACTGTGCACACAACGGATCACTATATACTCACCATCTATCGGATACCCACATCTCCGAAACTTTTGAACCATAACGATACGATTCAGAAGCCTGTTGTGTTCCTGCAGCATGGCATACTCTGTGCATCGGATGATTGGATCATTAATGGGCCGGAGACATCGCTGGCTTATATGTTCGCCGATGCGGGCTACGATGTTTGGCTGGGCAATGCCCGGGGCAATACGTATTCCCGCCAGCACAAGCACATTCATCCGGACACTTCGGATTTCTGGAAGTTCAGCTGGCATGAGATCGGTGTGTATGATCTGGCTGCCATGTTGGACTACGCGCTGGAGGTGAGCAACTCCAGTTCGTTGCATTTTGTGGCCCATTCGCAGGGCACTACAACGTACTTTGTGCTGATGTCCTCGCTGCCTTGGTACAATGAGAAGGTGCGATCTGTGCATCTCCTGGCGCCGATTGCCTATATGAGGAATCATTCCTTCATTCTATCCAAACTGGGCGGCATCTTTCTGGGATCGCCGTCGTTCATCAGCTGGGTGTTGGGCAACATGGAGCTGTTGCCCATTACTAGCATACAGAAACTATTTTGTGAGCATGTCTGCTCCGAGGGCTCAATGCTGAAATTTCTGTGCTCCGGACTGCTGGATTTCATTGGTGGTTGGGGTACCAAACATCTCAATCATGTAAGTAAAAACATTTTTAATTCGCGAACCGGTTTTTGATTCGAATCTTGGTTAAATTTATTCTTTCTTGATTTAGTAAATCATTTAAGTTCTTGAACACAATAAAATTCAATTTTTTCAGATAGTTTAACTAAGTTTTATGATTTAAAAAGATTTAAAAAAAAAAGCCGAAACGACTTCGGGAGGTTCGTCTTAGAACCGGTTTGCAGCCTTGTTGTATTTGTTTTCTGAAACCATTACTAATCTTAATTTTGTTTCCCTTAAGACTCTGCTTCCGGACGTCTGTGAAACACATCCAGCGGGCGCATCCACAACCCAAATCATACACTATTTGCAGATATATACCTCGGGAGAATTCCGACAGTACGATCATGGCAAGGAACAGAATCAGATCATCTATCAGCAGTCGACGCCGCCCTCGTACAATGTGAAGAACATCAATAGTTGTGTTCATATGTATTATAGTGAAAATGATTATATGTCGGCGGTGGAAGATGTCGAGTATCTGGCAACGTTATTGCCCTGTGCGGAGCTATATCGTATACCGTATACGGACTGGAATCATTATGACTTTTTGTGGTCTGTCAATGTCAAAGAAGTGATCAATAATAGAATAATAGATAAAATGCTCAGTTATGATATAGAACACGCAACGGGCATGAGTTTCTAAATATTAGTCTTAAGTAGCACTGACAAACTACAAATATCGGAAAAAAAGAAAACTTTAACAAATCAAGAAAGTGTAAAAGTCTTAATGTAAATAAGTGTAAATAATATAGTTAGCAATGAGCGTGTGCGTGATATATTTGTTAATGATTAGCTTTTAAGCTGCTAAAGGTTTGTGAAAAGCTTGTTAAAAACTAAAATAGCTTTATATACTCTGTAAAATAAATAATATATATTTCGTTATTTCGTTTTTTTGAATTGCCGCCAAACAAACATCGATAACTCATAACCAAACTATCTCGACGGTTGCCACAATTGACATTTTTGCGCCAAAACTGGTTCTTTTTTTCCTGTTGCTATTTTGTATAGTTTTTAGTTGGCACATTTATAAAATTTTTTTCTGATGCGCATTTTTAATATTATAAACCACTCTCTCAACCGTGATCAGCTATGTAAGGAGTCAATAATGGTATTCCGGAAAGCGTTAAAGATTTGGTTTAGGTTTGGTTTAGATTTCGCAGTCAGCTGTTCGCAGCTGCTCCATACAAAATTTTCAGTGTGCCCAGAGCAAATCAGGGAAATGTGGTCTTATTAATTGATTTCGTGAAATCAGCGCTGAGGCTGATTTCGTTTTGATATCGTTTTGATTTCGATTTGGTTTCAAATTAAAACTCATTATTTGTGTGACATTTGCTGTTTGTTTACATTCTGCTGCCATATCAATATGGACAACATAATTCTTATGTATTTAAAGTTTTTATAAATAAATAAATATTTATTTAATGCTTTTTAGGATACCTACCAGCTGTTCACGAAATCTAAAACTAATCAGTGTGCAAAATGGGTCGTTCCGTCAACTAATTTAGATTTGGTTAAAAATAATCTAAACCAAATCTAAAACGCCTTCCGGAATACCATTAATAAATGAAATCGAGCAATCGATTGTGTGATTATCGAAAATTGGTCCCACGTCCTTTTCTCTAAATAATTAATTATTTGTTCAATTTTCAATTTTCAATAAAGTCAAAATTCAATAAACCAAAAAAATTGTAAATTTTCTAAAATAATAAAGTTTATTTTAAGGAGTTTTCGGTGCACATCACGTTGTGTCGTTGGTATTTAATCCAAATAAAATTAAAAAAAAAACTGAAAAAAAAAATAAAAAATTCTGTGCAATTTTCTAAAACTAGCTTTCAAACTTATGCAAAACACAAAAAAATAAAAATACTAATTTTTTTAAAACGAGTAAATTATGGAAATTGAGTTTTTTCTGTGGCTTGATGGTTGCCACCGTGTTTTGGGAGCCAAGGCTGCCACCTTGTATTTCCAAATAAATAAGAATAATGCAAATATTGCCATACTGGCAGCACTGGCGTAGAACGCAAGTGTAGTTAAATTTTTTCACAGTGCTGCTACACAACAAAAAAAAAGTCCGGTGTGCGTAAAATCGTTAAAAATTGTAGAAAATTAATAGATTGTTAGCTAAATAGCAAACACAGTTGTTCCTATGTAGCAGCAAAATACGAACTAAGCGTTTAAAATGGGTAAGTAATGGTGAAAAAATGTTGTTTTCTGTCTAAGCCGCAGTATTGTGCTATACCCTCTCACCCCCTTTTGCAATGCCAATCAACAGAACCAGGGCTACAGCATTAAGTTGGTCTAGGGCTGCAAAAAGCAAACGAAAACAAAGTCTTTAAATATAATTTGGAATTTCAACTGATGATGCACCAACTTTTGCCATCTTTGCAGCTTTCCAATCCGCAGGCAGTGGTCAGAAAATGCTCGTGGAAATAACAACAGATGGCGTGCCCAAGCTGCACTGTCCCGTTTGCAACAAGGCGCTCATCTCCCTGGCCGGCTATGTGAAGCATGTGAAGAAGCATGATCCGCCGGGCGGTTTTCAGTGTCGTCACTGCGATGCCCACTACTGCCATGAGGAAGAACTGAAGGAGCATGTGAAAGCTAAGCACGGCGCACTCACCTGCACCCTGTGCAAGGAAGGGGACGAAGTTGTATTTAAAAGCAAGGCGGAGTATGATGCGCATGTTGAGGAGGCGCATCAGGATCGCAAGTTCAATGTCGGTGTGGACAGCAGTGAGAGCCAGCCCTTTAAGTGTGAGGTAAGTTGTTGGGTGTAGTTTAAGTGTTTTGCTGGCTATAAAGCCTCTTTCCTTTTAGATTTGCGGCAAATCCTTTGCAGACCGTGAGAGCTGCTTGGCACATCATTCCGAGCACTTGAGTGCGTTACCCGTGGAGTGCAAATGCTGTTCCATGCGCTTCACCTGCCACTCCAGTTTGACCAAGCATCAGCGCAAACGTCCAGACACTTGCGGCAAGCCGGATCAACGCACAAATCGCAATCGCAGTATGTTTTCCAACTCATGTATCCACATTTGCCTTGCCTAACAAGTATCTCTTACAGCGCCTGCTCAAGAGCAGCCCAAGGATGCTGACCAGACCGGTGAGAAAGTCGTCAAGAAAAAGCGAGGCAGGCCAAGGAAGTGCAGCAAGCCCGTTCCTGCTTCTTCGGAGGATAGCGAGGATGATAGGCCATTGGCCAGCAGACGAAAAGTGCCGACTCCGCAGCTAAAGCAGGAGGTCATTAGCAGCCAGGAGCTAAGCGATTCGGCCGAGGAGTATCCCGACTTTGAGCCCAACAACAGTGATGAGGAAGTGGATGCCGTGCAATTTAAGCTGCCCACACCGGCCATGGTCAAAGTGGAGGCCATAGATTCCGATTTTGAGTACCAGGATGCCAGTCAGTTTATCAAGGTGGAAAGTGCCGCCGACATCTACAGCAATGAGAAGGATAAGCTTCTGGATGTGCTGCTCAGCACGGACGAGAGTGTGAAGCCATTTGAGAACCTTAAGGTGGAACATGGAATGGCACTGGATGAAATCGCTGCAGTGCCGATGAGCAAGCCCAGTGGAGCCGAGCAAGCGGAGGAGGATGTACTGGCGCTATGGGAATCGGAACCAGACAGCACCGATGATGATGACTTCGATGATAGGCGGAAATCACGCAAAAAATCCAATGTCAAGCGCAAATATCGCAAACGCAGTACGGCTGCTTCGCCTCCGTCAGAGTCGACGGCCGCACCGGGACGCGTGGCCAAGATATCTAAGAAGGAGCTAAAGGAGCGTCTGAAAATGCTGAATAAAATGGAAAAGTCATGGAAATGTCCGCACTGCGTCAAAATCTATCACATTCGCAAGCCATATGAGAAACATTTGCGCGACGATCACAAGTTAAATGAGCAGGAGATTAGGGAACTCTTTAAGGATGTCGATGGCCATGCCAAGTTGGACGAAGAGGTCTTCAAATGCAAAATATGCAGCAAAATCTATTTGGTTGAGAAGCGGTTGGAAACGCACATGAAAGTGCACGGCAAGGATGGTAGCCTAACATTCAAGTGTCCCTGCTATTGCAATCTGTTCTTTGCCAGCAAGGAGCTGGCCACCCAACATGCCCACCAGCAGCACAAGGAGCTGCTCTACTGTGAGAAGTGCGACAAGTATATGACCGGACACGACAGCCTCAAGAATCACGAAAAGAACTACCATGCTAAGAAGGAGCCGCGCAATTTGCCACGCAATCTGATCTGCGATAAGTGTGGCAAAAAGTTTAGCGGTCGCACTTCTCTCTCGGATCACGTGCGTTCCGAGTGCGGACGTATGCCGCTCTATGAATGCACCGTCTGTCGCAAGCGACTGTCCACGGCGGGCATCTTGAAGACGCACATGCTGCTGCATCAGTCGGAGACGCCCTATCAGTGCGACAAGTGCGGCAAGACGTTCAAGGTGAAGGCACAGTACAAGTCACATCTGAAGACACGACACACCGACTACAAGCCCTACAAGTGCCATGTAAGAAGCGATTGATCCTTGTTATAAACATGTCTTTAAATATCTTATTTTATCTTGACAGCTCTGTCCCAAGGAGTATCCGTATCGTGAGAGTCTGTTGACCCACATGACTGTGCACACGGGCATCAAACGCTTCCTGTGCAATAACTGCGGCAAACGCTTCACTTGCATCTCAAATCTGCAGGCACATCGCAAGGTGCATGCCGATACATGCGGCCAGTTGCCACTGAATGCCAAGGCGACGCAATACATGGGCGTTCAGCGGGGTAAACTGTTGATGGGCGCCAAGCCCGAGGCGGGCATGGAATACGAGGAGACTAAAACGCTAATTGCCCAGGATGTAATTGATAGGGATATGCCGATGGCACAGGAGCTCAACTTTCCATCCGATGGCATCGCGCCGCTGGCCACCGTGCCACTCAACTATGACTCTTCGCATCTGGTGCCGCACATTGTGCTGCAGACCATGCAGGCGGAGGCACGGCACCAGGATTAGTTTAGTAGGTTCCAAGTAGCTTATATAGTTGTATACTTAAATAATAAAGACGCTTTTGTATATTGAATAATCATCTTTTCACTTAACTAACGTACAAACTACAAGTTAATCTAACCAATTGATTTGGTGTTTAGTTTAATCTAAAATAGGGCTGCTGGAAGCGTCCGATGGGCATGCGTCCTTTGCTGCGTAAGCGTCGCACAGCCTCGCGTATGAATTTTGGCTGCAGTGCACCTGATTCGCCCTGTGCCTCCATCACATCGAGTGCTGTAAATATGCAATATATGATGTTTACACTTGAAATCTTAGATGGAGAAACTATTTCAGCTTACCCTCCTCCACCACCTCGCCGACAAACACTTTGGCAATGCCGGACATGGCAATAACCACGTTTTGGGACACCGAGCAGCCAGTTATGGTTTGCATCAGTCGCTTTACAGCTGCTTTGGGGAACGCAGATCTTCGATACATTTCATAGCGATCCAGTTGTTCCTCTGTAAAGTTGGACACCAGCACTCTGCAAATACAAACTCGATTACTGATCACCAAGCCAACAATATAGTATGCCAAACATACTGCATCCGTTCGCGTTCCTCCTCCTCGAGCTCCTTTTTAGTCTTTAGCTTCTTTTGCGACGGTTCACCGGAGTCACCGTCCACATCGGCGTCGTGTTTGCTTTCTTTGCCATCGGTTTCTCCATCATTTCCATTGCCCTCGGCTGTATCCGAGGTTTCACTGTCTTTGCGACTTTCGGAGGCTGTGTTGAAGAACTTTAGATCCACATCGTCGCTGTCGCTTAACGAATTTTGTGTTGGAAACAAAATTTCATCCATTTCGCTTGGAGTTGTTGTTTCGATTCGCTCACATTAAGTTCAATTGAACTGCTTACCGAAGTGAACGAACGAGCGATGTTCCTAAATCTAGTTCTATATACACTCTGTTTACACGGAGCGCATTTCATAAAATTTTGTCAAATGTCTCTGTACACCTAAAAGTTGACTGTATTCAAGTTTTTGGGCAGAAATTTATAAATCAAAGTAATAAAATACACTGCCATTTTTTAAATCGTCCAATTTCTTCGGCTTGAACCAAGCGAACGTTCATCGCTCACTTGCTTGAAGGTGCCCACACACGACATATTCGTTTAATTTTTCTTCATTATTTATATAGATAGTACACCATATTTTTATAGCTATTTAGATTTACAAAAATGTTTTGTCATCTTTGCTAGGCAGAGACCCATATGACGCTCAAAGCAAAATGATGTTCGCACAACACAGACGACAACCTTGTGAGCGAGCCGTACGCTGAGACTAGTCTACACACGTTCACAATTTAAACGAGCCGAACATGCTCATCGAACGTGCTTGTCGTGTGTGGGCACTTTATCATAACATCACTAACCTCGTGTTTGCCTTTCATCGCCATTGCTTTGTAGCTGCAATTTCATTTCACAATTTTAGAAATACATACGTAGATATGTCTGCCGTGGAGACACCAAAAGTTGAGGACGTCGTGTCCGAAGTTGCTGCAACAGCAACCGGCGAGGATGCCAAGAAACAAAAGAAGCCAAAGCCGAACAACAAGAAGCTGCGACAAGGTGAGTGACCTGCCAATTGCAATTGCATTTTTACATACGGACTACAGACATATGAACATACATATGTATGTATGTTTGTGTGTACAAACATATTTCACATGCGCAATTCAATCATATATTATATGTAATAATTCAGAGGCAGCTGCTAAAATTGTGGCTGAGGGAGGCGATCCGGATGCAACCACAAATGGCGAGGCAGAGAAAAAGGCGCCAACGGGAACAGGTCAGCCTGCGAAGAAGAAGAATAAGGGCAAAAAAGCCGGTGGCGGTCAAACAGATCCCCCAACTATTCCCATTTCGGAGTTGTTTGCCAATGGCAACTATCCCGAGGGTCAGATAATGGAGTATCCCACGCCAAAGGATATGCCCGACGATCGCACGGCCAAGGATCGGTTCACATCGGAGGAGAAGCGCGCACTGGACCGCATGAATAACGATATCTACCAGGAGCTGCGCCAGGCAGCCGAAGCCCATCGTCAAACTCGTCAGTATATGCAAAGTTACATTAAGCCAGGCATGACCATGATACAGATCTGTGAGGAACTGGAGAACACGGCACGCCGCCTAATCGGTGAGAATGGTTTGGATGCCGGCTTGGCTTTTCCCACCGGATGCTCGCTAAACCATTGTGCTGCCCATTACACACCAAATGCGGGCGACACCACGGTGCTACAGCACGATGATGTGTGCAAAATTGATTTTGGCACGCACATCAAAGGACGCATTATTGATTGCGCCTTCACGCTGACATTCAACAATAAGTACGATAAACTTCTCCAGGCTGTCAAGGAAGCCACCAACACTGGCATCAAGGAGGCTGGCATCGATGTGCGTCTATGCGACATTGGTTCAGCAATTCAAGAGGTGATGGAATCGTATGAAATCGAACTGGATGGCAAGACCTATCCTATCAAGGCCATACGCAATCTGAACGGACACTCCATTAGCCCGTACCGTAAGCAATGAATCCCAAATTAATATTAAAACACGGCTCTAATCATCTGGTTTATTGCAGGTATTCATGCTGGCAAAACTGTGCCGATTGTCAAAGGTGGCGAATCGACGCGCATGGAGGAGGATGAGTTTTATGCGATTGAAACCTTTGGCTCGACGGGTCGTGGTCTGGTCCACGATGATATGGATTGTTCGCATTACATGAAGAACTTTGATTTACCATTTGTGCCATTGCGTCTGCAGTCTTCCAAGCAACTGTTGGGCACCATCAATAAGCACTTTGGCACCTTGGCCTTCTGTAAGCGTTGGCTGGATCGCGCTGGCGCCACCAAATACCAAATGGCACTGAAGGATCTGTGCGATAAGGGCATTGTCGAGGCCTATCCGCCACTGTGCGACATCAAGGGATGTTATACGGCCCAATATGAGCACACCATTATGCTTCGACCGACTTGCAAGGAGGTCGTATCCCGTGGTGATGATTATTAGCTGGCTTGGAACTTAACGAGTTTTTTTGCATTACAATTTGTGGCATGCATTATATACATACATAACTGCTGTTTATTTTATATAAGTTCAGTCGATTGTTGAATTTGTGTAAGAGTGAAGCGATTTCAATATATTGTGTATTGTGCTTAGCATTCACATAATCGATTTTGTATTATTATTAAGTATTTTCCTGCTGACGCACAGAAAATCCAGCTCCTTGGTGAACCAACTCATTCCAATTAAGTGAGTAACTTTGAAGATCTGTTTTACTCGTTTCGTTTCTTCTTTTATAGGCTCTATAGAAATGAACAAACCATTTGCCCGTCATATAGTAAAGAATTTCTATATAACTGATAATACTGAAGCCATACATCAGTGAGAGAATGCCGCCAAAGCGATCTGTAAAGAGTGAAAGATTTGATTTGAAAACAAAACAAATCAAGCTCAAGAAATTGACTTGGATTGGGGGAAAAGATCACAGGAGTGTCACAGAAGTCCTTTACAACTTAAACACAATTCTCGGTGTCTCAGAAACTCATTCTAGATTGAGATTAAATTCTATATGTTTTGTTAAATGTAGCGGTAAAATTAATTTGTTCAAATATTCATAAGTGAAATTTAAACAAAATGGAATTCACTTAATTTTCTGAGACATCGAGATATATCTGAACTATATGAGATATATCTGAACTAAGTTTAATCTTCAAATTCCAATGAAATTCTAAAAATGCTTTCAGTCATCTGTCTTTTTAAATTTTAGCCTTGATTCACTATTGAGAAATCATAAATTATTCTTTTTTCAATCCAAGTCAAGTCAGTATCAAAGGATTTAAATATTAGGGCAGACTCAACTCAGCAACACAACCCAATCTCCAACCATATCCATTTGTGTGGCTTGGGCAAAACGTAGCCTGAAGAACAACTGATGATGGACAAAGGTCGATCGTTAGTCAATCCCTTTCTGTGAGTAAATTATAGCTGCTTATTAGTTACTTAAATAACTCTAGATAGATAGTTGAATTACAGCAAACCATGAAAATAACCGGTTGAATTGTACGTCTTACGCAGTGGAGCCACATTACTAACGATATCAAAGTTAACGCCATTGCAGGTTGGCAAGCAATGTTGGCATTGCTCCAGGCTGGATTCGCCATCCTGACCATCCAGCTGCACATACGGATACTCCGTGAAGCCATACCAAATGCGCTTCCACCTCATCAGACAGGGTAAGTCCAGTAGCGAGCAGTAGGTGACGTTTATGGAACTGCCTGCCATTGGTGAGGAGGCACATCCGCAGTGCTGCACCATGCTCGCAATGCGACACAGCAACACACATTCGTCCAGGGAGTAGTAGGATCTGCAAGGAATAAGTGACATACAATAAGTCAAGTAATTATTTTGCTTGCAGAATAAATTACAAACCGAAAGAAATGTAGGTATCAGTTGCGATTTCGGATAAGTTAAAATCTTGGTTTTTGGTCATCGGTTACACGAAATCTTAGGATATCCGTTTTTTACGGTTGTTGCGGTTTCGAAACATGAACCAAAATTCTTTGATTTCAAAAAGATTAAAATCTAAAAATCCAAAATTAGTTTTAAAAACTACGATTATACATTAACAATCAAATTTAAACTAACCGTTATGCACGTAAAGGTTGCTTAACGAGTTTTTCGGATTGAAAAATTTCGATAATTCTGTTTAAGTAGTTTTGATAAGGTTACAAGTTACTGTTTCGGTTAAGGTTTTAATTCCTGGTTATAATATATATATATATAAAAAACAAAATCAAAATCTTTTACTTAAGTCTAAACATTAAATAATAAATGTGCGTTTAGATTTTCTACTAAATTTTATTCAATATATTGAAAACAGCTTGTAAAACTTGTTTTAAATTAATCATTCAATATACAGTCGAACTTCCCTAACTCGAACTTCCCTAACTCGAATTTTCTCTAACTCGAACAAAATCGAGTGGCAATAGCGTTTACTGAGCAAATTTCATACAAATCGCCTTCCCTAACTCGAACTTCCATAAGTCGAATTTCTCCGTAACTCGAACAAAAATATTGGCCCGTGCTTCTGTAAGTCGAATTTTTCGGGAAAATCTCCAATAGAGTTTGAATTTTTTTTTTGTTTCTGTTTTATGCTTTTGTTACCGACTCGTTTGGATATGTAATATTGATGTACATTAACATATGGTGATGTAATATGATAGAATATTGCATCAACAATTATTTAGGCTTGTGAAATTGCTATAGGAAAGATGTTCGAAATGTACTTCTTTGTCAGCGCATCAGTGTACTAAAATGTTTAATGAAATATTCAAACTTATTAGTAGTTAAGGAATTTGAAAGTAGACAAAATAAATTAAAGTTGCTGAAAAATGTGGTATGTCAGCAAAAACATTTTTCATTATATTGAAAAATGAAATATTAATTATGATGACATTTGAATCGGGAACTTCTTCTGGATACAGCAAAAGAACGAAGAAACCAAATTTTGAGAGTATCGACAGGTCTTGATCAAACTGGAATCCTTTTTTGTTGAAAATAACAAGAAAAATTTGCAATTTGGAATGTATTTATGATTGAATGCATTTGTAGTTTCTTGTAATATACTAAAAAAAAAAAATTCCCTAACTCGAAGTCTCCCTAACTCGAACTTTTTTCCTGGATAATGGTGATTCGAGTTAGGGAAGTTCGACTGTATTTCTATATTTTAAAATGGTTTATGTTACAATCTTACTCACTCACTTAGTGTAATCGATGGAATACAAACGGTCCATTTTGGAAGTAAATTTTTAAAAAACTGGGCAAAAATATAGAAAAATGAATTTATTCGAATGTGGAATCTATATGTTCATCCTATTGAATACATTTTTGGTAGAAAATATCACAAGATGTGAGTGGACCAGGTGGACCATTTTCTGGAAATGCCCATATGTAATCATAGTGGGTCAAAAATAAATTGGAAGCCACTGTACACTGTTATCACTTACTGATTTAACAGCCGACTGCCTTCCTCGGGGAAATAACAACGACGCGTCTGAGGAGTTACACCACGCACCGCTTCGCTGCTGTCAAAGAATTTAGGTTGTATAGGTACTTCCACAATGGTGTTGTGGTCGACGAGAATTCCGCCATTTGAATTGGACTGAACTGTCGCATAATCTTTCTGGGGGAATATTTGCAGCTGAAACGACGTAAAGTTCAAAGGAAAGTTAACGTAATGTAAAACTTAAGGAAAATGTTTAAATTAACATATTTAAACATAACATAAAATAACTATGTTATGATACAGCTTCATTTAGTAAATCGATATCGCATGCTTTTAAGTTTAACGACGTTAATCGATAAATGTATTTATGCGCGATTTCAATTATCTAAATTGTAGGTGTTTTCCATTAATAGTTTGTTTTTTTTTGATTCAATGTCTTTACCCGAAATGCCGTATTGCTAAAATATGTCTGTGTGTAGTCATCCGTCGTTGAGTCCTGCAGCACAAATTGTATTCCATTCAGTATGGAATTCGATTCGAAGATTACTTCGGGCAAAGCAGCCATTTCAGCATCATCCTGGGCACGTTTAGATCTGCATACGTAAGTACGAAATTATTTCATAAATCTTGACTATTTTTGGCAACTGTACTCACGGATATTGCGAATAGCTGGGACGTCGATAGTTGAATATGCAGCACACACCCGACGAGGTTGCACGCTTGAGGAATAGTTGACTCGTGTTTACAGGCGTGCCATAGATAATCCCACGCAGCACCAAGTCACCACAGTCGGGCGACAGCTCCCGCAATATATCATGCACCGAGTAATCGCTCCCATTGTAGTAACTGTTGAGCACCCGATGTAGTTGACCCAATTCGACGACATCCAGCGGCGACTCATCGTGGGCACTCAGGTAGAAGTTGGCCAGCACCAGCAGGCGACGCGCCATGTCGTCCACATCTCGAGCCAATGGGGGGGAGTCGCCGCCTGTCTTGTCGTCTGGTGGATTCATTGTAGACTGGTGTAGATAGCTGTCGATTAGATTGGACATTAGCATGCAAGTCGAGCGTGAATTCAAATAGTCTTCTATGTCAAGACATAAAAAAAGCAAGTCGAGTCTTAGACTATAAGTTACCTCTTACTTAAGTTAAATACAGTTAGTCTTGTAACTATTTTGACAAATTTTAAAATAAGCTTATTTTATTTAAGAAAATCTTATATTATATTTTTTTTAATTTTTTATTTTATTTTATTTGATTTTTTTTTTATATTATTTATAATAAATTTATCAGGGGTGCCATTATTTATATTATTATTATTTTTATATTACCCTTGTACCCTACAAGTAACAGGTATAAACATATATTTATAGGACAAAGCTTCGAAAACTGAAATATTCATGTTTGTTTAGGAATCAGATTTGAAAAGTCCCATATTCTTTATGATTTCACAGAATATAAATATTGATTTCATAAAGAAAAAAAATAATAGGCGAGTTGCACTTTCGAGTGCGCGTCACATTCGATAATTTATAATAAAGGTGTTATTTGATAAGACACATGTATATAGTATGTGTGGGCATGTTATTCGCCTACTTTAAGCTCCTAAGATTGACAAACTGCAAGGACTATAAATAAGATGCCCACCATTCACTTATCAGCCGCAATCTATCGCAGACAAAGAATCTAGCGAAAACAAACCCGGCCTATATAAGACCACCACACACCGTCGCTAACCTCATACCAACGACAACCATGTCGCTGAACAAGTGTCTTCTACTCGGTCTCTTGGGCCTCTTGGCCACCGTCGGAGTTAGCCAGGCGGAACGTGTTCGCTACGATAACTATCGCCTCTACAAGGCCAATGCGGAGAACGAGGCTCAACTGGCCGTACTGAAGGATCTGGAGAGCTCCACGGACTCCATTCTCTTCCTGGACGGTGTTCACATTGTGGGCGCTGATGTTCAGATGGTTGTGGCACCACACAAGGTGCCCGATCTACTGGAGCTGCTGGGCAAGGCGGAGATCAAGTATGAACTGCAGTCAAAGGATTTCCAAAAGACAATGGATGAAGTCGATGAGAAAGTTGCCATCAAAGGACGAGCTGGCGGCGAGTACAACTGGGTGCAATACTATGAGCTGGAAGATACCTACAACTGGATGGAATCCCTGGCTAAGAAATACCCCCATGTTGTTACACTGATCGAGGGCGGCAAGACCTACGAAGGTCGTCATATTCTGGGTGTTAAGATTTCCAAGAGCGGCACCGAGAAGCCCGGCATCTTCCTAGAGGCTGGCATCCATGCTCGCGAATGGATAGCTCCTGCCGCCGCTACTTTCATCATCAACCAACTGCTGACCTCGAATGATGCATCTGTTAAGCAGTTGGCCGACAACTACAACTGGTACGTGATTCCCCATGCCAATCCCGATGGATTCGTTTACACTCACAAAAAGGATCGCATGTGGCGCAAGACTCGCACTCCCTATAAGGGCTGCTTCGGTGCTGATCCCAACCGCAACTGGGGCTTCCACTGGAACGAGGTGGGCGCCAGCAACAGTGCCTGCTCCGACACCTACGCTGGACCCTCAGCGTTCTCTGAAATCGAGACTCAATCGCTGTCCGAATACATTAAGTCGCTGAAGGGCAAGATCCAGCTGTACATTTCACTTCATGCCTACTCCCAGTATCTGCTGTATCCCTATGGCCACACCAAATCCCTGCCTGACAATGTCAAGGACTTCGAGCAGGTCTTCAAGGCAGCCATTTCCGCCGTCTCCAAGCGTTATAACACCAAGTTCACCGGTGGCAACATCTATGATGCCATCTACCCGGCAGCTGGAGCCAGTGTGGACTGGGCCTATGGCACTCAGGATGTGCGCATGGCCTTCTGCTACGAGCTGCGTCCTTCTTCGAATGCCTACGTTACAGGTTTCAAGTTGCCCGCTAATCAAATCATACCAGCCAGCGAGGAGTTGTTGGACTCCATTGTGGCCATGGTTGGCGAGGTTAACAAATTGGGATACTTTAAGTAAAGATTTTCGAAATAAAGGACTCACATTTTGGCAGCATAAGATTGCATTTGACGTTTGCTGATCAGATTCGAGCTGCACACAGCGATGGCGGGAAAGGGACTGTTTGCCACATGCACCAGATTGGGAGCCATGTGGATCTCAGTGGGTTGATCGATGTACTCAAGTGTCAGATTGACGATAACGATGTGGGTCGAAACAACAATCACAGCTAGAAACGTTAGCCAGAGTGCTCTGTCAATAGACAGTACAGAACTCGAATTAGCCATGTCACAACAAAGGGAGATTTGGAGAATTCACTCACTTGGCATAACGCACAGACGTCTCGAGCAGAAAGGGCTGCAGTCCACTTATATAACTATTGCGCAGAAAGTCTCTAAAGAGTCGACGACTATTGGACTCCACTTCAGATGATTGAGCCATCTCGCCGTCTTTTCTCGATTGGCATCAGTTCTTGAATCATTCTATTACACTTCTTTGAACTCTTCGAAAGCGGATTTAGTTTGCCCATCAATCAAATCGCATGTCAAAGTGCGACTGTCAAAATATGATTGATTGATGCGCATTAAAATGAGCTGAAGGGCTGAAAAGGAATAATTAAGGCTAAACATATTGGGCAAACACTAGAGTTGTGTCTATAAGCATTATCATTACTTTTTAATTAGCATTAAAAAAAGGAGTGCTAATAAAATTGTATTTCACTAGCATTGAAAAAACTAGTGCTAATGAAATTTCACTTCAGTAGGCATTGAAAAAAGTAATGCTAATGAAATCGAATTTCACTAGCATTCAAACAACTAATGAAAATTCACTTCAGTAGGCATTGAAAATGAAAAGTAATGACAATTTTTCAGGCATTAAGTAATGCTAGTGAAAAACTATTTTAATTACTATTAATAATTACTTTTTTTTTTGAAAAATAAAAAAAAATTGGAAATATTTAGTAAAAATTGAAATAAAATGTAGAAAAATGTATAAACCCCATGCAGGTTCAAGTTTGCTTCAAATTTTAGCCACGCCCTTTCCGTAATTGCCAATGTAAGTACCTAAAAGCATGCTATAAAAAATATTTTGAATTTATTTAAATAAGTAACGGGTATCCTTAAGTCGGGAGCTCGACTATAGCCTTTCCCGCTTGTTTATATTCTTGTAGACGAAAGATTTATTCTATTTTTAATTTTATTTTGTTTGTGGGGATTGAATTTAACGGCTGCGAGAATACTGTGAATCAAACCATTGAGCACCTCTCCTATCGCGTTTTTACTTGATTTTACATCAATGCAGTACAATTATTTTTTAAAAGATTAAATAAGTATCATTCTAAATTCAGGTGCCACTTGATTTTATTGTGTTTGCTCAAAAGTGTTATTCAGAGTTTTCACTGCTCAGACTTTTTTGTGTTTTTGCTCAACATAAAACCCAAAAAGGTGCGATTGCCAGTTATTCACAACCTCTGAAAATTAGAGTTTTTTTTGATAAGGTAATCTTTTTTCAGCCAGGTTCTAAGAATTTAGAAATCCTTAATCTGTTAGTAGTGAAACAAAATTTGAAAGTCCCTCAAAGACTGCGTATTCAACGTATTCAATTTATAGACTGCCAGTCATTCAATAATACACTTGATAAACGGTCACGGTTAAACCCAAGTGGTTTATGACCAGCTCAAATATAACTCTTGCTTTTAAGAAACTTACGAGAGCATTGTTGATTTTCTATATAAGTTTGGGGCGGGCACAAGATACGTATTTGCCGTAATTTATACACCGAGAATCGTAGCATTGATAAGTTTCAGACGCAGATAACTATATTTCTAATGTATTTATGTTCGCAAGAGAGGTGACAATGTAAGCCTAAGGGTTATAAATAAGATTTGGCTAAACGCCTTATCAACGCTTATCAGAAACGTTATGACCAAAATCCAATCAACTATATAAGCCACTTACGTACTCTCCAAGACCTCATACCAACGACAACCATGTCGCTGAACAAGTGTCTTCTATTCGGTCTCTTGGGCCTCTTGGCCACCGTCGGAGTTAGCCAGGCGGAACGTGTTCGCTACGATAACTATCGCCTCTACAAGGCCAATGCGGAGAACGAGGCTCAACTGGCCGTACTGAAGGATCTGGAGAGCTCCACGGACTCCATTCTCTTCCTGGACGGTGTTCACATTGTGGGCGCTGATGTTCAGATGGTTGTGGCACCACACAAGGTGCCCGATCTACTGGAGCTGCTGGGCAAGGCTGAGATCAAGTATGAGCTGCAGTCGAAGGATTTCCAAAAGTCAATGGATGCGGTCGATGAGAAAGTCGCCATCAAGGGACGTGCCACCGAGGAATACAACTGGGAGCAGTACTATGAACTGGAAGATACCTACAGCTGGATGGTTACACTGGCCAAGCAATACCCCCACGTTGTTACACTGATCGAGGGCGGCAAGACCTATCAAAATCGCCCTATTCTGGGTGTTAAGATCTCCAAGAGCCTCTCTGAGAAACCTGGAATCTTTATAGAGGCTGGCATTCATGCTCGCGAATGGATCGCTCCAGCTGCCGCTACCTTCATTATCCAGCAGCTGCTGACCTCGAAGTTGGACTCCGTTAAGCAGTTGGCAGATAACTACAACTGGTACGTGATTCCCCATGCCAATCCCGATGGATACGTCCATACTCACAAAAAGGATCGCATGTGGCGCAAAACTCGCGCTCCTCATGGCAGCTGTTTCGGAGCTGATCCCAACCGCAACTGGGGCTTCCACTGGAACGAGGTGGGCGCCAGCAACAATTCCTGTACGGATACCTACGCTGGACCCTCGGCGTTCTCTGAAATCGAGACTCTCTCTCTGTCCGAATATATTGCCTCGCTGAAGGGCAAGATCCAACTGTACATCTCGTTCCATGCGTACTCTCAGTTTCTGCTGTATCCCTATGGCCACACCGGTGATTTGCCTGATAATGTCGAGGATTTCCAGAAAGTGTTTAATGCATCCATTGCCGCAGTATCCCAGCGTTACAACACCAAGTACACCGGTGGCAACATCTATGATGCCATCTACCCGGCAGCTGGTGCCAGTGTGGACTGGGCCTATGGCATTCAGGATGTGCGCATGGCCTTCTGCTACGAGCTGCGTCCTTCCGGCAACAGCATCTTGACAGGATTCAAGTTGCCAGCCAACCAAATCATACCTGCCAGCGAGGAGTTGTTGGACTCCATTGTGGCCATGGTTGGCGAGGTTAACAAATTGGGTTATTTCAAATAAATAAACGTCGCGTGTTTTTAAGCATTTTTATTTGAATTTATTAGTTAATTCTATTTACTAATTACACTATTATCTATAAGATTATCGGTGCTATTCGGTAGATACGCGAAACGATTAAAGATTACCGTTAAAATGTTATTGCAATGTTGATAACAGAGTTACAATCGAGATTGCTCAAATATTAACATGAATTAACATTCCGACACCTTAACAGTTTCTTATAAATAAGTTTGTGAGCGTTAAATTTGCAAATCAATAAATAACATCAAATCTACAATTACACAAATCTCAATAAATTTAACATTTAAAAGTTTTTTGTTTACTGCGGCACAGTATTTTATTTACTGAGCTGCCTACTAGCACTAAGCAAATACCCTATAGAGAACCCATCCTATACAACTGAAATGTCACAGAAAAAATGCTTGCGAAGCGTCCACAGCGAAGTGTTACCGATCTGGCAATATTGTTCGAGTGGAATTTATAAAAATGTAGGGTGTTGTTTTGAATAAAATAATGTGGATTAAAAGTTTTAAGGGTAGAGGGTATTTCATATTTCACATGTCTTAGTTTCGCAAGCATCGGCCTCAAAAATAAAATCGTTTCTCTTATGAATTCCACTAGAACAATATTACCAGATCGGTAACACTTCGCTTTAAATTTTAAAGCGACTCTGTGCTGTTATTGCGATCTTACAAATTAAATCAGCTGTTCATAAACAAAAACAATTCAAATTTATGATGTGGAAATCAAATTTCAAGAGCCGTGCTGGACATGCTGTAAGACTCTTGGAAAATTAGTCTCTATCTCTGTTGATGTAGTTAAAGATGGGTCGAAAAGTAAGAAAATACACAAACTCAAAGGCAGTGACAATGCTGAAGCCAAGAATGAGTCCCAGCAGGCCACCAAATGAAGCTGTGAATGATAAAATCATTATTAAAGTTAACTTTTTTATAAGGTTATGGATTTCAAAGAATAGTTTGCTCACCGAGTGCTGAGAGCCAGTTTTGAAATATCTCCATGCGATATCTGGTGGACATCAAGTCGCTAAAGAAAACATGAACCAGTATGCTATCCGTGTGACTAGAACTATGGATTGTAAAGTTACATTTTTAATAACGGCTGTAAAGTTGCTAAGACAAAGGTTTGACCAACTTTAAACTTTCGTTACTTGGCCAAAACTGAACAGATTTTCTAGCAATGTCATGTCATGTCAATGTTATTTTGATTAATAATCATGGTTTGGCATCTGAACTTATTCTCAAGATATGGATTTTAATGTAAAGCAAGCTTTAAAATTAAATCATCTTCTCAAGTCATAATTAACTGAACTTAATGCTGTCGAATTTTTATGAAAATCGATATAACTAACTAGATTGATTGCCAAACAATAAACGAGATAATGTACAAAGTTAAAGTTAAAGTTAGTTCTAGCCAAATTTTGAACTTACTTCATGTAAAATTTGGTATCAATGGAAATGTCTTTTGAATTCCTTTCGAATGATGCAATACTTTTCTTAACCCATTAGATACCCATTGAAATTTTTGAATATTTGTAAATGTCAACTTTTTTCCTCGATTTTTAAAAAAAAATTTTAAAGGGTGCCAAAATACTTTTGTCCACCGCTGTAATTGATACCTGATGCTGCGAAAATCGATTCTTCAACCTATTTATACTAAAAAAATGTGAACATATGAATCCGCAATTGCCAGTAAACAACTTACCTGGTGGTCATTTTATTGGTAGAGTAGTTAATATCCAGCCTGCCCATGGTGCTCTCGGAGACATAAAGATTTGACTCGCAATCTGGCAGACAGTCACAGGGAAAGCTGATTGTGTGACGTACTATGGAGAGCGGAGAATCCAGATTGGCCAGAGCGCGAGAATATAGACCTAAGAATATGAAATTGAATAAAGATAATGATAAATTGTAATTGCATTTCAGATTACTCTCTATTTCTCACGTTTGCTCTCAATGACGCAGTTCAAATGTAAAACGCCGCAGACCTTGTAGCTGCCGTTGTTGGCCACATAGGCGGGCAGGCAACCACAATTCTTCAGAGTCATCCGCATTCTGCACTCGAACATGCAGTTGATGAAGGAGTATCGCCTTAGTCCATCCAACTTACGTTCGCTGCCAAACAGGCAATTCCTCCACTTCAAGTCCATGCGACGTATATCGCTAGTCGCATATGTCGACTCTGGATTGATTCTTACGAAACTTTCCCGCGTTGAGGTGACCACCTTCGTTTCCGAGTTCTCATCCGGAAAATTGTGGGCATTATGGATGAGTAGGCGAAACCCAAAGCCGCTAAAGAATGTACCATAATAATCAGAGACCATTGGATCGAGCAGCACGGATAGTCCAGTTGGATAGCCACAGCCTGTGACGCGATACGGACGCTTTGGCACCTGATAAGCAATCTTTCTGTCATATAGAAAGTTAGTACCTTTTAAGTTTTAGAACTGTTTAAAATGTAAGCTATTTTTTATTCAAAAAACCTATATCTGTAAAGATCAAACTCATTCCAAATGCATTTTGTTAATATTTCCCTATTTTCAAACACGACTGCTCAAGAAGCGCGATCATTGCTCGAATTTTTACTGAGTAATTCGAGGTGTAGATAAGTTAGAAAAAAAACAATTCACTACAAAAATGCTTTACCTTATCTGCCTGAATATTGTATAAAAAAACGTATATTGTTGAATTAAAATAAAAAAAAAACAACCAAAGTAGAGTTTGTTAATTTAAAATGATCCAATTATAAATTAGAACTTAAGAAAACTTTTCTTTAAATACCTATAATGCACTTGGAATTTTAATATTTTAAGTTTATTTATACTACTGTGGGCAAAAAGTAAGGTGAATTTGTTTGTAAAATGAAAAATCTTTATTTATTCTTGTAAATCAATTTCATCCCCTTAAAAGTAATCCCCTCTCGATGAAACACACTTATGCCAACGGTGGTTGCGGAACGATATGAGTGGAATTTTTGGCGAAATGGTCACGAAGAACGAGTGCAGTGTGAGACGGTGCATTATCGTGATGCAAAAACCAAGAGTTGTTGGCCCATAATTCTGGTCTTTTTAGACGAATTGCTTCACGTAAACGACGCATAACGCTCAAATAATATTCCTTATTAACAGTTTGGCGAGGTGGAAGGAATTCATAGTGCACCACACCACGAAAATCGAAAAAAACTGTCATCATGACCTTGATTTTTGAGCGAATTTGACGCGATTTTTCGGTCTCGGCTCACCTTTAGTCGATATTCGCTCGATTGATCGGTAGTTTCCATATCGTTAGCGTAGATCCAAGTCTCATCGCCCGGAATAATGCGTTTTATCTTATCCTGATAGTCAGAAAACATTGTTTCACACACTTCCACGCGGGGCTTTTTTCCATGAAATTGAGCGTTTTTGGCACCAAAATCGAAAAATGCACTCTTGGTCGTTTGGTAAACACAAGCGTAAATATATTACTGATAATGACATTGACATGAAATTTGGCCCAGATGTTATTAACAGTGCTGCCAACTCATGAAAAAAATAACTAGCGCGAAATTTTAATCCCGCGAAGTTTGAATTGAAAATTCACCTTACTTTTTGCCTACAGTAATATACATATATTTTGTCTCTCATTTAGGAGTCTAAATTTGGATGCATAGTTCCTGGATTATATTTTGTATACTTCAACTTACTTGGGAAAATTATTTGTTAATGCACCAAAATAGTTGAAACTACAGCAAATTCCCTCCAAGGTAACGACGCGTTGAAAGAGACTCTCACAGCGCGTATTGATGCCCTTCCAGATGCAACGCGAGATCATTTCCAAGCAGTCGGGCGAGAGTTGATTCGTCAGCTCTGTTAATGTGATATTATTGTGCTTCAATATCTGATCATAGGTCTGCAGGGCGTTGTTGCTGATTGTGTTGCCCGTTGGGAGAAGTGTTAAATTGAAGAGCTGCTGCAGATGCTGACTTGTTACATTGGGTGGCAACTGCCTGTAGAGGCGAGGAATAGGAACAGAATGATTCAATAGTTCATGTTAAATTTAAGCAAATTACACTCAGTTCATACTAACTGAAATATGAAAGAACGAGCAATAATATAAAACAATACAATATATTATAATTTAATAAAATATAAAATAATCTAATTATCTTACATGTTCTTCAGCAAACTCAAAGCTTTGGTCTTTGAAATCTTGTTGAAATTACAAATGGTTACCGCCGGAAACGGTATATTCCAGGTGGGAAAATGCGAGCTCTCGATGACGGTCACCGTGGGCGTCTCGCGATTCGCATACAGTGAGACAAGGACCAGAGTTATCGAGGCTACAATGGCTGCCAGGACAACGGCCAGCCAAAAGCATCGCTCATTGCGACTGATATCCTGGCGTGTAATGTAGCTGAAGCCATGCAATGAGGTCGTCTGACAATAGTTGCGCAGACTTTCCGTAAACCAATTCCTAATCTGTTGCAACTGATATAATTTAAAGCGCCTGCGATCAGAGTGGGTTGTGGTGCTGCTGCTGTTCCTGTGTCCATCGATCGGCTTCTCCAGTTGTTGTTGTGATTGCACCACGCGCAGATCAAAGATGCGTCGCTTCTTGAACGCCATTTCGACCAGTTCGAACTGCGTCTGGCAACTGCCTGAACTTGGCCAACAAATATGGGCAGCTGGTAATTAGCCTGTCCTAATTACCATTTGTCGCCCTAATTTGAAGACGACGTCGGCGTCGCAGTCGATAGCGTACTTGCTGTCGGAGCAACCAGTTACATGTGGGTCGCACACACACAAAGAATATCAGCTCGAAGACCGAGACGAAACTGCAGCCCATAAACAACCCCGTGATGCCTCCAAAGGTGCCTGTCGCATTGTCAAATGATATATACTTAGTTAAAATATAAACATTGGTCTAATTGCTTGTTAATGTCAAACAGTCAAACTTCTCTATAACTAACGATTTTAAGGGTACTTTATTGGATAGTCGAACCTTCATCAACTTTGGTTTGTGTGTTCAGTCTTACTTCTTTATAAATAATATATCGGAGTTATTTACAAAGTCAAACGTCTTTGTAGCAATTATTACAGATGACATAACTTTCTAAATTGATGATTGCATTTTGATCTCTGCGGTTTAACTTCTCTAAAATAAAAAATTCGGATACTTTTGTAAAGGTGATCTTCTCTTTAACTTCGGCGGTTCTCTTCTATAGCAAATGTGTGCATATATTTATAAAACAACTTTTTTATTATTCCCATTTAATTGTATTTTTCCCTTCTTGCATTCAAAAAAACTTCTCTAAACGAACTTCTCTAAAACGATCTCATTTCAATTATACGATTATTAACTTCTCTTTAACTTAAATTTTCAATTTGAATGTTCTCTAAAATATGAATATAGATATAAACAACGCTTTTAAAGAAATTTTTTTTCTTAGGACTGATTTTTCATAGTTGAGATACAGTTTTCTCATATTTTTGAACTGAATTTCTCTATAACAAAATTTCCCAAATATCTGTAGCAAGCAATCTGGTAAAATTTTACAGATAAATTTCTCTAATTGGATTTGTCATAATATCTCACATGATCTCATCCGTTTCGAGTCTAAGTATAAAAAGAATGTGTAAAGATATAAACCTTTTTCAAAGACTGCATGTTTATCATTGTCCTCTCCTGTGATTAAGTTCATCATAGAACAGTTTGACTGTACTTGCCTATAAAGGTCAGCCAGTTCTCAAAGACATCCAATCGCAGCTGTTCGGCGCTCATCAAGTCAAAATAAATGTGGAGTATCAAGTCATCGGAGGCAGTCAAGTTGTTGCTGTGGAATGATATAGTTAGAAGTGCGAGAAAGGGTCTCCAATAATATATATTCACTTACAAGAAACCATCATTAGTATTAGCCATAGTATAAGTGTCATCCAAGTTGGTCACATCGCTGTGAACTTCATAGCGGATGAACTCACAAGGTGGCAAGCAGTTGCAATGCAACTGAAGATCCTCCCAGCTGAGATCTAAAAGAAATACTTATCAATCCAGTGGAAATTGCATAAGTGGACTAAGTTCTTACCCTGTTCCTGCAAGCACTTGAATTGTTTCACTTGGCACTGAGCCCAATCCCATCTACTGGGCATATGGGGATGCACACAACCGCAAATCCGATAGATCCTTTGACTCCGACACTCGGCTAGGCAATTATCCTGACTGTAGTTGGCGAAATGGAATAACTGCCGTTCATGGTTCAGATAGCAACGACGTTTGTCAGTGGGCAGGTTGCCCAGGTAGGAGGAGGCATGTGTTCCAAAGGCCTTCACCATCAACTGAGACTCCGTGCCCCTGGGCAAAAAGACGCGCTGTGTGGCAGCATCAACTGCTGTTCCCGCCTCATGTATAAGCAACTCAAATCCAGCTGTGGCAGTCAGAGAGCTGCCATAATCCTCAAGCATTGCTGCCAGACGTATGGTTAATCCCCGGATGGAGATCCCGAACTTTGCCTGACTCCGGAAGCTGCAACAGCGACCTTCAGTGTAGCTCCAAGTGGTGGTAAATAGTTCGTTGCAGCTTTGATTTTGATTCTGCCATTGGCAACTCATCAGCTGTGTTTCACACACTCTTGGTGAGAGTTGCTCCAAGAGCTCTGACCAAGTGGAGTTGTTTAAGCTTAAATTGCTTATCGAAGTCTCATTAACTGGGCCTAAGCTGCGACTGGTTAACCAGGGCAGCTGTTGCAGTGTTTCCTTTGCCACCTGCCACTCCTTAGCCTTGATTAAGATACTCTGCCTGGACACGCGATTCAAGCTGCAAATAGTTACGGAAGGAAAGGGTATTGGCTGGTCGGCACTTGGCTGCATCATGCTCTCGATGTAGCGTATGGTTGGCGTATCCGCCGTCATTCCCTGTGACATGATCACAACGAGGAGCGAGAGGAGCAGCGCCGTGCATATGAAGATCCACCAAAGAACACGCTGCCAGGTCTTTGCGCCCACAAACAGATGGAATCCATGGATGCTGGACATTTCACAGTAGATCTCAAATCCCGTCTTGGGTTTGCATAAACCATCATCGTTGCGCTCTCGTAGAAAGCTCAAGAATCTGGGCAGAGGCACTTGCTCCAATCTTTTCGAGAGCTCCGTTCGTATCTCTCGACACCATCGCACTAACTTGAGTCGTTTATAGAGCTTACAACACTTGGTTATTGATTTTTCGGGCTTATCGAAGCATTGGAGCGGCGTTGACTTGTGCGATCTCTTGGGTCTCAGATAATCCTCAAAGTTGATCAGATAGATGGGTTGCTCTGGCCTTTCGTTTGACATCTTGAATAGCTCTCGAGCTAAAAAAGGTAATAATAGATTAACTTTGGCATTCCGAAGATATTATTCAATTCGATATTGAATACTGATCGTTATTCCGTTCCTTAAATTGTTATATATCTATTGTCTGATTGTTATCAAATGTAAAGGTAAATAAAGATCTTATTATGCTAAAAGTTTGTTGAAAAACAAGTTTTTTTTTTCGTGTCATTTTATAACATTTTAAATTTTGTAAAAAAAATATTAAAATTATTTTTAAATGGAATAAATTAAATTATTTATTTATCACTGCGGACGGCAGTCCGCGCTAGTGACGAAAGCAACACGAAGGGTGCGAAGGCGACTAGCATATATACACAGGAAGAATGGAAAATTTGCTATGACTGTCCGATCAGGTCGAGTTATATACCGATCGAAAGGTATCAATTTAACTTACAAATGCGCATACTAAGACTTTTGGAAACTCACCTGGTTCGTGAGATAAACAGGTGTAAGTAGGAGGGATTGGAGCTAATGGGGCCGTTGGAGTCTTTTTGAATTGTTTTTAAATTTTTTAATATTCTAATCAAAAATACGCGTCGAATGACACCTCGATCATCGAAATCCGATAACTGGTTCAAAAAATAAATCATTTTGAAATTTTTAGCCGCCTTCCGAAAATGAGATGAAAAGTCAGTCTGTTTGTTTGTTTGTTTGGATCAAATTGTTGATTTAGCTTAAAAGCTTGAATGAGGACTTGTTCCCGCTCAAAAATGTAGAGACGTTTGTTCTACGACTTTTTCGAAAAATCGTTAGTTTAGCGGGAAATCGCTAAAAACCGCTAAAATAGCATCCAAACGACAGAAGCTACAGATGTGATCTATATATCGTTGAAAAGGTAGTTCGAAGGCAGTTTAAGCATAGCTGTAAACTTTTTTGCTGAGGAACACAGGTAAAAAGCTACAGGTAAAAAAAGGTATTTTTTCTCATATTTTGGCGATTTAAGAAAAATCTGTGTTTCAAACCACTTTTAAATGTGGTATATGTTGAAGACAATTCCATTCCGCGTTTTTTGACATACAACGCATATCTGTCAAAATTCGTTTGGGCAAGATATTACCTATTAACTGAATATACCATTTTCCTTTACACTACTGCTTGTACATATGCAGTATGTACACCGCTTGCTTGCTGCGGAAGTATACTGCTTGCAAGTGGTGAATTCTTTTTGCGTCAGATAAAACATATTATAATTGCGATTACAACAAGATCGGTATATATTTAGGGATAACTTTTAATGCTTTAGTCGAATATTAGTCGATATTACCTGTAAACTGAACATATACATTTTACTTAGAATTGGAATAGGACAGCAGCAACAAAGTGTCATTGCAGCCAGAGTTTAAGAATGCTGATGCATCATCCATCATGCATCATCCATCATGCATCATCCATCATGCATCATGCATCATGCATCATGCATCATGCATCATGCATCATCCATCATGCATCATGCATCATGCATCATGCATCATGCATCATCCATCATGCATCATCCATCATGCATCATGCATCATCCATCATGCATCATGCATCATCCATCATGCATCATCCATCATGCATCATGCATCATGCATCATGCATCATCCATCATGCATCATGCATCATGCATCATGCATCATTCATCATCCATCATGCATCATGCATCATCCATCATGCATCATGCATCATGCATCATTCATCATCCATCATGCATCATGCATCATGCATCATCCATCATCATCCATCATGCATCATCCATCATGCATCATGCATCATGCATCATGCATCATGCATCATCCATCATCCATCATGCATCATGCATCATGCATCATGCATCATGCATCATGCATCATGCATCATGCATCATCCATCATGCATCATGCATCATGCATCATGCATCATGCATCATCCATCATGCATCATGCATCATCCATCATGCATCATGCATCATGCATCATTCATCATCCATCATGCATCATGCATCATCCATCATCATCCATCATGCATCATGCATCATGCATCATCCATCATGCATCATGCATCATCCATCATCATTCTTTTTGCGTCAGATAAAACATATTATAATTGCGATTACAACAAGATCGGTATATTTAGGGATAACTTTTAATGCTTTAGTCGAATATTAGTCGATATTACCTGTAAACTGAACATATACATTTTACTTAGAATTGGAATAGGACAGCAGCAACAAAGTGTCATTGCAGCCAGAGTTTGAGAATGCTGATAGCTTTTGCGATTGGCATGTTGGCATGTGTGTCTGTAAAGGGAACCAGTGTTGCCAGACAGTTTGTTTTTGCTTGTACAAACAATAAACAAAGTTGACAATTTATACTGTCAAAAAATATTGAAATTTTCAAAATTTCTGATGTCTTATTCAAAAATTTCTGATATCCCATAAAAAAACCTCTTTACGAGGTAAAAGTCTAGTGACGAAAACATTTTCATGCCCCAAAATTTCTGATATCCAATTTTGTGACGAATAATATTAAGTTTTACATATAAATAATTAAAAAAAAATTTTTTTGCATTCGGCACTGCGCAAAAGAGTGAGTTTTATTTGGTATGAAGAACTGAGACATTTTAGCGCAATGTGCCGAGTGCCAACATTTTTTTTTTAAATTATTTATATGTAAAACTTAATATTATTCGTCACAAAATTGGATATCAGAAATTTTGGGGCATGAAAATGTTTTCGTCACTAGACTTTTACCTCGTAAAGAGGTTTTTTATGGGATTTATTTTACAAACAATTATGACACTCGATAATTCTGTGTCTGAAAATAATATAAAATAATAAAATTCAATTTCCGACATTTCAAGAAAATTCACATATCGTTTGCTTATTTTCAAAAGCAATTTTATTGAAAACACCTTATATTTTGGTATTTAAACATTTTATTTTTAAAATAACATCCACTTACACAAATTTGTTTCGACAGTAAGCTTAAATAGGGTTAATTGCTGTTTAATTTAAATTAATCTTTTTCATTCAATAATATTACGGAGGATTATAATTAATTGTTCGTTTTACAGTTCAGCTTAGCCGGTTGTATGGGCTTAGAACCGGTTCAAATTGTTGATGCACACTTAAGCAGAATAATTGCGAAACTGGAATTTGAAAGATGATTGAATAATCTTTTTAATGCATTAATAATATGTCATAATTAATATTAAATAATTCAAGAGACAATGCCAAAACAATTTAGAGTTTTCTATTCTCGTTGTGTATAAAATCGATTTATTTATTGTTATTATAAAACTCTTTTTATTTCACTAGTGAAACCACTTGGAACCGTTTCGAAGCCAAAAGCAATACAAATTGAGTGTGTCGATTGTGGTTGTTTTATAAGTAAGAATCGCAGAGTTATTGCCAGGCCCCCCAAAAATCATTATCGATAAGCCTGCCCATATTAAGTATACGCAGTCACGCCCTTTAGATGTTAAGCATATCTATAATATGGGTAGTTCCTTGGTTTTCAAGTGCAATCAGTACAATGCAATTTTTGTTACCTTCACACCTGAGAAAACAAATAGATAAACAGAAAAAATAAATGAACAAAACAATTAGCCATTTGTTTATTAGTGGGAAGTCCGAGCTACCTAACGATAAGCATAGTAAATAAGAATTATGAGAAAATTGTTTACAACAATATTTCCTATTCGTAATTGTTTATTTACTTGATATTACATTACATTTCTGCATTGTTTTTATTTAACTAATGTTATCGTTGCTATTTGCACTGTGCACACACCTAACTACCGATCCGATCCGACCATCCCACCCACCCACAACGCACACTTCTATCAATATTTAAAGGAATAGATAATACTCCTATTTAAATATTCAACTCGTGTCGCATTCAGCTGATCGTCGCAGCTGCTACCCCCGTTCTCTCTTACGGTTATCTTGAGTGAAATATACATAAATTATATAAAATATAGTAATTCCCGTGTGCCTTAAAAGATACATCAAAGTCACGCGCTAATAGGGCGCTAGAACTGGATATGGATTTGGATATGGACATGGTCATGTGACTCGTTAACGGTCTTCTCAATCATCATTATACCCGTGAATGTATAGACAAACCTATAATCAAGGAAAATGACTGAAGTATAGATGGAGAAACAGGAAAAGAGTGAGAGAGTCCAAGATAGACATAAAGAGAGAGTGAGATGCGGGTATACTAAATGAAAAAAATGTATCGTTTCGTCAAAAAAATATAATGTAGTAAGTGCGATTTCTAATTGATCTTAAATGCTGAATGTCCCCAATATTAGCTTAATTTATTTAATTCGGGACTGCTACATATTGAATAGTATAATTGCTTACTGTTGTTGTTTTTTAACAACATGTGAGCTAATTTCTCACTTCTAGAATTTCCTAATTATCCAAATTTATTCTTTTTTGTTTAATCTTATTTACATCTGTTCTGTAAATACATTCTAGGCACTCATTCGTCTGCATATTCTAATTAACTTGAGTCGCATACTTATTTTATTAACAATAATTTATAAACATACATATGGGCATTTCCAGAAAAAGGTCCACCTTGCCAAAAAACGTAAAATTGATTAAAAACTCACATCTTGTGATATTTTCTTCCAAAAATGTATTCAAGCTATTTATTTTATCAATATACGCTAGAAGAAATTCAATAGGGTGAACATATAGATTCTACATTGGAATAAATTCACTTTTTCCATATTTTTGACTATTTTCTTAAAAATTGATTTTTAAAATGGACCGTTTGTATTTTAACGATTACACTAAGTAACATAAACCATTTTAATATATAGAAAAATATTGAAAGTTTAATTTAAAACAAGTTTTAAAAGCTGTTTCCGATATATAGAATGAAATTTGATGAACAAACTCTTGGAAAAACTAGGTGGAAATCTTGTCACGTTCGCGATGTCACGTTACAAATTACTAATAAAACTTGTAAAATAAATAAAACGGTAGTTACATATCAAAATTATTTCTAAAATGGAAAACTACATTATTTTATTATGGTTTAAGAGTATTTTCTTCCAAATTACTCGCCACATTTCGCAGACTTTCGCATTTGTCAAGATGAAGTCAAAAATGACTTCCATTTTTCGTCGCGTTCGCGATGCATTGTTTTCTATAAATAATTAAAAAACGACAAGTCTTCAAAGATTGTCTTTTATCATAAAAATAGAGTTGATAAAATGCATTAAACACGTGAGAAAACATTTTTGAAAATTTCAATTTTTGCCATTTTTTTTTTCATTTAAAGTCGTACAAATGTCGCGTTCGCGATCCTGGAAATACCCATATGCAGACTTCCAATACGTATGTACATACATATAAGTTGATCTACATAATCTCATTTTCTTATTTCCAAATTCGTTGCATACTTTTAAGCGCAATGCTAAAAATCCATTCTCTTGTGCACAAATATTTGAGCTAATAATATTTACAAAAGATTCTGCTCTCGACTTGGACAAATATTTGGCTTCTATGAAAAATTGAATGCCATAAATTTTCGCCGAATTGACGACGATCGCATGAATTTAATTAATTATATTTTTGTGGTTTTTCATTTTTGTTTTTTTTTGTGTTTGGCTGGGCACAAGGCGAAAGGTTGCCCAAATATGTACACGAAGTGTATCTCCAACGATATTTGAATAAGTATTCCACGAACATTTCATTCATTTGGAAGCCACGTGCCCGACATCGTTTGTCTGGCTGATATACCGACATATGTACATATATAGTATATATATTACAAATTATGTGCTCCGACGTCGGGTGTCGATAAGCTGATCGTTTGACAGGTGATCTCAGCGTGATCGAACTGGGAACTCCAGACGAGCTGCTCTTATAATCCTATTGCGAACCCAAAAATATAACTTGAGCAATCATTTTGATGCTTGAAATAATTGTAAGCCAACGGTAACGGTAAAGACGATGTCATATTGCGTCACATCAACGGTAAAAACCTGCATCTGATTGCAAACTGACAAACTGACCGACTGACGTGTCGCATGAGCTATTTTTGGACCAGCGCATTGTAAAAATATATTTTGATAAGCCGACGACTCAGCTCAGACGCAGATTATGGGATGGGTTGCTGACTCTGCTTCTGATTTTCCCTCTCCGATTTTTGTTTCTGCTCAGCGCCGCCCCCCGCAGCGTATTTTGTTTGTATTATCAGACGTTGATGTTCTCGTACATATGTATATGTATATGTAGACGCCTTATTATACAAAACAAAACTAGGGCGAGGCTAATCTTTTCGTGTAATTGACGCAAATTGAATATGATTCGATTTTGCACACTTTTGTTTTTGATTTGATTTGAAAAACGTTCCATCCACCCATCAGTCAGCTCGAGTCTGGTTAACGCCATTTGAACCCAAGCTCCGAACTAGTTCCCGTTGAGTCAGCATTATCTTTGTATGTTCTGATAGAACGTGCCTTATTATTATTGCATTTAACCCAATCGTGTCATTGATATAGTGCAGTCGTAGATCTTTTTATAATTTTATTTTAGTTCAATACATCGGCTGATAATTATTATATTTGCTGAACTAATCAGTTTTACATATGCATATCACGTGTTAAACAGATCAATTAGGTTTTAATATTTTTCCTTGAAACTAGTAATTTCAATCTGTTTTTCATCAGTTTTTTTGTGAAACATGGGAAAAACTTTAGACAACTTTTTAAATTTATTATTTTAAAGACTGAATTTGATTTTTTTTAACTCAATATTGAACTTTATTTTATTGCGATTTAGTTGAAATTGATTATGAAAATGTTTTTAATATTTTACATGTACTATGTCTATAAACAGACTCCATATTTCTGGGAGAATTTAAAAATATAAATTAATTTCTTTTGCTATTAAATTAAATATTTATTTATCGCAAGATTTTCATTTCTGAAACTATTAAAATTTGCTTTCAATCAAATGTTTTTTAAATCAACTAATCTTCAATTTAATTGTTAATTCATTGCTTTAGTTATTTAATTAAATATTTATATATCGAAAGATTTGAATATATAAAACTATTAAAATGTTCACACAATGGAATGTTTTGTTTAATCAACCAATTAAATATTTGAATTAAAGAAAACCAATTTATTCGGTAAATTTATTTACCCAGTTTTGTCGGTTCTAGTATTCAAATAAATATTAATAAACTAATTACGAATCATATAACTGCTTTAATTTTTTTTCACTTTAAAATTAAATACGACTAAGTCAAGGTCTGGTATTTTCAGTTCTTGGAATTAGCTCTATATTTTATTCTCACGCAATAAAATTAAAATGATTTTTCTTTGTTTAACCTCAGAAGTTGTAATTGGTAAATATTGGAAAATTCCAACGTTAAGGTCTCTCATATATCGTGGGATGACAAATGAACGATTAAATCTGTTCACGATTAATCCAGAAATTTTCGTGAGGTAAACAATACAAATCCAAAATAACATTGGCAGCCTTCATGTCTGATTTTCGATATAAACAAAGGTGTATACCTTATATATAATTTTTGATCATAAGCGCAATTAAATTGTTTAAATGATTCTGAAAGCAAAATCTACAGTATTGAGAATATTTACAAATTGTGAGTTACGATCGATGCCTTAGCAAATGCTGTTTTCCAATTGTATTGTATCGTATGCCCAATGGATTTAGAACCATCAAATTGCTTACTCGCACATAAATAATAGCATTTTGTTGCTTTTAAAATTTATTTATATTATTTTTGTTTTCTGAATTTTTACGATTGATTTATTTTTTGCACATTTTGCTGGCTTGTTTTTATTTTACTTTTCAGCACTGTCATTAAATTTGAGCATTTAATTTGGGCGTGACCTTAGATTAGCACATCGTCATTCAGTTTGCATACATATCTACATATATGTGTGTATGTCTATAGCTTAACATTTTTTGTATATTTTTAAGGCGTTTCTTATCATTTTGGCTCGCGCCATTCACATGTTACTAAGCTATTTTTAATACTTAACACTCAAAACAATGATATGAATATCATTCATACTCACTGACGAAATGTGCTGAGTGTAGCTACACAAATTAGCAGGTTGATAGCCCCACAGCAGGAAAAAACAAATGTAGTTTCATTATCAGTAATGCCTGTTACCAGGGGCAGGACGTCCAGATAGGCAAACAAAAATGAAGAAAAAAGAACAAAAAATACATAGTTGTTGAGCAAATCTAAATTATGCCTAATGGTCTTAATTGTTTTGTTTTCGGAAATTACAATTCGCTGACGTATTTGGTCAGCTTCTTTGTTACTATACCCTGTACCAATTAGATTGAGGGATTAATCAGTTGAAAATTAATCAACAATCGGATAATATCAAGTCAAAAGTGATCGACAGTGAGATAAACTGAATATCTGAACAAATAACGAATTTAAAAATATAAGTTTTTTATCAATTCAGTTTAAATTAAAATATAATTCATATTATTTTAATAGCGTATTGTGGTTCTTAATTTTATTTTAATTTTTATAATTACAACTGCACTTAGTTGTCATTGGCCGTGTTCACCAGAACAAATCGACAACAGAATATCGATGAAATTTGTATGATTATTCTGGTGAACGGCAGTGATTAGCAATCATGATTTCAAAATTTTGTGATTATGATGACTGAAAATTCATCACCAAAATAGTACGCTGAAATTCTCTGATTGTGATGCTTTGTTATCGATATAACAAATTGTAATCAACAGAACACAAGATTTGAAAATAAATAGGACAAAATTAACAAGGAAACCACTTTATTAATATTAATTTGGTCTCCTCAAAAAATACGCAAAGAACACGTTGGAATCTGCGTATTTTATAGAAAAATGGTTAGGAAAAGTGCTTTAAACTTTCTCATAGAAAATATTAAATGCGCATACAATATTGGTTTAATTATTGATTAATGCAACTTATCATCTATTATTTTAAATCTGGCCTTTTGCTGTGTTCATTCCCATTACATTAAGCATTTTGCGCCAAACTACTTTGAATTTTTTTTAATAAATATTAAAAGCTTTGACCAAAAAAGAAACGACAACTTTGATTTTTCCTTAAAATTTCATCAAAGCGTTCATCAGAAGTCCATCAGAATTTTTTTGATTTCTGATACTTGATTACTGATTGATTAGTTCTGGTGAACACGGCCATTAAATAAATAAATAACATAATCAGGCCTGTTCCGGTTTTCACTTTTTACTTTTTAGCATTTTATTCTTAGCATTTTTTAAGTGTTGGAAAATTATCGTTTTTTGCTTTATCAGACTTAAATTTATCAACTCAAAGTGATATCAATCCGCCGAATATTGCCGAAATGGTATTAGAACAGTTTAAAGAAATTCAATTCCGACAAATCTTATCGAAAGTGATATTCGGAACTGGCCTGAATATATTGGATTATTTCCATGCTGAATAAAGAATATCGTAAAATCGACCTAAAAAAGTACCTTACTCTTATACTTTTCTTATTCAATACGTCATTGGTCAGTTCATTGTTCAGAGATTCTACGAAATTTGTCAACAATCTTTTAACCGAGAATTTTGATATGATGACTTAGCAGCCATTGAATATTCCGGAGAAGCATTTGATTTACGTAGTTGCGGCTTGAAATGTGTAAGTAACTGCCAAATACCAATCCCGTTTCCCGTTTCGCAGCCACATGACACATAGAGTATTATATTCATTCATTCATTTAAGGCATCTATATTTGCTTATGGAAAAACACAAAAGCCTTATACGTACAGACGGCCCATCGACGCAGTTGATCAAAGCGATCAGCGATCAGGTCTAAAGTATTTTAAATGACTTTTGAAAATATTACAATTCAATCGAATGCTTATGTTGTTGATTTTAGATTAACTAACAAATTATAAAAAGATTTCTTGCGGGTGTTCGAGATAAAACGGAATATAAGATCAGATCAAAATAAAGATTTATCTGTAATATAATTAAGAAAAAATTTAATTGATATCTAATTCTTGAATTGGAAAAATAAATTTAATAAATTGAAGCTCAAGAAGAGATTTGTGCACAGATTAAAGGCGACATAGATTGACGAATACAATCTTAAGCTTAGCTATCCTATTTTAATAAGATTTTTGAATTGATGAAAAAATAATAATCTTTATTAAATAACTTGTTAAAGAGTAGCTATGAATATAAATTAATTTAATACAATTTTAAAAGATTCTTGTGAAAGGTTTGATATTTCTGAAGAAGCAATTTTAGTATATCCAAAAGATATTGTATCTTAGTTGAGAAAGAGTTTGCATAAAATGCTGTTCTAACCTAATTAAGATAATACAACACATTTCTGAGTGAAATATAAACAGAGTTATCTTTTTGCTGAAATATTTCAGAAGAATGCTTTAAATTTTTATATCGCAGAATATTTGCTCGAATTTTTTTTTTTTTATTTTTTTAAAGAGCAAGCTAACGGTATGGCGCCGGCTGTTCACAAACAGGAACATACATATTTATTTGTGTATATACTATACTATATCTATGGATATGTGTGCTTAGAGTTAACAATCAGACTAACGCACACACACATAGGCACATACACCCACACACTGCGCAGCTTGACGCTCGTACAACAAAGCAAACATGTTAATGAGGCAACATTTGCTGATGTTGTTGTTGTTGCTGTTGTTGTTGTTGTTGCTGTTGCTGTTGTTGCTACGGCTGTGGTTGAGCTTAATACTATGACGTCAGTAAAGTCATTGAATTATAAATAAATAACGAGCGCCATGTCAAAATTATATCAAACATTTTGTTGAGCAGTGCGTATTAACAAAACATTAACAAAAAATGATAAAATTGTTCTCCTAAGTCAACTAAGAAATGTTTTTAACGGCGGCGCGGAAGACTCGACGAAGCGATGCTACCTGAGTAAACTATTAAGTTACAATTATGACGAACAGCCATCTTCCCTCCTCTTCCCGCCCCCTTGGCCAGTAGCCCAACGTGATGCGGGATATTTGTTGTTGTTGTAGTCTCAGTCCGATTGCGAGTCGGAGACGGAGTCGGAGTCCGATTTCGATTGCGATTGCAGGTCTGAGAGCTACGATAAAGTCGCGAGATTAACAAAGTCAAGCGACACGCAAATACGTCAATCGAAAGCGCAAAAATATAACAACAACAACAACAACAAAAAACATTAAAATTAAAAAAAAAAAAATAAGATCAAACAATCATAGTATCTTTAGAACGTCGACGACTTAATACACTCACTTATCTGAGCCATTAAAAGAACTGACTTAGATATAATCGTAACTTCAGCTTTCTATAAAAGATATAATTTAAACTTAAGCTTTCTATCAATTCAGTAGTAAAATAAAACTGTTGTTAATAAAATTAAATTGTCAATTTATCTATTTTATTTTATAATTAAGTTAAATAAATATAAAATAATGAGAGCCCTTATAACGAAGTTTAATTTTATTAATGTGTATATAATACATAATATTTATTGAAATTTTTTATTCAGTTTGTTTATGAGTTGATTGCTTGCCCTTTCTAATGTCTCAAAGTGGTCGTCGGATTTCATATTTGCTTAGAGTTATTATTTTAAAAATAAAAGTAACTAAGCCGCGACTGGAAAATCATAAATAGCCAATCACAGCTTATCTTAAATTAGTTTTTTTTAAATATATTTTTTGTACATGTTTAAAATTCGGAAAAATTAAGTAAATTGCACCATAATTAAGGGCTAGGGGTTCGTAAAACCAGTCCCCGAGCCGAATAAAAATATTGAAATCTCGAAATTTAAGTAAATTGTCTAATTAATACTTAACATATTTAATCACATGATTGTTGTGCCCACATTGTAGAGTATAATAAAAAGACAAACGTCAAATGAGCTCAGACTGAGGGTAGAACAAAAGTGTGAGCTGAAGCTGGAGATGGATCGCTGGAATCTCAGTCTCTTTGCCTTTGTCTTTGTTTTTGTCTTTGTCTTTGTCACTGTCTGCCGATGGTCACTGAGGCGCGCAGAAAGACACTCCACGCGTCACTCGATGCCCTCTTTTCCTCTCTTTCTTCCCCTCAACAGCTCTGGCTGCTGCTTCTTCAGCAACAGCTGCTGATGATCATGACAAAGAAATGTCAGTAATCTTTGATGTTCCGTTTGTTTGCTTCAACGTATTCCCCCCAAACGTTGTTTCTCTCAGAAATACATACGTTTGACGTCAGTCGTTTGAGGCTTGGGCTTTTCTCACGGACTAACCCATGAGAGAGAGAGAGAGAGAGAAACGCGTCTGAGAATGCTATTCAATCAACAGATCTGAGGCATTGATAGAGATGGGTAAATTGTTATGCAGTCCCAACAATGCAGTTAAAGCTCTATTAAAATGCTTAAGCACGAGGCGAGTATTATGAATGAATTGGTTTCGATGGTTTCGATTTGATGGTGAGTAACTGCACAAATTGTCATATAAATAATTGTTAATTTTATTATTTCACAGAATGGAAAGGCGTCCAGGAAGTAGGAAGTGTCTTATTACTTTTGGATCTTCTTGAGACTTACAGCTGTAACAACTTTAGTTCTATCAAGCTCAAAGCGTTAACAACTGTTGAGATTTTTAGTCATAAGTTGAATGATTGACGTCAAGCTGGTTTTTCCAAACATCTGGTAAAATACGTTATCAGATCATTAGTACTGAGTACTGAAAAAGGTTTCAGTGCTTGAACTTTAAATTTAAGTGATATTTTAAGCAAATTTTACAGATCTTGAGCTGTTGCTTTAAAATAGTAAATGTAAATTTCTATACAGCTCCTTAAAATATCAAGTTAAAATATTTAAGTTTCCTATTATGCGAGTCTTGGAACTTTTCTAGTTCTTACAGAGCAATAGAAATTAAGTCTTTTCGATTATAAGTTTGTTTCTAAGAACTTGAGATAAATATCTTGAAGTCGGACTTGTTCTCTTAGTAATTTATGAGACATACTAGATTAGAAAGTGTTATGAAGCTTCATCAGTAGAATCGTTTTTAATTCATTGCTAAAGTCTTTAAGTCCTCAGCTACTTATTAAAAGATTTCCAGAAAAATAAACAATACAACAGTAGAATTTTCTGTACTTTTCTTTATTTCTGAAGCACATTTCTAGAACTTTAAAAGTTCAGTGGGAATTATCAATGCACTCTTAGTAATAAAAGAAAACGCAATAGAATTTTCGTGATTTCATTAAGAAATAGAATTAAATCCAATTCTTGCAACTATTTCGCAAGTTTCCGCTGGAAGTTTCTCTACATTCCAATTCACATTTAGCTTGTTCATTAGAATTGCACAGCCTCTATTTGAATGTAAGTAGATATGTATTCCCCATTGCCCAATACAAAATGCACTTAGCTCCGGTCACGTGCAAATTTGTTAAGTCTGTTAATATTGTTACTCATACGCCACGTTGCAGTGCGTTGGTAAAGTTCAATGCATTCGGAGAGGGTTCTTGAGTATGGGGCATACGTAAAATTTGCATTGCCATTGGCTTCGCATAACAATGGGCGGTGTTTGACGTATGTGGTTGCCATGTGGAGCAATGGGATCGGATCGAACATATGTTCATACATATAACATGCAAGCAACTACTCGTACAAGGGCAACAGGCGACAGAGGCGGAGGCAGAGGCAGAGGCAGAGTAAGGCAGAAGAAGACGAAGTAGAAGTAGACACTCAACTTTGGGGGTTTGTATGTCACTCAACATGGGACTGACGCACATCGCGGCCCCGTCCCACAAATATGCGCATTTTGCACTCTCCCTTACCAAGTTGGCCATGAACCGCTTGCCCTGTTGCGGGTGAAAGAGGGAGAGGATGAGGGTGAGAATGAGGGAGAGCCGTGTGGGAAAGCCCGCAAGACAGACAGAGAGAGAGAGAGATAGATAGATAGACAGATTGAGCTAAAGAAACTGGCGCAGATCTTATCGATGTTTGCATAATCCCCAATTCCCAAACCAAGAAGCTGCGCAGATATTTACTCATATATTTGCAATGCAGATCAGCCGACCATCGTATGTCCCGAGTTGAGTTCAACAATTTCGATAAACAACACGCCAGACAGTTCATTGTCTGAGTCTGACCTTAGATGGCGCCATATTCGAAATTCGAATATATGTACGCCTCGATGACAGTCTTCTTCTTGTTCTGTTTTCAGAATCCCATCTTATCTATTTGCGACGTAACTCTCATCTACGCAATGGAAATATTTTGGGGAAAGTTTATTTTCAATTTCAAGTAAACAACAACAAATACTCGAACACATATGTACATATGTAACTTCATTCCCCAACGTCCTTGATCGTTACGGATCAATCGATGGAAATCATTTGATTTAAAATTTAATCAGAATCAAAAGTGATAATACAATTCATTGATAATAACTTGAAAGTATACCATTCGCATATAATATGCATATATTATTCGTTAGTAGTCCGATTGAATCATTGTATTTTCTCGTAGATGACGGAACAGATTTTGTCACATTTTAGAGTAAATAACTTTGCAATAATTTTGGCAAGTCTTATACAGATTTGTGTTTATATATAATTTTTTATTAAATATTCTTATAAAGTAATATTTCTGGTTTTTTTTTTATGTATCAGCTGCCCCACCTTTTTAATACAAACGTGTTGGGAGAGAGTTCAAAAATAGATCGTAGTAGATAATCGCTGAAAGAAATCAAAACAAACAACTGCAGCATTGATCACGCCCTGCCTTATCATAATGCGTCCTCATTCGTTATGCTCTCTCTCTTTATATATATGTATATCGCTGTTCAGTTCTATACTCGAGTTACGATTATTTACTATTACTTGTATCGCTCTTTCACTCTTTTCGCTTCATAATCCCTCATCAGCACACGTTAAGTACCATCCTTGCCCAATAAAGGTTTCTCTCTCGAATCTAACCATACTGTAATCGCTTGATGCTTCCTCTCCGTTAATCGTTAGGTACTATCCTCGCTCTTTACTCGCGCGTTGCGCCCTATACGTCACCCACACTGTGTTATTGTTGTTCTGCACCCGCTCATTTACATATCCCCCCACTGCCAGCCACGCTCAATACTTCGTTTCGTTACGCTCTGAGCACGATCATGCGTTCGGTTCGGTTCGGCTCGCTCATCGTGCGCTTCGTTCATTTGCTTCAGCACAAAACTGGCAGCCATATGGCCAAACCAGTTAGTCGTCTCACAGAGCTAAGCACGCAAGCAACGTCTCCACTTGCGTCGAAAAAGAAAGCAAAATACATATAAAATATTAATATCTCTGTTTTGCGTTTGTCGTGCCAAAAAGATTAAAAAGTAATTGCAGTCGAAACAACTGTAGAGCAAATGTGTAGTTGTGAGCAGTGCAAGAACGATAAAGCTAATGAAATAAGTAGAATGTGCTAAGCCAAAAGAAAGCGCAGCGGACTAGGAAATACATAAAGAGAAAATGCAAATCTGTTAAGCATAAGGAAAATAAAAAATAACAGCAAATACACGAGTATAACCTGCTGTTAACTGTAAATTGTAAAACTGTAAACCAAGTGCGATAACTAGAACTAAAAGCAAAGTTACTATGACTTCAACTGTGCTGCAGCGACCGATTGCAACAACAGCAACAACAACATCAGCAACAGCAATATCAGTGGATAAAAAAGCAGCAAAGGCAACAAAAGCAACAACAAGAAATCGCAACACAATGGCTTGGTCCCATGAGAAATTGCGTTTCTCATGCATCGATAACATTGGCCTCAAGCAGCTATGGAAACTGATTGCATTGGACACGGCCAATGCAGCAGCTCCAACAAGCCAAAACAACAACAACAACAACAACAGCCACAATGTGGAGCAACCAAAAGCCAACAACAACATCAACAGCAGCAGCAACAACAACATTAACAATGAGGTAAGCTTACTGGCCGAAAAGAAAGCTTTACAAGGCAGCCAAACAACAGCAACAAAATGACGGCCTGTGACGTCAATGCAAAGTCACATCCGTGTTGTAGAAAGCAAGCGTAGCAGAGAAAGTGACCACCCTCTGTTCACTCAGTTTTCAGAGGGTATTGTGTTTATTTTGTCCAAAACTAAGGTTTAGTATGAAAAACTTGTAAGGTTCTTGAGATATCTCAACCAATCTTCCAGATTATGCAACTGATTAAATGTTATCGGAACGAGTGGTCAAAAATCAAACTTGGTTTTTCATAGGAACGATCTGTATAAAATGTAGGCTAATTATGAAAAAATTTGTTGTATTTTATACTCGAATCTCTGCATCTGGTATAAAATAATATAAACTAACCAGATTCGATCAAAAAATGAAACTCATACGAGAGTATACAATCTTCGGCATGCCAAAGACTGGCTATCTTTGCTGTTTATCTTGCGTTTTGTTGAAACAACTGTTGGAATACAAGTATTCGCAATGGCCCAAGCTATTTATGAGGCATGTAAACAAGCCACTGACATGGCATCTGCACTGGAATTCCAGTAACCCACGTAATGTCAATTTGCATACGAGTAATGCCTGGCGCTAATTAAGACAAAAGCAGTCAAAGCTGGCAACAGCCTCTCTTAAGCAATGTACATTCATATTTACATATATATTTATAATACATATATACAGACAGAGAGTGGAATTTAAGATGGGTATAGAGAAGTTCCATTCAGTTCCAGTCATCTGCCTTGTGGACAGCAAATCAATTCATTTCATTGAAAACAATTGAAAGGCTTTTATTATTATTTCTCATCAATTTGGCACTTTTGTTATTGTATCTTACATTATAAAGATGCTGTCTATATTCGTAAAGTCCTTTCAAGCACTTATAACAGCTGTCAGTTTATTAACCTTATTGTGGCCTTAAAACAAAGTCATAATAGGTCGTATCAGCGAATACCCTGTACTGACAATCGCAACGGGCATAATAGCTTTTTATTAAAACACAAAATAGAGCACTTAATAGTCTTTTAGCTGTTATATTTCTTACAGTGTACCCGTGAGCACTCGAAAATGTTTAACTGTCAAGTGCATCAGCCCACGCTGTCATCAGCTGCTATACTCAGTATTATCAGTTCCAGCCATATAGCATTTAATTCATTTAGATTTGAGCTTTACTTTGATTTTCGTATTATTTTTTTCTTTTGGGTTTTTTATTTTTTGTGTTGAACATGGATCAAGTCGCTTGATAAGTGTGCTTAGGTTTTTTTGTCAGTGCCGAAGGCTGTCTGTGTGCTAAATGTAGAGTAAAGTTCATGGCAGCTGTGAATACCCTGTAAATTCGATGGATTTAAATTAACATATAATTCCCTTTCTTCAACGTAATTTATTTAGTCACCACGACGTAGTTTTTTTTTAGGAAATTTCATAGTGAATCACCTTAATTTGATTGTGGAATTCAACATAAACCGAAATCTAAAAAAATTAATCATTTGTTTTCACAAATTTAAATTTCATTGCGTGTCATTAGTAATATTATGGTGCTAAGTTATTTCTTTATGCAGATTTCACAAATATTTCTTAGTCTTCTTAGCTATTGTTTGGAGCATGTATCGAGTCGAGTGCTTGACAGCTACAAATGATATATTAGTGTTATTGTAACCATGAAAGCTTCTAATGATACATTGATGTTATCGTATTGTCGTATCGGATTTATAGGACAGCCACGAGCTTCGACTCGTTGACCCTGCGTTCATCTTTTCTCGCCGCGTTTCAGATATCGTAACTACGATGCGTTAACTTAACGTTATGTTTTATAACCCATAACTGGTTTTTGATTTAGGTTTACCTCCCAATCTCTTCCCTTCCTCCACCAACTCACCTCTTTCCCCTCTGTTGTCGATGCATTGACGTCAATGCAAATAAAACAACTTGTGACTTTTTGCCTGCCGCCCGTCTCCATGCAGACCGAAGACTGAGTTCCCATTCGTTTGAACGAGGGCTGGGCAACCACCTTCGATCCTGTTTCCCAATGTCAGGGTTGTGCTCTACAAAAAAAAAAATTAAATTGTTGCTGTGACTGAGTCACCTACACCTACAGGCCCAGAAACTAGTTTAAACTGGGAACTGTCGGTTGCTGTTGCCAGAGAGTCAAGTGCGTGTAATCTTCTTGCCCTCCACCCCTACTACTCCTTAGGAGGCCAATCTGGGGTAATGAAGGAAAAGAAGAAAAAAAAGCTAGCTGAAAGTTTCAATTTGACAAATGCGGCAAGTTGATTTTGTTTAATTAACAGTTCAAACGCTTTGACGTCACGTGCATAAATTTACTCAAAATAAAAAAAAAAATATATTTTTTATTTGTATCTTTTATTCTTTTGTTATTGTTGTTGCTATTCCTTTTGCTTTATTATTTATGTTTCGTTGGTTTCTTTGAGTTAACACGTTCAGCCCGGGGGCAATCTAAAATTTTTAAAGTAGTCATAAATAAACACTACTAAACTGTTGGGTTAGTTAAACAGCGAGTCAGCTAAAAATAAAACGGTGCGATTAAAAACGCGCGCCAATCGCGCACAAGTCGCGCCTGCTCACTGAAGCGCGAATTATATAAATACATACATATGCTCTAATTTCTGTTTACAATTTGCATTGTTATCAAATGCGCTTGCCAAATGTCATATCTAATTATTGTTGCGGCCTGTCTGTTCATTCTATTTAAAATTTTTATTATTATTGTTTTTGATTAGCTGTCAAAATGTGTTTGGCTGAGGTTTTCCAACCACAAAAAAAAGGAAAAAAGCACTTAAATAATAGCACATAAAAATTAAATAATCAAGTGTGGCAAAGCTTTGACATTTGCCTTTGTTGTACAGCACTTCATTTCAAGCCTTGTGCTAATTGTGGTCTTAAAATATGTACTAAAACCTTAATAACCGACACAGTCTACGTGCTAGAATGCACAAACTTCAACGTAGTCTCCATTAATTGTTAATTGTCATTGCTCTTACATAATCTATAGTATTTTAGCTCAATGAAAATCGAAATCAATTTGATCTATGTGACGTCTATAGAGCTTGAATTCTATATTTAAACCTTGTCAACTCTAACTATCTTTTCTATCTCTTTTTGTTGCATGCGCTGTTGTAAAGGTCAGCGCTGACGACAAAGCTTTGTATCTGTACTAAAAATAAAGTTTTTTAGCACTTGATTTTGCCTCGCATGTTGGTTAATAGAATTCAATGTACGCTGTTGGATTGCGCCTTAAGAATGAAATGTGATTGACATTTGAATAGACAGACTGATTAGCATTTAATTGCTTAATTTGTTAAGAGAACATTTATGCTTGGCTCATGTTGTAAAATTAGATTGCATAGATACATAGAATTACATTGACTCGACTTAAATTCATGAGAGTCTTGGGCGCAGTCAGCTTTGCAGCTGTAATTTACCAGTGCAGCAAACTTAACTAGCTCCTTTAACACTTGAGCCAACTGCAGCCAACTTAACTAGCGCAATTACTGTTTCAATATCATAAAATGCTTAATGGCTGTCGCAGCTAGCTTAACAAACTCATAAAAGAATTTGGTGTTGCCAGATGGCTTGCCAATTAAAGCTGCAATTTAAATAATTTGAAAATATTTACTTGTTTGTGTTGTACCACTGTGCACATGGCAACCTTGGCCTAACCGCTACTATCTAAAGCCGACGATAGGCGTTATCTTTATACCAATATATGCATTGGTATAGCCGCAGTAAATATACTCATATCTAGATGCCAGTTAATGCCATATTCAAACATTTGCACTCACACAGACGGTCATAAAAAAGATGTCAGACCCACTGTGGCTACAGTGGATCATGTACGGGGGGCAAGCGTGACGAATTAGTGCCATAAATGCAAATGTTTTTAACTAATGTGAAGGAAATAAATAATAAATGAAGTAAACAAAAACAACTCGTGCCAAAGTTGATCCGAGAAAAGACGCAGTGCTATCGTATGTTAAGATAAGAGATAACTGATAACAGATAACTGATAAACTGATAACAGTTAAAAACAAAGCCCAGCAGCCTATATAAACTTGATCTTTATAAACAATTGAAGCACAACAATCCACAGTTAGTTTAGTTCAATTAATTAAAACATTTGCAGTCCGGATTTAACATCGAGGTTTCATTCGCAGTTCGTTATAGCCATGACACTGTCCAAAGAGCTTATAACTCGATAGAAGCTTCAATAACAACAACAAGAACCAAAACAGAAATGACAACAACAAGATAATAAATACAAACATCTTTGCATACTAAGTGACTCATTAGGGGGCACGTTGAAAAGCCACACACATCGATATCGATGTGGACTGAGTATGGGATTCGAATAGGGATTGAGTATTGAGTATTGAGTATGTGGTATGGTCACATAAACCCATAAAACAATGAGTCGTTTTATAAGCCAAATGCGAATTGAAGGCAGCGTAAATAAAATGGAATATTTTGCACTTTGCTCTTGCATTTTTATTGTATAATTAACAAGCTGCCCATTTCATGTTTCATTTCATTTCTTACGCGTGAGTCACAGTTTTTTTAATTTTGTTTCGATAGATTTCCCATCAAAAATAGGCTACATTGATTATTGTGAGGTAATGGGAACAGATAAGATTTCGTGTATATTTTATTTTATTTTTTGCCAAGAATTAGCAATAAACTTACATTTTTTTGTTAATGTTGTTTTGGGTTCAATCAGTTCACTTACGTCAAACTACCCTTCTAATCTATTTCACAGCGCCTAACCATACCCTACGATAACTGCAACAACCTGGCCGACTATTTGAGCCTACAAAGAGCCGATCAGGGTCAAAATAATAATCAAAATCAACAGCACATGTCATTGCTCAAGTTCTTGGCCATTGTAAGTATCTTCCTCTGCCTTCTGTCTTCTGTCCTCCCTCCCACCATCAATATTTATGTTCTTTGTGATGATCAAGCAGTATTAACTTGACTTAAACGCTTCCTGATTGTAACCTCAGACAATAAGCGAGTGATTGGCATGTTGCTTGCTTTCATTTCACATTATAATCGGGGGGCATATTGAATATTAAATATTTGTTTGATTATTTATAATCTTGAGCAGACGGTAATAACTTCAATACTTCAATATGTCCACAATCGTTTGATACTTGCTATAGAAAATATATGCAATTTCTCTGCTTTTGTTTCTCTCTCTCTCTCTTATTGTTTTTTTCGGCTGTCTGTTAGCTGAAACCAGTTTCATCAGATCCGCCTTCTGCTGCTGTCTTGTCTCTGGGGCGTGATATCGCCGCAAGTGTGAAAATGCCTTTATCAGTTGGGTTTTTGCACCCTTGCGATATACCTATATCTGTATAGGCAAATGAACTTGAGCTATTGGCTTTGAAATTTGTTCAATCAATGCTGGGATAATTGACAACATGTGACTGGAATAATGATAGACAATTTATTGGCATGTTGAACTTAATTAAACTCAGCTTAAAGCTGATATTAATTCTAATAACAAGGGTTTGACTTAATGGGAAGGTGTGTCGGAATTTCCAACTGCAAATATCGCTCAACACTTTAAAGTTGTCGCTCAAATAACAATTATTGACATTAACTGTCACTTTCAACTCTGTTTTCTTTTTACTACCGTCATTGATCAAGCCAGACCCAAATAAAATATATATACATTTTTTCGGTTGACAGAATTTTCTCGGCACTTAATTTGTTTTAAGTGAGCAGCATTGCGCTCAAAGTCCAAGAAATTATAATTCTTTATTAACGATTGAGCTCAATTCTTAAAAATATGTAAGCATGTTTATCAATAATAATTGTTTAGCTTATTTTTGTCAACTACTTGCAGTATAGGCAGATGTATAAATTTAATTTTTTTATTTTAAATCTATTTATTTAATTCTGATCCTTAGATGCAATTTTTACTCTCTTTTCCATTTATCTTGACTTACACCTAACTCATTATTTTATTTTCCATTCTTTAATTGCAGAATGCTTTGGAACTGAGTGCACCTGCCACGCCCTTGCTCCTTCAGCAACAGACGCAATCGAAGCCACTCGGCTGGATGCAGCTCTCCGGGCATCCCGAAAGGTAATTATCCACAGCTGAATGATCCATAAAAAGTATAATAGTAGCTAACGTAATTATTTAATTTGTTCCATTGCAGCATTGTGCCCACCACGACGGGCATTGTGCGGAAACGGATCGTTGGCATCGAGGATAGCGAGGTGCTTGCCTATCAGTTGATCTCCCAGGAGCCAAAGACTTCACAGATTGTGCCCGCGTATTTGGGACTGCGTGAGCTGCAGTCACAGCATTATATTGAGCTGCAGGATCTCTTGGCTGGCTTCAAGGATCCCTGTGTGATGGACATTAAGCTCGGCAGCCGCACATTTCTGGAATCGGAGGTCAGCAACAAGACACTGCGCCCGGATTTGTACCAGAAGATGATCGCCGTGGACCCGAGTGCGCCGACACAGGCGGAACACGAGGCCCAGGCGATAACCAAGCTGCGTTACATGCTCTTCCGCGAATCGTTGTCCTCCTCGCACTCCAAGGGCTTTCGCATTGAGGCACTGCGTCTGCGCGGCCGTGCACCGCTCAAGGATCTGAAGACGTGTCGCAGCAGCGAGCAGATATCACAGACCATTGAACAGTTCCTTGCCGCACGCCGGTCCGTGCAAAAGGAGCTCCTCAAGCGGCTGAAGCACATGCGGCTGGTCATCGAGCAGTCGTCGTTCTTCAATCGCCACGAGATTGTCGGCTCCAGCATATTCATTGTGTACGACGATCACCGTGTGGGCGCCTGGCTGATCGATTTTGCCAAGTCGCGTCAGCTGCCGCCCCAGATGAGGGTCAATCATCGCAGCCCCTGGACGCCTGGCAATCGCGAGGAGGGTCTGCTCCGTGGCATGGACGAGCTGATACATGCCTTCGAGGAGGTCTACGCACGGAGCAGCAGCCATCGTGGCTGCCTCAAGATCTAAACTGCCAGTTGCCAGCTGACAAACAGCCACGCCCATTTTAAGACTGATTTGCACTACAATTCATTATTGTACAGATCTGGATCTGAATAATAATCTCATCACACACACCACACACACATCCCGACGCGCTTTGACTATTTTCCATATTGGAAGCATCCATCTAAGCGTTAGACTTGGAACATGTATAAAAAACAGAAGAAGAACGATTAGTATTGACCACCAAGCAGCATTTGTTTGATTGAAAACAGGTTTAACTTCATTTAAGTATTAAGTGTAGAAAACAAAAGCATTAAGAATTTACCAACTGTGCATTTTTTGGTACGCAAGAAATAAAATCTCAAGAGAATAAGATGAAAAGAAATATTCTAAAAGAAACTTCAAGTTTATCTGTTTATTTCCTTATAATAATGTTATCTTATTTTCAGTGGAACTTAATTACATATACATCATATAATGGGATGTTCCGAAATTCATGCAAATGTTACAATTCACTTTGTTGCGGAATCAAATCTATTTCCAACAGTTTTTGATGCCTAAATAGATTTAAATTTAAGTGATTATATGGAACCCCTTCTGATACTCGAATCGAGCTTGGAGTATTTGGTGTTGAGGTAGGCATTACAAGGTGCATATGAAATGGTCTGCGTCTATGCTCGAGTAGATGTGACCCTCCGATATCATAAAGTCCAAAATGTTGCTGAAAGAAAGGATATTATTAAAGCTGAGTACAGTGATATATGTTCAATAAATATATATTAATTCTGTTGCATTAAAGTTAAGTGAAGAAATAAATAGTAACGTAATTGTTTTCAAGTATAATTTTAGGGTAAACAAATTTACAGTGGCTCACAGCTTATTTCAACCAGCAACTTTAACTAACTTTAATTAAGCAACTTTAATCAAAAGTTTCAATTTATACTACCTAAAATACAAACCTTATCAAAAGTATTTACAGAAAACTAAAGTAATATCAACTCATAGCTTGAAAATATTGAAAATTACTTGAAAACTTTTGAGTTTTTGTAAAAGAATTTTCATCAAAAATCCTTTTCATACAAAATTTTTCTGAGATCACCCCATACAAAAATCATAAAAAATACTAGCGAAGAGATTTTTGATGAGCCCAAAATATTTTTTCGGGTGTGCTTTTTAAAGTTTTAGCATGAAAAACTTTTTTATCTCTTCAGATATCTTAACGAAACACACAATATGTGCATTCAATATTAATTTATGCTTTCTGAGCAAATCTAGTGAATATTGGATTGAAATATCATATTACAAATTTAATTTTTGGAAGACAAAAAGAAGAGTGAGGTACGTAATTAACCAGTTTTCATATAGGAAATGTTAGGACCTAAGAAAAACTGTTTGCATATCTATAAATTGATTGAGATATGGACTGCTTTAGGCAGCATTCACTGTTAATGGACAACGAGACAAGAGATTTCTGTACTCACTTCATTTCGGATGCGCTTATGTGCGAGAACTTGGAGTTGAGCTCGCTGCGGTGAATGCCCTCCTCGGACTGCTTGGACTTGATGGCCTGGAACACGGCCAGCTGCTTGCTGTCCAGGCCAGCGACCATGGCATTGCCCTGGCTGGATGTGAGGCCGGGATTTGTCATGCCGGCGGCGCTGCTCGTGCCGGTGTCGCCCTTGACATGGTACTCCTCGGCCTTGTATCGGGAATGCAGGGCCTCCAAGACGTGGGTGCACACCTCGTTGGGATCCAAGACATTGAGTAGCTTGAAGACCATGAGAACCCTTTGACCCGCCTGCGAGCGCACTGATCCATAGACCTTCACATAGTTGTTGATCATGACATCGGGGGCGTTAATGGCATCGCCCTCCTCCAGCCAGTAATGAGCATCGATGCGACCACTGTGATCCTCCAGAGAGTACGTAATCTTCGTCGACGACGTCTCAATGTTGCGCACAATTCCCACGGCGCAGACCAAGGCATAAGTCACATCAAACATCTTAAAGTTGCCCTCAGGTGAATCGAGAATTTGTTTCACCAGCAACGAAATGATACCCTGTAAATTGTTTAGAATAGTAAATGCACAAACTAAATTAAAAAGCATTAAACAAACCTCTCCGGATGCTTCTTTGGTGGCGCCCGCTGTCGCCGTTTGTGTCGCATTGAAGTCGCCAACTAAAAAGAAACAAATTCACATTAATCTCAAATATATTAATGTTAAATTAAATACTTTGCACTTACATGAATCGTTCATTTTACTTAAATAATTAGCAATTTACTGTAAAACAAAAATTGCAAGCCGCAAAATATACAAAATGCGCCAAAATTGTGAAATGCTTCACACACGATACAATCGTTTAAGCGATATCGTATGATAAATGGCTTTGCGATTAATGCTGGTCACATTTCAATGTCACAGTGTCACGGTGCAATGTGAGCGCCAAATGCATTGTCACAGCAGTAAATACTTTTTAATGTAAATAACAGTGACAGAAGCTGACACGCTTGTGAGGTGCTAAAGGTGATATTGGATGAATTAATATTATTTTGCTTATTGTTCACAAGCTAGTTAACATTTTGGTAAACATTGTGAGACAATCCGACACTGACAATTCGTGTAATGCTAACATTAACATTAATCGCATCGTGTAAGTTGCCAGAGCTGCCAACTTGTTTTGAAAAGTCAGCTGAGTGTTGTTTAGTTTGCTGTTGCTGTTTTGCGGTTAAAATAAGTTAATTTCTTTTATATTACATTATGAATACACTGCGACCTTGCGGCTGCAAAGGTGTGCGCACCTGCCTTACCTGCGAGAAGGACTTTGAAATCGCCAAGCCTTCACTGTACACTCAGTTTCAAGAGCTGGAGCCCTGGTCATACTGTGTGCAATGCGAGCGTCTCTACGCCGGCTGGGACACGCAGGCGGTGCAGGCGTCGCATCCAGAGCACGACAAGTCCAGGGGTCTCCCTCTGCCAGGCATAATTGTGCAGGAGCGATTCCTTTCGCCCGATGAGGGCACCCAGCTGATGTCCGACTTAGATGCGCTGCCCTGGGCAGTATCCCAAAGTGGCCGACGCAAGCAGAACTATGGGCCAAAGACCAACTTTAAGAAACGCCGCCTGCAGCTGGGCGCGTTCGAGGGCTTCCCAGTCAGCACCCGGTACGTGCAGGAACGCTTTGAGTCGGTGCCGCTGCTGCGCAACTTTCAAACAATCGAACAGTGCTCGCTGGAGTACGATCCGAGCAAGGGTGCGAGCATAGATCCACATGTGGACGATTGCTGGATCTGGGGCGAACGCGTCGTGACCGTCAACTGTCTGGCCGACGCCGTGCTCACATTGAACGTCTACGAAGAGCAGCAGGCCGGGAAATATAATTTGGATTTGGTCACCCAATACGAGCAGCAGCTGCTGGAGCCGCTGCTCTCTCCCGAACAGCTGGCGTCCTACAAGGGCAAGGTGTTGCGCATACCCATGCCAAATCTATCGCTCATTGTGCTGTATGGACCAGCTCGGTATCAGTTCGAGCACGCCGTGCTGCGTGAGGATGTGAGTGAGCGTCGCGTCTGCATTGCGTACAGAGAGTTTACACCGATGTATATTGATGGTACGGACAAGGAGCAAGGAGAAGCCGTTAGATTGAAATCGCAATTATTTTGGACAACGCCAGAAGCAATTAAAACGCACTGAAATCTATATTGTCTTTTTGAATTTATTTCGACACTTAATCGTATTCAATGGTGGTCGGTTGCCCACTGTCCCGGGGGGCAGGACGATAGTCGAGAAGAGCAACTTGGGCGGGCAGCTGGACACCGTGCATGCGCTTGAGATGGGCACGCAGATTGCTGCTGGTGCTGAAGCTGTTCATGCAGACAACACACTGATGGCTATTCGCGTGCTTGTCCCGTATGTGGGCGTTGAGATCCTTGACTTTTTCAAATGCTGTCGTGCAATATTTGCAGACGTGCGACCTGCGCACGTGCGTTTTCAGGAACTGCTGAGAAGCATAGGCCAGTGGACAGTATTTGCACTTGTAGATGGCCTGACTGCCGCTGGGTTCGGTGTTTAGCAAGCGATTCGTCTCGTTGTACTCGTCCAGGTTGTCGTGCTTCAGCTCAACGGCTGCGTAGTCCAGAGTGCGCAGTTCATAGCTTGGGAATTGCAGCCGACTCTGATCTATTTCCGCTTGCTCCTGCTCGTCCAGCTCAGTGGCGGGCAGAAATTCCGATACTATAAGCGAGTCCTCGTTTGCTAATCTCTGCGAGGGTCGCGTCAGTTCCTCCGTTTGCAACTCTATAAACTCCTGCGGCAGTTGTCGATTCTCCTCGTCCTTCACCGCGGAGTCCATATCCGCTGTCATTAACTGTATGCTATCATCGAATATTTGCTCGCGCTGTTCGCATAGCTCCAATTGAGCCTCGTTGTACAATTGACGCAGCTGGCGATTGGCAATCATCAGTTTGCTAAAGTAGGCGTAGTGCACCAGACACTCCTCCAGGCAGGCATTGCAAATCATTGGCAGCTCCGACGTCAAGTCCAGTGTGATGTGATGCTGGCAAAGAATGTTAATGTGTGCTCAACTGTTTATTTGCAAAGTGAACTTACAAACATGGCCTGCATTATCTCGCAAATTGTGTGCTCCTCATCGACATCAGCGTCATTTGATTGTCCTGCAGTTACAACCTTATGATCCGTAATGTCCACATCTGCGTTGTCCACAAAGCAAATGCGGCACAATTTTCGCAGATCGATGTTCATTATATTTGATTAAATTTGCAAACTTTGTCCAATGAATTGTTTTGTTGCGTTCAAAATTAATTTTCCAAACAGCTGTCAGCTGTTAGCCAGGGATGACGCACAGCTTCAATTCTGTTAACGCAAACGGAGGCCTGCTAAACCAGCTATGTTAACGTCGATATTCAAAGCAGCAGTTTGAATTATTGTTATAAAACGATGTTTATTAATTTTGATTAAATTTTGCAATCTTATCCATTTATCGTTTTGCATTTAATATATTTCAAGTTAACATTTCATATATGTATTACATATATACAAAAAAATGGTGATCGCAACTAAAATTTGAATATAAGCTTTGTTGTTGGCATTGAAAATAAAAAGAGTTCGCAAGATGTAATCAGCTTTTTGGATGGCGCAACTTATTTGGTTTCCATATTTTTGAAAAGTGTCGCTAGTTAATAAATTGTGTTTGTAACTAAAATCCGAGTACAAGTATTGTTGTTGGCATTGAAAATAAAAAGAGTTCGCAAGATGTAATCAGCTTTTTGGATGGCGCAACTTATTTGGTTTCCATATTTTTGAAAAGTGTCGCTATCTTACGACGAGCTTGAGCGGCATCGATTCCTTCTTCAAACGCAATGTCATACACTTCAGATAATTTTGAGTCAATTTCAGCATTTTCCCTGAGCAGTGCTGCTTTTTCTTTAACTTTATCAGCATATTTCTTCTTCCTATCAGGAAGAATTCGTTCTTGCGGTTGGACAACCCCAACGCGGCGACCGGCCCATTTCTCCAAGTGCAGCAGTTGCTGGTCACCCTCCTTGATCTCCGTCACACTGTTTTGCGAGTCCTGGTCCATTGTATGCACTTTAAAAAGTCCTTTTGTTTGTTGTACAATTGGCACACAAAACTAAAAAAAATTGATATTTTTTATAATTGTGTAGACTTGCTTATTATAAATTGTGTACCCTTGCTTTCAATAAAGTCAATGCTTCCTGTGCTGGAGCTCAATTCAAAATGTCAACTTGACAACAGTCACTACGGTTGCCACTTAAAAAATTCAGATTGAGCCAAAAAATAAAAAAAATGATCCAAATTCACTAAAAAACAGCCAAAACTTTTTTTTGGAGCTCATGTTATTTTTGCATTTAATTAAATAAAAAATATTTTCTTCACATTTTGATTTCAATCTAGTTATTATATAAATAAATCAAAACAAATATGTTCTTCAACCTAAAACTATACAAAATAACTGATTCTAAACTGATGAAAAAAGAGTCTATTAAAAAAAAAATTCCATGGCGCCAACAAAAAAAAAGAGCCAGTTTTGGCGCAAAAACGCCAATTGTGGCAACCGTGGCTGTCACAGTGTTAACAGCAGTTAACGCAAAAGAGGCATGTAAAACCAGTTATGTTAACTTCATTGTGAATTATTCCCGATAAAATAGTCGATAGTTGGTCGTTAAATTTAAACAAGTATGAAATTCAAAATGCATGGTTTCTCTTTTCAAAATAAACTTTATTCAGTTTTTGTGTTTTGTTTTCGCAATCATTTCTCTCGATTTTTAAAGTTAATTTATTTTTTAAATTATTTAATTCCTTTTTAGCTTACAATTAATTATTATCGTCAATGTGACGAATCTTCTTTGTCTGTCAATAATACTTATTGACAACAGACTTTTGCGCTAATTTGTTTTGTTTCTTTACATGCATGAATTGGGTTTTATTTTGTCATTTTCAAGTTTACACAATTAGCGGTAACGGTTTATTAATTATGCAATTAGCTATTTAAATTGAATTGGTAGTTTTTTTTTGTTTTTTTTTTTGATCTGGGATAGGCGTTGGGATTTCTTTAAACGATTTCTTTATTTTGGTATCTTTGGTTGGTGAATTTTAGTGCTTAACATTTGCAGTTTATACCCTAGATCGCTTATTTTTTTTTTTTTTTTTTATTTAAATGCTAATATTAAATATATGTCCTTAAAATGTGAACCGATCTTTCTTGTTTATCATCTATTGAGACTTTAGTTTTTTTTTTATCTGCATGGACATGCAAAAAAAAAGTTAACAAACAATAATTATAAAACGGAAGTCGCTGTTTGAATTGTTGAGATGCTCTTTATTGATTGATTGAATAAGACGAATCTGTGTATGTGTCTGTGTTCAGTTTTACGTGTGTTTGTGTGCCAACCTTTATTAATTAGCGTTATCATTTAGTTTAAACTCTGATCTGAAGAATTAGTTATTATATTTTGTCTTGCAAAAGTTTTTTCTTTTTAATTTAATTTTCTTTCCAAATGAGGGAATGTAATCTATCCTCCTTAATTTTTCTAACCGTTTATTACTTTTTGCTGTAGTATTAAATTCGTTTTTTAGTTGCCCTCTCCTTATGTGTGGGACGCTTACTTTATAGTTCTTTTTGTGTTTTTATCATTTTTTATAATTGCCTATTTAATGCTATAGTATTATAATACATACATGTAGACTTCATTCTTTTAAAGAGTGTAGAAAATGTTTTGCTTCTTTTAAAATAGCTTCTTTTTATCAAAAAGACATTAATACACATATACTTATATGTACTAGTAGTACATAGTAGTTATAATTATGAGCTTAGTTTCTCGAAGATTAGCACTAAATTAATTATTAAAATAAAAGTATAATATAATTTGAATATTTTGTCGGCCTAACGCATATGATTACAATTGAGTTCCATTGCTAATTGCGCGAATTGCAAAACAATTAAAGAGAAACAAATTTTTTGCTTTTTGTTTTTAAATAGTTCTATAAACAACCTTAGGGGGACAGACACAGTTATCGGTAGGATTACGCATACATATTTGGCGTAAGTAAAAATTACATTATATCAAATGCAAATAATACAATACATATTCAAAATGAGTGCCCTGTAGCTAGTCGTCGTATATCTTTCAGATCTTTAGTTGTTTCTTCTCACACATGTGAGGATTGATTTAGCACTCAAATGGATATTTCTGGGTCTATCTTTGGATGATTTTCTAAGTGCAGTTTTCAATGTAACATTTCTTTAAGTAACATTTCGTCTGGTTATTAACATCAAATGAGATGTGAGCACAATTCTGTTAGAAATTTACAGAGCAGATTGATAGGTTGAAACAGTAAACTTATGTTAGAGATACGAGTACAGTGGGAGGTTGGGAGAGAAAAAGGACTAACTTATATAAGTCTGTAGACAGATCGTTGGATAGAGCGAGTACGTGCGAGTTATACGGCAGTGTTTACGAGTACATTGTGAAATATTCATCATGTATTCGTTTTAATAAGGAGGTAGGTTTTTATTTTCTTTTTCATTTGTTGCATTTTTTTTTGTTTTGTGTAGAAAACATGTACATTAAAAGGTTTTATAGGTGGGTTTTTGAAAAGTTTTACAATCTGGGAGCTTTTAGTTTTTTGTTTTTGTTTTTGTTTTTTAATACCGTAAATATCACTGTTTCGCTTCAAAGATAGCAATTAAATGAAAAGCGTGAAAGCTCATACTCGGAAGAGAAACTTCAACTCAAACTTTAATTAAATTTTAAATTAGAAATTGGTGAAATTTCCAACAAAATTGTGTTGTCAATGTTTATGTAGTTAGTCTGGTTGGTTGGCTGTTTTGTTTTTGTGTTTTTGTTATTTTGTTTTTATTTCGGATTTTCATTTGCTGCTTTTGCTAAGTGTTGTTAGTTGTTGCCTGTTTCCGTTTTATTAAAAATATATGTATGTATTTATATTTTGTATGTATACGAGTATATGCGGTGATATATGTGTTATAAAATATATATACACCTGTTATTTGTTATTTGTTTCGACTTATTTTCAGATTCTCATATTGCTAGTTTTTCATTTTCATTTTCATTTTGACTAATTTCATTTGTTGTTTTAATTGGTGACTATAACTTTTGGCTTTTTAGTTTCGGCTTTAGTATTCTCTCAATTTGCTACAATATTTTCAACAATAAATTTTCTAAAAACAGCTTGTTCAATGAACATATTCTCAAAGTATTCCTTTTGTTTCATTTTGTTTGTTTGTATGTATGCGTTTTAAAAATTAATTATATATGTAACTATATTAATTTATATGTATCTATGTATATATATAATCATATTCATTATTATGTGTCAGTTTGTTACCATTTATGCCCACCTAGATGCTTTTCTATCCACACAACAAATACGCACGCTCAAAAAATTGTTGAAAATAACAAAAATTTCCAATCAGCAAAAATGATTTAGAATACAAATAATTTAATACTATGTGTAATACTTAACAAATTTTGAGTACAGCAGAAGCAAAATAAATTATTTTTGGTCCACGTGATGTAAACACAAATTAAAAACATGTTTTTCAAAATTTACTTAATAATTAAATAACGAAATAATAATTAAAATAAAAAAAAGGTTAGTTAAGTAAAGTCCGTTACACTCCCCTACTGTTAAACTGGTTTACTGTCCCTTGTTTTTTTTGTCTTAATATTTGTTTTACTTTGTTGTTTTCAATTGTCAATCATTAAGTGCTTGAGTGTGCTTGTGTTTATTGTGGTGTGTGTGTGTGAGTTTTAAATACATATCTAATGTCTCATAGGAACAATCTCTCTTATATACATACATATAATGTAATCGCCTCTAAGTGTGTTTCTTACATAAATTATAACAACTCAACACAATTAACGTATAACATTGTCGCACACACACGACACACACACGAATATCCTTGTATATGTATACACATGTGCGTGTGTGTGTGTGTGTACATAATTGCAATATTCTCTTTGTCCTTTTGAAACGGTTTTCTTTCTTATTGGTAGGTTTGTAGTGTGTGTGTGTGTGTGTGTGGATATATGTTTCCCTTTTGCTATTACTATGCAAATGTTTTCAGTATTTTGTGTTTTTCCATTTCCTTTTGTTTTTGGCTTTTTTTTTGTGATTTTTGTCTTTACTTGGTAATTTATATTCTCTAACTTACTAAACATTACACAATTCGCTTTTTTATTATTTATAATTTATTTGGTTTTGTTGTACGGCAGTAATTTTTGCTTTGTTTTATTTTTCATAAAATATTTATCATAGTACACACACGACCTGTGTCAATATCCATTTTCCACTTTCGTATTTTCTATTCCAATGCGTTATTCTATCTTTTTCTTTTTTCTGTTTTCTCTTCTTTTTTTTTGCTTTGACTTAAAAATGTAATTAACAATTTGTCCTTTTTTTTTTTGTTTCCTTTGCTGTGTATTGAAGCAGCTTTGCTAGTTTTTTTTTGAAAATGAACTTAACTTAATGCCTCCTCATGTACAATAACTGTATACGTGTGTGTGTGTGTTTGAGTGTGTCTAAGTGTAGCTTAATTGTCTAAATTGTGCGGCCTTATTGCACGATTATGTGCGGAGCTGAGAGCAGCACAGTTACCGTTGCAATAATCGTAAAGAGCGTAAAAACAATTAAACAAAATCTGTAAAAGATAAGAACAAGTTAATCAATGTTACCGTCTATCACATGAATTACCGTTGTTTAATGCACACACAAAATGGCGGCATTTTGTATACTGTACGTCATGTTTGCTCATTAATGCCACGTGTTGTGCAGCTGAGTGTGTGTGTGTGTGTGTGTGTGTGTTTTGGTATGTGGGTATTTCACGCTTTGCAAACAACCGGAAGGTGTGTGGCTGTTGCCTTAATTGTTTGATTTAGTGGAGCGCCAGTTGAGGTCACTCAGTGTTGCCTTACTATTTGTGGGCACTGTGCTTGTTATTGACTGGTCTTGAATTATTTGAACCAATCTGAGGGAACGAGATTGGTTTGAATATGCATAAATTTGAAGATCTAACATATAATAACAAAAAATACGAAGCATCTTATAAATATTAGAAATGTCATCAATTACTAAGAAATTAAGTTTGAATGAATAAAACAAAAGAGCTCGACTGATTTAAGTATCAATCTTATTTGTTAAGATAAATATTAGGATGGTAGTTAATACTGATGTAAAAATACATTCAAAAATCGACAAACGACGATTTAACATTTTAAATTTAAGGATTTCTTCTTTTATTTCAACCCAATATATTGGGAAATTATTTGAATGAAAGTCGGAAATCGGATTAGTTTTTGCATAGCTATGAGAATTTGAAGTTGCTTACACCTTTGATCACACAACCTTACAAGCTAAAATTTTGTGCATTTTAACATGATTTCTTACAAAAAGAGAGTCAAGTTTAAAGTAATGTTTTGTACTAACTATGATATAAAAAGCAGAAAAATCGCAACATGTTCAAAAAAAATAATTTTAATTTAATTTGCAGAACAAATTAAAAAGCCGAACTCTGATCAAAATGACAATCCGCTTGGAAATTCAACCCAGAAAATCACAATATTTCTGAGTAAACTCAATGAATCGGTATTTTTCGACTTTTAGATTTCGATTAAAGCCCCATTCATGGATTGGATAGAAATCGATAGAAGTCAAAAAAATATTCGTTAGTTACCTATCCACAACCATTGCAGCGAATTTCCAATCGCCTATCAATTCCGCTTCATCGTCAGCTTTGCGCATGCGCGCTGTTATAAATTGCAATTCTTTAAGAATTAAGTGTAAATCTTTGTGATTGCAGCCTATTACAGTGTGGTGTTCTTCCACCGTTGTTGGCCGGCCGAAACTCCTGATTATACAGATAAAGAAATTTTAGTAACCATAAAAGATACTATACTATAGTACTTTCAATTGAATACTTACGCCGACGAACCGATGGCGGTCTGTGATCCCGATATTGTATGACGAAAATCGTCATCGATATCGAGAACATTGGCTAGTAAGGATTTGGAAGAACGTTCCTTCAATTCCAGCTCTTTCATGCGATTGCTTAATAATATTGATTTGCGCGTGATCTTGCGACCAGGCCGACCCATGCGCAGTATCCAGGGCAGCCATTGTAGGAAAACGGATTTGATCTGATAACAGCGAAAGTGATTTGCTCAAAATATATTTTTTGGAGAAGTCATCGATCTGTACGATTACTTACCCACGGTGGCATTTCGTGTATATCCGCTGTGCGATGATGATAGTTGAGCACCACAACCGTTAGCACCACTGACGATGCAACCATGAACATGATACAGTTGAAATATGTACCTAATTAACGAGTTTTTGTGTGTAGGGATCGATAACAAGCAAAAAAAGAAAATTTTTATCATATTAGTATGCCGTTCAATGGATCTCACAGTTTGCGCAACACTAAAAAAAAAAACAAATAAGCTTTTCAAATCATAATTGATAATAAAACAGCATTTACATAACGTTAGTTAGTATTTTCATGATAAGTAGTTTGAGAATTACTGTGGATCAAGTATACTGTGTCATTTTTGGTGACAAACAAATGCTGTGATTTATCAGATGCGATACTACACGATTTAGGTCTCTACTCATAATACAGGGTATTCAGCCATGCATATACTTTAAGCGATTCACGTTTACAGCAGGCTTCAACATGCAGTTTAAGATTTTCATCAATTTTATGGCTATGGCATGCTTAATTTGTGCATTTCACAAGCAAAGAAAATTATAATTAAATAACTTGAAGAGTATGTAAGTCAATCATGTAGTCAGCTTTTTTTCAATCACTAATTATAGTTATAATCAACAAATTCCTTTTTTATATTTTTATTCATTTACTTAGTAAACGAGTCAGTTGTTTGTTTGGAAAAGTCCAGAAACATATGTAAAAGCTTCATCAAATCGGTCTTATTATTCATTTGTAAATTTGGAGATTTTTAAATTTTTTTCTGCACTTCATATCTGACTACTTAACTGTCTTTTCAACTCACAAAATATTATTAATAGGAAAAAGTATTATATTCATGCGTAAAAAAATTGCGGACATTGTTTTGTTATTGGCATTTTTGTACAAATTGAACAACTGTATGATGTTTTAAATTAATAGATTCAATTGTTCGAATGAACAAATTGTTTTTATTTTTATTTTATCTTTAGTAAATTATGTAAATTGAATGTTGAGTAAATATTATTTAGGTGTTTTTACGGTATGCTCACTGAATATTTAATATCTGTTTTTAAGTAAAAAATTGTATATTTGATTTAAGGCGCTTAACGGCTCACGTTTTACAACTTTCGTTATTTAGTCAGCTTTTGATACTTGGATATGAGGAATTTTAAACGTGTCTTAGTTCGATATATACTTAAGGCATACTTAAGCGTTCTGTTGACTACGAATTTGTACTTATTTTTAAATGTTTAGAGGAAGGATTTGTTAGGAACTACTTAAGTGAGTTAAGCAAAACACCCTCAAAGCATTTTAAAAGAATTGTTAGCTAGTGTGAATGTTAAACAGTCGAAAAGAGATACTTTTGTACCCTTGCAGATTCTCTGAATTTTTTGGGTCTATGTCAATTTATTTTGAACTCTTCAAAATGATATCAAACTTTAATTTTGTAATACCGAAACTTATTCATCAGATACAACATGTAATAGATGTTATCTTTTAAAAATATTTTTTAAATTGGTTATGAATTATTATGAATAATCAATATCTTTTTATATATACATAAATCACAGAAAACTTTCTGACTTTGTTTACAAAACAAATAAATTAAATTGTATTTTTTTTTTTAATTGCTTGGATATTTACATATTTTTTTAATCCTGCAATAATTGAAAAAAAGTGTTAAACAAGTTTTGTAAGATATAATTAAGTCATATCTACAATCAATCTGCAAGGGTATTATAACATAACGAGTACTTTTCACCGAAGACGCTTTGATCTTTCCTTAAATTCTCTTTCGTTCAGCATTCTACCTTTAAGATTTAAAAAAAAAACATAGGTTCAGCCAAAGTCTAAAAAAGCGATGGATACGATTGTTGGGAAAGTTGTTGGGTTAATCTACGGCAGCCATAGGAACTTATTTGCTTAATGAATGTTTTCCTTTGGAGTTGCTGTACTTCATGCTCTCATTATTATTAACCAGTCTTTCAGTTTTTACCTACTTTAAATGCACTGCAGAGCAGCCTGCAGTCGCACTAATTAATTTAATTTTGTACAAGATATAATTTCGAATTTAAGCAGCTGATTTTTTATTTGGAAACTTTTCGTTTGCTACATTCGTTTATTTTTTAGCAGCTAAAAGAGAGAAAGATTTTGGTATTTAAGTATAGCGCTAGGAAATTCTGGATTTGTTATTTGTTTGTTTTTTTTTTTTTGATATTTAAAATCATAAAAATTATAAGTTGTTGAGAATGTGCTTGTACTAATACCTAGCAGTGGTACGGCCTCGCTCGTCTTTGTTATAACATTACCGACCAATAAAGAGAAAACTGTTTGCGAGAGTAGAATTGTAACACCTGCAAATATTTGGTTCGAAAAATGATTGATTGAGTGAAATATAATACCACACAGATATTGAAATGTATTCAACGGCCGTACTTTTGTAGTCAGGGTAAGCATTAGGTTAGCTGCCAAAAGGTTTTGTCGTTAGTTTGAAAGAATCAATAGAAATGAGGATACCATATATAGAATGAAAGGAAGAGAAAGGTATAAAGTCTGCTGACACAAGCTGTAAGAGTTAGGAAACTGTCCGAAATTTATTTATTTTATAATATTCACTATTTACAGCTTGTGGCAAGCCAGATCACAGAGTTGGACTTGAGCTAAATGATATTTTTTGGCTGAACCTTTTTCTTTTTTGTTTTTTTCATCTTATCTATGCTTTACTTGAGGATGCTTGTGCTCAAGTATTATGTATTTACATAAATACCATTTATATTAAAATTGTTGGTTTTATTGTTTATTGGTATTATATACTTTTCTTTATAACAGTGCACTTTTATTGATGGGTTAAACGAGTATCAATCCAAAATTAGTAGCAAGCGAATGCAGAGATACAAATTTCTGACCCATTTTTGCACAGTTTCAACAAAAATTAAACTATACGAAATGATATTTTTTTGTGACATTGAATAAGTTTAAATTTAAATTTAAGATATTTTTGTTTTATTATTTTCGAATATCGATCAAAAAGGTTCTCGAGCAAAAAATATCATTCCGAGAAATGGGTCAAAAAGTGTAAATAGAATACTAAATGTTGTATGTTAAATAGCTTGATGACTGTGGGATAGAATCAGAAAAAGTAATGGATTTTTAATGGATTTTTGGAAAATATAAAGCGTGTAGTTTTGTGGCATCGAATTCTTGAAGGTGGTCATGACAGATTTCTTTTTGATATTTTGCGTGTAAGCGTACGAACTTTGAGATACTTTTTGTTGCGAAGTGGAATATTGGGTGTACAAATACAAATGATATATATTTATATATTTTGGGGTGATGCTATGCTTATGCAGTTAACGTTTCTAAATAAGGTGAGATATGGGTGAGTGAGAGTGAGAGAAATTAAATGAAATAAGTATAAATCAAAGCTATTAGCAAAAATAGTTAAATAATACCATAAGAATAAAACTTCTTTCTTTCTTTCATCTTCATCGATCGGCGACGTTAGCGGCGATAATATATATATATATATATCTCATATCGGCATTTAATTCAAATGTTATTTCACAAGTATTTTCCCAAACTCACTTGTATTGAAATCTGTCTCATAAGTATCTTTTGTAATTACATTTTCTTTTGTCTTTGAAGGAATTACAAATTCGCGAAGTGGAAATAAGTACAATTAGTCTGTACCGCATTAAATATTTAATATGTATTTAGAATATATAAATGTACATAAGAAATGCAATATGTTGTTGAATAATTACAAAGCGATGATTTCATTTTGTGTGCTTTCTTTCTTAATGCAATAGAACCATGACAGCAAGTCTCAGTTCAAACTGAGACATAAAATATAAATATTTGTTATTTTTCAATAACAGAAATTAGTTTTTGTTATTGATTGATTTGAATTATTAACCATAGAATAATAAATTTAAAGCTTTTTAAAAGCTTTAAGGTCTCCAGTAAAGTATTTAAAGTTCTTTCAAATTGGTTAAATCATTATTGTCCCATTCTTATAAATACAGAAATATTTATTATAAATTTACTTGAGGTACGCAGAACTTTGTAAGCAGAGAGGATTTTTAAAAAAATTTAGTTTGTAATAACTTAAGCGTAAATCGGAAAATGTGGAGTATAAATTTTGTACAGAGACTTCTTCGGAAGATTGAATATTTGAAATATAATTAGTTGAAAAACATATATTTCGGAAGTTTGGATTTGGTTTAAGTAATTATAAAAAATGCATTTTTAGTTCTATTGCACGTTAGAAAAGCAACACTATTTTGATTCAGGAAAAGTTGGATTAATTGTATTGAAGTGAAGTATCATTGGCGTAGCTTTTTCTTTTGAATAGTTTAGTGCTGGGGAGTTTCTACAAAGAGTATTTTGAATATATATGTATATAATATATGTAAAAGTCAGCGACATACCAATGATAAGTGAAGAAGTTATAGAGAAAGTTTTGAATTATTAGGAGTTATAGATCAGAAGAGTCTTAAGTAGATAACGATAGCATTTAAAAGAATTCTAGTACGGGTTAAACGTTGCTCAATTTGGTATTTTGTGATGGATAGGGCTGGAAGTGCCGTAGCACTGAGCTTTGGTATGTATACCGAAGATATTTATTGGATTGATTTACAAAAAAGCGAACGAAAAGAGGAGAGAGAGAGAGAGAGAGATGTGACGAAGATAGAGAGTGTTTGTAAAACAGAGGTAGCAACATAATAATATGATCAACTAAGAATCGGCATCATTATATATATAATAATTTTTTAAGTTCAATTTTCGAACAATATAGAGAGAGATAGACAGAGCGAGTGAAAGAGAGAGATAGATAGAGAGCGTTAGTTGAGTTGGTTTAGTAATTAATTTAAAACTTGTTGTAATTAGTAAACATATTACGAAGTACACAAATAACATTTAACAACTTTTGGCACTTAGCATTTTGTATTTGTTGACTTTGTTTTAGTTAGACTAATACTTTATTTAAGTTTTAAAATTTGTTGTTTGGTTTTTTTTGGTTTTAATTAAGGATTATATATGCGAACAATTTAGCAATGTGTGTGAATAATCATAATTGATATATATATATAACAACAATAACAATAATATTTATGGATATATATAGATATATATATATAGTATGTATGTACGTATATATAAATCATATTAAGTAATTTGTTAATTAACGTTTAGATTTTTTGTTTTTGTTTTTTTGACAAATTTGAATATATATTTGCATTTGTATGTTTTTTAAATGCAATCGCTACCTAACAAGGGGATTGCATCAGATACTTGGGGCAATGTCTCAGCTACAAGGTTGAGAAACACTGTGAGCGATAGAAGAATTGTAACTCCTGAAACAAAAGAATTTCGTTTGATAAAATACAATATAAATAATGACAAGAAAACGAAATTATAAATCGTATGTTGGTGTTGTTTTGTTGTGACATAGAAAACAAAACTCCAATAAAGACATATCAAGGTCATTTTACAAGTTCTGTGTGGCTTTTGTTGCTGTTGTGTTTATTGTTTAGTATGTTGTGTTCAGTGGTGGTTGTTGTTGTTGTTGTGGTTGAGTTAGATTCTTCAATACGTCGCCGTAATTGTTGGTTTGTATTTTTTGTTGTGTCTCTGGTTTTTTTCTTTCTTTTTCTTTTTTCAATTTTTAGTATATATTTAGTATATACTTTAAATGGCTTTTACTTTGATTTCAATCTCGATCTCGAATGAAGTGTGCTTGAAAAGTGATGAGTAATATGCTTGTATGCTTTGAAGTTAACATTGAACTCATAAACTGGACTTAGCGGTGGGGAGGAAAGCTGGGCGTGGTTCTCAACTGAAGCGTTTGTAAAGTTAGGGTATCTTTGTCAGGGGTTACACATACAATATATAATATATATAATAATGCCAAACAGTTTTGGGGTTCGTTACACAAAGCTTTCTCAAAGTTGAAGATATACAAGCGGAATATTGTGAAAATTTCAAAATAACACCACAACCTTTTTAGGAATTATGAAAATACGGATAGCTGTTGTCACTCTTATTCTTAGAAGTTCTTGAAAATATTGTCAAAAATTGGATAGCATTTTTATAACCTAAATCCCGTTAAATTTGCCCTCCAAACTAGTAATGGTAAAAAAACCGATGAATCGATTCTAATAGTTTTTTTTCGCGATTTATCGAGTGAATAACTTAAATTCGGATTCCTTGCGTTGAATTTATTATTTGGTTCTTGTTTAATTTCCAAGCTTCACTACTAAATTTTGTCTAAGTCAACCATTGTGATACTAAACGAAAATTAAACAGTCATCAGTTAATGGGTTAAACAAAATGAATTTTCCCACTTATCAGCCGAACCCCAAACGTAAGTTTATGTCTGGATTGATCAGATGATCAGATTCCATTTAATATTTCTTTAACATTGTAGTTGCTGAAAGTTTTAATTGCCTGAGCTTGTACCTTATACTATTCTTAAGCTATTCTGAAGCCTTAGATCTATAATTATAGTTTCCTTACAACTTTTAGACTTCTTAGCCCTGGAAATTACGAGGGTCGTAAACTAGCAACAACAACATTTGGGCAGAAATTTTCACAACATTCCAGCAAATGAATGTTTTCATTTCGCTCCTTTTCTTGTAAGTAGTTGGTTCAACTTTTCAAAAGCTTAATGGTGGTAAGTATAAGGTGCACAATCTTCCAACTTTTACCCATTAGTTTGCACAGAAAGAAAAGCCACCGAAAGTGGCAAGTGGCAAGTTTTTGCCGTTACTTAGATGAGAATATTTTGTAAATTGAACTGAAGTCTGGGCGTTTTCTTTACTATTCTGCACTTTTCTTTTACTTTTTATTATTCTTATAATTTTTGTTTTTTTGTTAAGGGCAATGAGTTTAGCGCTACGTGTTGTCAATTTTGCACGCCGCCATGCGGCCCATTTAATTTGCTACGTGTGTCCTGAACTAAATGTGGGGACATTGGGCATTACTATACTTTGAAAATTGCACAGTGCATGCAAATGATTTGGTTGTCAGCTCTCATCTGTGGGTCGTTGTTGGAAGAGTTTGGAAATCGGGTCGGATATAATATGACATAATATGAACGCATGATGAGCGATACGATATTATGTGGAGTTGCAAGTCTACCATCTGGTCAAATGGATCTGCATAAATGCAAGTTCAAATGTTGCGCTTTGGTTTTTTTTTGGTTTTTTTTTAGCTTTTCGCTTAGTTTAGTTGAGTTTCATTTAGCGGGAAATTGTGGGGATTGCGATTTGCTCGGGAGTGATTTCTTTTTTGGTTTAAATCGGGATTTTACAGGTGCGTAAATATGAGAATTTTAGAGATTTCGTTTGTTTTTTTTTAAATTTTAGCAAAAAAAAATATATATTTACTTATGGTTGGGTTGGGTGTATTTGTGAGTTGCGTTTGTTTAGTTTTGATTTTCTTATGTGACTGGGTGCAAGTACAAGAGAGTTCTTGCCAAAAACGAGTTTTTAAATTAGAGAGAGTGAGAGAGAGAGAGAGATAGAGACAGAAAGAGATATATATAGTGATAGTAGTATGCCTAAGACTCAGTTAAGCAGGACTTTTGCCTTATGGCCTGGTTTGTTGTTTGTGGCATGCGTTTTTTCAGTCTTTCATTGTCTCGTTGTTGTTTCGTTGAGTGTTCTTTTTTTTATTTGTGTTTATTGTTGTTGTTGTTGTTGTTGCTGTAGCTGTAACTGTGGGTGTGCGTGTGTTTGTGAATGTACTTACGTCAGTTTCAAGTGTGTTTTATTTACAGAGTACGTTCTTGTTTTTTATTTAAATTTGAAAATGTATTCACAGTTTATAAGTACGTGAACTTTATATATATATAGTATACCTACCAAATCTACAAGGCATATAATTTGTGTATTTTATTTTCTTATAGTCTAATTATGTAAGCATTAACATACTGTATCCACGTATGTGTAAATGTTTTGTATGTTTTGTTATTGTTTCCTGACATTGTTTCCTCTCTACTTTACCAAGTATCAAAATAACATTTGGTCGCGCTTTGATTTCATTTCTTTTATTATACAAGCCTTCAATACAAACCTTTACCATAATTGTACATAGATCTGTGTAAATATTGTGTATTGCAATGTTGTTATTTTAGCAATTGAAAGTCGTTGTTCTTTTATGCATACGAAATCATAAAAATATTACTATTTTTTTGTTTTTTACATATTGCAATTGACAGGGTCTAACTGGCCACATTTATCAATTAACTGGTTTGTGATTTTTCTGCTGTTTTTAAATATGATTTTTGATTGCAACAGTGCTGGTCATGAAAATATGCACATTTCGCAGTAAGTATAAATTTTTTTGTTAAATTTAAATTTGTGTTAAAAATACTTAATTGTGTTCGATTGATGGAAAGAAAATTGTTCTGATGGCATAATAAAACTGGGAATTATATATTGGACAGATTGCAGTAAAAATATAAATATTATCAGAATTAAGTCCATATAAGTGTTTAGTTAGATTCGCAATTTTCCTAATAAGAAATCCCTCGACTTAGAAATTATTCAGATAATTTGGTTCAGGGATTTTTGAAAACACTAAAATTTAATATTTTAACTGATATTAAAATTAAATAAAGTTTGGATATTGCAGAAACTGAGATTTAAAATAGGAAGTCTATCATATCTATTATACATACAATTCTTTAAACCTATCGTAAATTAATTGTATAATGTGCTTATATTTTCATGACCTTAGTTGTTGGTTGCATCAAAATCATACTGAAATTTGATGCTCACTCGTTTTGTTTGTTCATATTCTTTTTTTTTAAACTGTTTGGCTCAGTTATTGGCCAATTTGTTGTAACGTTTTAAAATTTGGTAGCGAAAAAAGGTTGTTCGTTGGATTTGTTCATAGTTTTGGTTATGTACAATTTAACTATTTTTGTTTAGTAAAACATTTAACAAGAATATTAATGTATAGATTATATATTTGCTCTACGTTTTAATGCGATTTAAATGCTGCTATATTTTATAAGAAATTGATGATTAGATTGTTCAGGCAATAAATGCGACCTGTCCTAGCATGAAAATGATACACTATTCTATTTATAGAGAAGCTTATTTACATGATGAACGTTTTGACTTTAGTTTATTTTAAGTTGTTTGTTTTTTTTTTTAGTTTTTAGTTTGTTTTTTTTTTTAAAGAAATCAATATGTCAGGCTAAAAACAGAAGAGTGAAATAAATGATACATGTACATATAATATATGAAAACAAATATCAGCTAGCGGCAAACACGTAGAGAAAACAAACGTACCGACAGAAACAACAACTCATAAACTAAGTGGGTAAACGGGTAAACGGGGGCGGGGAAGGGGACAGCTTAACATACGCTTTTCAAAACAGCAAGTATGCAAATGGCAATGGTAAATGGAAATATAAATGAAAATGAAAATGATAACGATAACGAAAACTTTTCATTGCGATTCGAATATCGATTATGAGTTGTGGTTGGTACGAGTATGTGTCTGATTCGGGAGCAGTGAGTACTCGTGAGTAATCGTGACTTTTGTGGTTCGTGATTCGTGATTCGTGAGTGTGCGTGTGTGTTTCGTGTAGTCAAATACCAATTATTGTCAGAGCTTTTGATGCGCGACTACTTGGAGCAGCTGATTAGAGTAGCAAATAATTAAAATAGGAGTAGAATAGTAGTAGTAGTAGTAGTAGTAGTAGAAAGAGTATTAAGCATATTTCAAAGTAGTCAGCTAGCTAAATGATGAGTACAAGTAAGTAAGAAGTTTAAAGAAAAATTGCTCCATCTGATTTATAGGTACTTTACATTTGGTAGACAGTGACAGAAACAGAGACAGAGACAGATAAAAATAGATAGAGAGAGACGGTTAGATAGTTGTGAAGAATTCTTGTTTGGAGGTGTTTCTTTTTTTTATTGGGTGTATTGCTTGTGTGTTAGGTTTTGACATGGAGCTATCATTGCAAAGGTCTGTCCAAAAGTTCCGGCAGGAAGAGAAGAGTATTATATAGCTGGCTGAAACCGAAATATTATTGTGGCACACAGTTAAAGTCCAGAAGTTAGAGTATCTAGTATTAGCAAACATACGTACAGAATTAAGATAAGTGTGTGACATATTTTCATTCTCCATACGATTGATTCAGTGTACTTGTATTCGTTGGTGTCTGTGGGTGTCACTTGAGTGTGAGTGTTTGAATTTAAGATCTAAATAATTGGTATTTTGTTGTTTCGAATATTTTGTTAGTTTTGTATTTTGTTGTTGTTTTTTTTTTGCATTTTTTCATTGCACTACTGTAGTAAAACTAATAACAACTAAAAACAGCAATAAGATACAGCACATTTTTTGGTGCTGTTCTTTTTTTTTTGATTTTTTTTCAGGTTTTTTTTTTGGTAAATTTGTTAAATAAATAGCGTGTGTGTGTACCTATAAGAGGAACAGCATCCGACGTTGTCGGCATAGACTCGGCAACAAGGTTTAGAAATACTGTTAATGATAGTAGTATAGTTACGCCTGGAACAAGAGATACAATAAATACTCATATAAAAACAATTTAAATGAAACGCCAAACGTAAAATTGACTGAAAATTCAAAGACAAAAAGTAAGAAATATTATTAAACAAATTTCATGTTATTTCTTTAAATACTTCAGTTTTAATTATTTTATGTTGTTTTTTTAAACAGACGTTTGTTGTAGGTCTACAACTTTAAGGTAGCTTTTAGAGAGTGTTGCCTTTTGCAGTAACTATTTTGTAATATCTTTGAATAGGATGTGTTTGATTAAATGTTGTTCAACTACTTTGGCAGCAGGCAACACTCCTGGGCTTGTTTTCTTTACGTTTACTTTGTTTTATTTTTACTGAATAATAAAACATGCATTGCTTAGACCAACTAACTTTAGAAGCAGCGTATATTTGGGATTTATTTAAGATTATTATTATTTTTTTTTTTTTAAATATTTTAGTATATGGTTAAATCCAGCTAATCCTCATTTCGCTACCGCTGCTTTACCTGAACAAAAACCGTTCGAAAACCCTAACTCGTTATAGAATAATAGTTTTCACCACACGCTGAAAAAAGCTTATAAGATAATGTGATATCATTTTATGTTATAACTAATCATTGGGTCAATCAGTGTTGGAAAGTGGTTAATTTATGTACAACTCAGTACTTACCCAGCGTTAATTTTTCGCCTGAATCGGGAGGCAACGTGAAGCCCAGAAGGGCCATCGATGATATGAGCACGCATGGCACAATTAAATTGAAAAAATAATATAAAGTACGTCGGCGAATTTGTATAGTAAAGGTGATATCGACATATGGCTCTGGGCAGCACTGGTAGACTATGGTATTCTTCTTTCCGGGCATGGCTGACGGATAAAATTGACTATTAGTAATACTCGAAACAGTCAGGTTTCATGACACTGACACATTGACACACAATTATATACAAATCTCATTCGATTCATACATAATATATAAATATTTTTTAATACATATATTAGCTAAATACATTACGAATCAAGGTAAAAAAATAAAATGTAAAGAAAGCGCAGCAAATGAAAAGATCTATAAAGCAATTTTGGCTAGAGTTTTTGCTACAATATATTTGATATATTTACAAAATGATACAGAAATCATAAAAATCTTAAATATATGCATGTAGGTTGAAAACATTTACACATGACAACAAAACACAGTAAGTGAAATATGCATTAGGTTTATGATGATTTTTACTAACCAAGCAAGTACCACTCGCCATTTGTTATGAAATCGGAAAGATCCCCTCCATCTTCGGAATTCAAAACCAAATCCAACTAATTTTTTCAACGATTTTTTGTTTGTTTGTTTGTTTTTTTTTTTTTAATTTTTAAAAAATTTGTTTGGTGAGAAACAAATTTTTGTTTGGGAATGGTTGGTCATTGTTTTGAGTTTGAGTTTTTATTGTTTTGGAGAAAAAGAAATTTAACATTTTTAGTTTGTTTTTATATTATAAATTTGAGAGTTCATTTAAAGCCACGTTGAAACAACATTTATGTACAAAAAGAGCATGTGTTCCACGTGTACAAGACAGAGCGAGCAAAAGAGAGAGAGAGCTGTATTATAATTGTTTACTTAAGTTTACTAAATTTGAAATTGCGTTTTGAGTGCAAAGTAACGTGAAAATAATATTAAATGGTATTGAGAACCTCATTTTGTTTCACTTCCATTAAGAGTCTTTACATACGTCCAAAATATTTCTTAGCTTTGATATCATTCTTTTCTTTTGGGCGTGGTTTGGTCTGCTAACATGCAAAATAGGTGAAACTGAAATTTTATTTAAAAATTTCAAGGGTCTCACACATGATTCCATATCTATAAAGCCCGATTTGTGTAATGTCCAATGAAGGAAACTACTGAAAATAGTAGTTGAAATTGTGCACTGGCATCACACAAAGGGCAACCTCTATTGTTATAACTGTATACCTAGGTGTTGGCATAAAATATTCAAAATCACTTTGAAAATTTTAGCCAACACTGAACCGTTCTTATTTTTGTTCAGTGCTTTTAAACACTTGATACTTTTGGTTTTGTAATTCGCAAAAACGCAAAGAATTGTTTGACGAGAGGGATATAAAATAAACTTGAAGATAGATTTGATTAGAGATAGATAGAAGTAGATAGATAGAGACAGAGAGAGATTGGAAAAGCATAAACTTAAGCAGTTAGAGTTTTTTGACTCTTTGAACAGTTAAGTAGAATAATCGTCGAGCCTAAGTAGTTATACACCTTTCTATATCGGTCGAATCCTATTTTAAAAGTTTTACTCCCTTTTCCTGCCTTTGTTTTACTATATATATTTTTAGTGTGTGTTTTACCGATTTGGTTTGTGCACGTGCACGTGTGCGTGTATTAGTTTTAGTAAGTTGTGTTCTTGATTGCGTGTGTGAAAGCGTGTTATTTTGTGACCTCTGTGATTGGTACTGTGTATCGTGTTAGCTCTTAACTGTGGCGTGTACTGTACTCAACTGTACTGCGATGTGTACTAAACACTTTACCTGATTTCCATCGTAAGTCCAACTACCGAATTTCATTTCGCAATGTTGGTCATCAAATGGGAACCACGTGATGTCTATCTTGCATGTGCTCTTGAAGATACCAGGGGGCACGTACAGACAACTGCCGTTATGTTTGACCACAATGTTGGTGTGATACGTGCCATCGAATCCCTCATCCGCGCTAAATTATTGTACAATTGTTTATGTATTATTCTATTTTTTCTCTTCTTTTTCGTATATCATTTTATTATTTTATTTTTATTGTATATTTTTCCGTTTTTCATATGTACTTTTTTTTTTTTTGCAATTATTATTTATACTTTTTTTTGTTTTATGTGATTTGCGCTTTGATACTTTTTGTTTCATTATGGCTAGTTTAAAAAATATATATATTTTTGGATTGAACCGGGAGCCAGGAAAGTTGTGATTGTTTAGTGTTTGAGGGAAATAACAGCTATGGGAATATCTATATCAGGTTCATGTTTTCAAAAGAAGTTGTTGTGTTTGGTCTTAAACTAAAGCTACACTAAGTATAAAATACATATTAAATAAATCAATGCATAATCTAATAACTTATACTACACTATACATTTGGTAAAGCTTTGAGGTTTTGTATCCGAAGAAGGCAAAAGTATGAATACATTTATGTACAGAAGTTCTTAGAATTAAAATCAGCTCAAAAAAAAGTTTTTATATTTATATAAGTCTTTCAGCTATTCAGCGAAAGTATCAAACGACGAAACCGGAATCGATATTGGATTCAGTTTTATTGCCTTTTCTTATGACAAATCCGTTAGATATAATTTTAGCAAGACTCGTTTTATTTACATATATTTAAATTTTACAAAAAGATTCCCAAATATCTCAATTGAAGTTTCCCATATCAATAACTCAATAGTTTACTTATTTAAATCACAAAATGCCAGCTTAGTTGTCAGCTTTGAATCTATTGTAATTAAAAAAAAAAATAAAATAACGTAAATTATCTGGAGCTAGCCCAGTTATTTGATCAACGAGATGTTTGCTCTATTTCCAGCATGTGCATCTAAAAGATGTTCTAATAAAATATGTCTATTGGAATTGGCAAGGCATTAATCCAAGTAAGCCCAATTATTTGGACTACCAAATGGCATTTCTGTTGTCAGCACTTTCTGGCTTCGTAAATGACATCTGTTAGATACAATATCTGCATCTAACTACATGCTGTATCTCAGTGTGCATATGCAAATCAGGCTTAGAGAAATTTGTATGCTGAAACCCAGTCACAAGTGGCCCAATATCATATACATACGTATATTTGCATATATGTACATATATATTTTTAGAGAATATTTGTATTTGCATCGCTTGGCTTGTTCTTTTGGGCATGCATTGAAATAAAATGCAATTACTTTTATTTGGAGTCCCCTAAAACTGTTGCGCAAACACTTTGTACTCAATTTGCATAGATATTTTGAATTACGAGATATTTGCTTTCTTTTTGTGGTCAACAAATTTGAGTTTATATACGTATGTATGTATGTGTGTTTGTGAGAGTCACATACGCACTTTAAATCATGGCGATTGTGATTTTGTGGTCAGAGCGAGCATGTAATTGGTCCACATACCACCTGAGTGTTGGTTGTTGTGGCTGTAGGACACGTGGCATGTGGCATGTGGCATATAAGCTTAGCTTATAGTGCATGCTATTGTTTGTGGCCTTTAAGTGGAATTAGTGCCCCGATTAGCGGCTGTTGTAATGATGGGCTAAACACGCAAAGGACCCACATGCCACAGGTGCACGTTCGGGCTTGGGAGATTGTGGTCAACACCAAGTGCCGTGCAAATGTGCCAGCAACAACAAAATTATTTGCACTAATTGAAGTAATAGATCTGAACATTGCCTACATTCTTGAATAATCGCCAGAGGTACCAAGTTAATAAATCTCCAAAAATTCAAAAGATTTCCATATATCAGTAAGAGCTATAACATATAAGTAAGGTAGCTCATCTCGAAATTGTGAATTAAAGTTTGTTTATAATAAAACTTGAGAAATCAATACATTCTTTCCTACAGAAACTTTATTTTACAAACAGGGTATAATCAATCTATATGAAAGCATAGATGCAATTTTTCATTTATATCGCTGTTGTCCAATTGTGAAATATTCAAGTAAGTAGTGCTTTATATTTAACTTAAAATGCATAGAAATTGCTGTTAAGCCTGAAAATATTTCTCATAAAATTTCACTAAAAATATAAAAAAACTAATTCATTTTAAGTTTTAATTCAAATTTTCTAGGGAAATTTCATGATTGTTTTATTAATTTCTTAAAGAAACAAAGATTGAAGTTCAATCGCTAAGTTTCATTAGATATTTTATAAAACTGTCAAATTATCATGCATTTATCAAATATTCAACGAATTTATCGCAATCTTATTTACAAAATACTTTCATTGCTTGAAAAAAACCTCATTTTACATTTAAATTTGGACGTACATTTTAATATTTAGATGCGAGAGATTTGGCAGCTTTTGCGTTTGCCACGGCCTTGGCTGGACTTGGCTTGGCTTGGCTCAAACAAATAAATGAAATCATTGCCAGGCATTATTAAAATTGATGTTGGCCTGTTTCGGACTTGACCAGTAAATGCGCCCAAAATGGTCTACGGTTCGCTTCGCTAAGCCACAACCGCTGTCAATCCCATTTGGGCTGGTTTTGGCCCTTCGAAGGCGGCTTTCCGACTTGCTTATAAACTTGCACATGCTTTGTAATCTGTTTACGCAGATGCCAGATAACATTGCAATTAATGTAAAAGCTTTTCACTCCCAACTTTACGTTATTTATACCCTTGCTCAAGAAGTCACTTTCGATATCTGATACGAAATGTTTCATGCATTAAAACCATCCATAAAGATTGAATTTCATATATGGGTGTAAGAAACTGCAGATTCGATAACCTAAAGCTTTCATGTGGAACTTAAGTCAAAGATTGAGTTGTAAAAACGTTTTTGTATATTTAGGTACCTTACATATTAAATTTATCAAATAAAATCTGGGTTATTCAATCAACTTAATCATGACAAATGGAGCGAAAGCTAAGTGTATCTCTAGAAAACTCACTGAACAGAAACTATAGCTAAAAACCGAAATACTTCTCAGAAATATTATAATTAAACATTGGGTACATTTTGAGCCTCTAGTCTCTGTAAAATCTGTTGTTTCTATTATATTATTCTGGTTTATTGTAAATTTTTTTGTTGTCTCTCTGCCTTTTTAAAAGCAGAACAGTCGAAAATTATTGTTCCATCACCGTCAAATGTATCTAATAATGTGTTTCGAAGTTCATTAAACGCAAATATATTGTCTCGTCAAATCAAAAAACATGTTAGAAAAAAATCACAATATTTTTTTAATTTTACCCGACTTTTATTTAAAATTAGTAGCTGCATAAGTGGAAGAGTATTTAAGTATTGATAATTCGTAGGAAAATCTTGGCATTGGTATTAGACGCCTTTAATATATGCGGTCCGTAAAAAGTATCTCAATTAAATATTTTCTGGATTGAGATTCGTGTAGAGCAGATTGAAATCAGCATAAACAAATTAAGAAAATTGATTGCAGAAGGCGTTGATGGCTTTCACATAGCTGGGCACAAGGCCAAAAGCGAATACATGGCCAATTCGGAGTAAATATTGTATATATGTATGTGTGTATAACTGTATCTGTATCTGTTGCTGTTTCTGTATCTATAAGCCTTGTCGTCTTGCTATTGATCCAAATGATGGCCACACATTAGCAGCACTGCCGACGCATACAAATTAGGCTAGCAGGTCCGCAAATGTTGGCCAGCTTTGGCTGTGACCAAGGCCAAGCCAAAAAAAGAGCGAAAAAGAAGAATTAATAAATTAAACGAAATGAAAGTCTGTTCCCCAAAACTCAATCTCCCCTTTGATGCGTAAGACGTGCATTGGATAACGATGACAATGGAATCTAACAGAGAACTGTAAATTTGCCAAGATTAACGCCTAATTGGCGAAATTGGTCTGAAATTGTTAGCGAGAACATCCATGGAATTGATTATCCTTCTTCGACTCTGGCTGCTCACTGCGCAAGTTCATTAGTAAATAAAGTTGACAGCCAAAAGGTTTTCGGTGCAGGGAGACACACGAAATGTGCGTGTTCTTGCCACGCCCACCGCCTAAGGATCATCTACTCGTAGTCCACTCCAGCTCATTCATATACTGATTTCCCCAGACTCCATCCAACGACTACATGGCTAATCAATATGAATTTTATTCCACTCAATGTCCCAGCCGAAACTTATGTATGTATTCTTCACCCATTGCCATTCCGTAATCAACACCGGATACTGCGTGCCAGGCAAATTAAGCCTGAGCCTACGCCTTTTGTTCTTAGCTCTTAATTCAACGATGCTTTAGCCGCAGCTTGTAAATTTAACGTCAATCAGATGTACCTAAAAGCTGACTAAGTAAGCCGCACTGCAGCTCCGACACGGAAATAACTTACAATTAGTTCTCCTGTTCTGACTCGGACAAAAAAAAAAGCAGCTTGACTCCCCGCCAGGTGCATTTTAGCCAAAATGTGTGAGCCTGCCATATTTGTCTTCATTTGAGCCCCGGCAAAGTTTATGTTCAGCTTAACGCGCTTTTTAGATGCCTCTCTGGGATGAGGGCAACCAGGGGATTTGTGGCATTTAAGTAGTTTTTAGTCGCCAGTTGGATAATTCTTTGCTTTATTCCTTTATTGCACTAGCAAGAAATTTTGACATTTAAGTTATGGCTTAAAATGTTTCAGTTCATTTCGTTTTTTGCCACTGAATTGTAAAAGATTTTAGCACGCAGCTCAGAAATATGCTATAGTGTTTTTAGTGCCAGCAGGAAAGTTAATAAAAAGAACTGTGAAAGGCTTTTAAAATTCTATATACTTTGTGCTTAAGTGTTTTTGCTTTCTGTCAACTTTGTTTTATTTATGCGAAAAGCAGCGTTCTGTGGATATATTGAAAGTTTAACCGGAGTATTTTGTGATATTTTCAAAGCAAGTCAAACGATTAGCAATCAACGAATCAGATATTTATTTTAGACTGCTAAGATAAATTCGCTCTCAAAAGTATACTACGTTATTTAGTATTTAATGTTTACGGTGCTCTAATTGAAAATGTATGTTGATTTATCGTAAGACAACTTCAAGGTAATGAATATGTGTTCATTGTAGAAGCTTAATAGGCAAAACCACAATTGTGTGGCTAAACTCTAGTTTTGACCTTGTTTGCAACTGGTATTCAATTTGCATTTGTCTCTAAATTCTAGATAAATTTTATAAGCTATGCAGACATGCAACTAAGCTGAGCTTACAACGAAACTTAAACTTACTTATAGTAACTTAATGGTACGGTAAATGTTTTGGTTTGCTTTTGTTTTCAATTGAGACTTAAGGTAATGACTTAAACATTGAAATGAGTACAGTTATGGTATTGATTTTACGTGATAATTGTTATAACTGAACATCGACTAACATGGGAAGCATGAAAATACGAGTATTTATATTTATATAGTAGACACAGTGAAACACAGCTAAATAGAACGTAAAATAGCACACACAATCGACATTGATAACAATTGATTACTTGGGTAAATGATAAGCACACTAACATACACTCACACACACTTTCGCACACACGCCAACAGACACTCACAGTCAATAACTTGTTTGCTAACACTGAAAAACATTTTTATATGTGGAATGGAAATGAGCATGATATGAAATTGCGATTGTAATTATTGTGGCCATTTCAATTGCTTTTTGCCAATTAACCGATACAAAGAAACACACATATATGATGAGTTAATACGACAAGCAATTGTAGCTCTAAATATACCCTGTATCTTGAGATTCTCAATAGCTTCGTTTTATTAATTTTTTTGAGCAACTATTTTTAGTTCTCATTGTAATGTATATTTATGCATATGACAGGGTATCTGCTAGTCGAGTACACGCAACTGCAACATTCATATTTGATTTTCTTGTTGCGAGAAAATGTTTCGCTTGGCTTACATGGCGTATGATGCATGTACCATGTGGCAAGACCTTTATTAGAGCTGAAGCGGCATAACTGTTTGTTATATATTAACTAGACACACATAGAGACACACAGACACACAGAGACATATACACATAAACAGATAGCATATAGTGGGTTATACATACATGAATAAGTACATGAATACAGGAGTAAGTTTGTATGTTTAGTTAGAAAGCAAATGGAAATAAAGTTTTGGGAAAAAATTTGTACTTATTGTTGAGTGATTGATACGTGAATTAGGCAAAAGTTTGTCTGCATTTGGAGCGTGATTGGAATATAAGTATTTAGCGTTAAATTCATTGATGAGCTGTCCAAAAAAGTGGAAATAGCAGAAACATCTGATAATTTAGCTTGAAAAAAGGCAAAGCATTTTGCGATAATTGAGCACGTTTTTCAACTCAATTATTCAGTTTGTAGATGCTACAATTTTCCATCAAAAGGATGTTGGAGTATAACTGACGAAATTGGCAGAAATTGAACTTAAGTTATTTCTTTATTAACTGCTTTTATTTAAGATCGTTGCGGTAGTGAATTTGAATTGCAGAGAAGGTGGAGCATAACTATTGAAAATATTTTTAAATATGTATTCTGTATCCTTGAGATCAAGAGAGATTCATCAGGATATTAGATTATTCATATTGATAATACTAATAATACATACTATTATTTTCAGTTGTATAATAGTTTTTCTATTCGGGAAAATATTTTGAATTCAATTCTACCATTTTTTGGAAAGCATATTAAAGCATCAGCTGGCCGAGCAGATTGAGTTATAGATTTAGTATTTCTCTATTCAAAGACAATTTTAGTTTTCTTTGAAAATCTTGTTTTTCATTTAAGGCATTTGATGTGTGTGATTCGTGCTATGTTTCACTTTTCCCGTAAGTAATGAATGATTTCATTGAGACGACATTAATATGATTTAATTTTGTTTAGTCTAACTAGTATGATAAAAATATAATTCTCACATGACTTAATTAAGTGTGAAAAGAGCGTTTTTAAAAATATCTTTAAAATAATTTTGTTAGTACATTTAATAAAATTTGTAGTGTGTGTGTGTGTGTGTGGGATGTGGGTGTGAAGTTAAAAAAATGTTTTGGGATAATAGTTTTTAGAGGTGCCAACAAAGTTAAGGTTTGTATTTCTTTGTTGCGGCACTTTTGGGTATTAGGTTAAGGTAATTGTTTTTTTTTTTTTGAATTTTTCATTGATATTAGTTATATACGTTTTTATTTAATTGTTGTTTAGTACGAGGGATTTGATTTCTCATGCACAATACTTGAAAATCTATTTTGCCTTCGGTTTTTTTTTTTACTTTTGTAGTGTTTTGTTTTTATTACAAGCTACAACAGATATAGAGTATAACATTGTTGTTGTACATTTAATTGATGGCTAAATAAATTCAAGTACTGAACGTCTAACCAGAAATATTACACCAGCATATTGTTGAACAATCTTTAATGTTGGTTATTGTCTTTTGTTTGGAAATAAGTTCAAAAAGAGCAACAAATATTCTACATATGCATTTACTATATAGACCACATGAGATACATAAGTACTAGTATATATAGATTGTACGATCAGGTATGATATATCTATATATATATATATGTATATATATTAGGAATGTTTAATTTTCGTTTTCCAATTGTTTCGAACAAACTACTTGCATAATATTCTGGTTAAACAAATTGTTTAAGTTCATGGAGTTTAGTCAGATTTTTTATTTAGGCTCTTGCTTTTGCGGTTTAGTTGAGCTGTTTAGCTGTTATTAGTTTATGTTATATATTCGAGTTTATATATACGTTCGGTTAGCATTACGAATCCAATTACAATGTGAGGCCCACATCAACGGCAAGCTGACAATGTACAGTCCCACTAGAACACCACTGCGTGTAAACTACTCTTATTTGAAGTAAACAACATATTTTTTTTTTTTTTTTTTTTTTTTAGACATGTTTAGGTTGAAGCTTTTTGTTTTCATTTTTGGTTAATTCTTTAAGTCGTTTGTTCAACATAAACATCGAAAGCAAATCAAAAATTGGGTAACATTGAAATACAAATACAAAGAACTTAGTAAAACAAAAACAAAGTCGTTATGTTTAGTTTTCGGCTTTGCTTTTGCTTTATTTTATAATAGACACACAAACAATAGCGAGTGGATTATGATACGCTTATAATATGTCATATATGTATAGTATATAATTGAAATAGTGTATTAACACTATTTGGGATTTCTTTTGCAAACATATCGAATGGGAAATAATAACTAAACTCATAACAAATACAGCTATAATTACAAAAATTGTACAGAATAAATCATATTTGGAGCACATTTTTTCAGGAGCAATAACGATTTTTTTATTTTTAATTTCGAATTTTGCAGGAAATTTGAGAATACTCAATTCGAACTTTAATGGTCAAAATGGAATTCAATTTGCGAATATTTAAATTTCAAAAAATGTTATGGTATTTGAAAGTCCTTAAAGATATTTTTTAAATTCGGAAATGATTCTTTGCCATCAATAATTGAGGTTTTTTTTAACACTGAAGCTCCATTGCTCCGTCGAAACAGCTACTAAATAATATAAACACTGCTGAAGTCCATAGACTTCAGACAAAAATCAGCTAATAAACGCAAACAAGCGTTTTACAAATGAAACTAAAGTGCACACACAACTACATAATCGATATGATATATTAATGAGTATCATATATAACTTGTAACAGAAATTGTAACACTAGAACAAAAATATATCATAAGATAAGTTTTAAGATTCAACTATAATCTGACTTGATTATTATAAATGTCTATATAATTAATGCTGATGCACAATTGCACACTTACCATCGATTATCGATTATATTAAATTAATGTGTGGTTTATTTGGCATTTATAATTGTTATTACCTACTGAGCAGTGCACACTCAGGAGAGGCAATTATATATGACTGCTAGCGCAAAATCAACATTTATTTGTCTTACAATATTTTCGTTTTTTTAATTTTCTTTCTGATCAGTAGTCGGTTTATCGATTATTATTGCATTAATGAGTTTTATAACAAGGACTAGAACTGGAGATTTTGGGAACTTACCTATTATACATGAGCACATCAGGTTTCCACAGTTTGTTGGGTGTGATGCGGAGATCTTTGACTCCGCCATATTCCGTTTCGTTCCAGCGCAAATTGTAATCGTTCCATTCCTATATCACACATACATAACATGTTTTAGTAACGGTCAACGTATAACAGTTCTATTCTAGTACAAAAACAAATAAATACTATAAATGAAATTATAAAGCGACGTGATGTGACAAAAATGTGTATTTGTTGAAATCGGGAGCAAGACAGACACAAATGAAATACACATGAAAATAACATGCAAAATCATCCATTGAAATTCAAGTGCAGCTACTCACAATGCAATGTTAAAGCTACACATGTACATATGTTAAATCACTGTTAAGTTAAGTGACAAGCTGTTGGGCTTAGATCTAAAATAGCATCCATAAAGTACAACCAGTTGACATCAAATTTGAAACTAAGTTCTTGCATTTGGCCCCCATACACTTGCAGACACTCAAACATACACACAAGCACACACACACACTCACTTATACACACGACAAGTTTTATCAACCTTTCGTTTGCAGTTGCTGCTATTGTCGAGCGTCGAGCGAATTGTACCGCGACTGTCTGATCCTGTCCTGTCCTCGCCTGACTTCTGTCTTTCCATCTACGCCCCAGGACTGGTCCTGGCAACGGGACACACTCATAGAAGGACTAGGCTCAGTGGCAGTGCTTTGTGTCATTTTGCGGTTACTGGTCTTTTGTTGCTGTTGCTGTTGCTGTTGTTGCTGCCACACAACTTGCAACTCGCGCTTTGCGTTTTGTGGCATGGCATACAAGTGGTTTTTCCCATACGCAAGAGCGACAAAGTTTTCCCACTAGTTTTTCCTCTACTTTTACTATAGTTGCTCTTCTTAGTTATTACAGTTGTTGTTATTGCCGAGCTTGTTGCTTTATAATTTACACACATTTGTGGCATTTTTAGAGCAAGCAATTGTCTCGCTGTCTTTATGCAACAGATCCCTTTTTAAATCACAAAAATTTAATTATGTACAATGTACATGGCATGGCATTTCATTGCATTAAATTATATTGTAGTATTGTACATATCACAGGCCTTGCTTTAAAAACTTTCTACTTTAGTGCTGTTATTGTGGTGCGGTTTTATGACAGCTGTAAAAACAGATGACGGTTCGCACAGAATTTCGAAATATATATGTTTGTATGTATTTTTGTCCAGGTTGCCTCCATCACCAAAGCGACTTCCACGCAGTTTTGTGGCATGCCACGGGGCCATGCCGAGCATTTCATGTCATTCGCAATGTGGCAATTAGTTTCCACAGTCGTTTTAAGTTCCCAATTCAAGCTGGGATTTTATTACAAGCCCATTATACTCAGAAGTGGAAGGAAACTAATTTTAAGCTTGAAACTAGCTAAAAATAATTATAGAATTTTAGATTTTATTAGTTGGAAGTATTAGCTATTTGCGCATGTAATAAATAAAAATAAATATCGACGACTTCTCTTATTTTTAAAATATCCAAATTTGTTTCAATTGCTTACTTAAGATTTTCTAAAAACTCAAATTTGTTTTTATTTAACTGAGAGTTTAAATTTTGCTAGTGATATATAATATTTAAAATTTTTGTAAGCGATCCACATTTCATCACCCCTAATCATCCGAAATCATCACAAATCAGAAAACTGAAAAAAAAAACGTTTTTTAATGAAAATTGTCCTTTTTCTGGTTTAGTGAATATTAAATATATATAGTCAAATTTTAAATATCATTGTGATATGCCAGAGTTGCTTATGCAACCATCAAAGTACACGCCTTTTAGCTGCCCATCATAATGTGTATGAACACATTTGGCAGGCACTGCAATCTAACACTCCCTGTCCTTCATTTGCAACATTTAAATTACAATTGCTGCTCAAGTCGTGAATTGACAAACATTTTGAGCACGAGTCTGACTGACAGTTTATAAATGACACATCAAGCCATCAATCAAATTGGCAGTTGGATGCTTAAAACAACAAAATGTGGCACGAATCACATTTTGGGGTTTTGCGATTGCAAAATCGAAAATTACAAATTATGTACGTAAAACATATGTATGTATGTATGTAGATGAGTACAACATATGCGATGGGTCTTCATTTAATAGTCGCTGCAAGCCTATTATATGTTTACCCACTGCGGAAAGGGAAAAGGTAAAAACAAGACCACGATGAGGCCAATCGAACCGATGTGTTAAATAAATAATTTAATTAATTTCGCAAATTGACAGGGCTTGACGAGTGTTGAAGAAGCCCAATGCCAAATATAAGTATCATAAATCCATGAAAAATGTATGTTCAACTTTCCCTGTCCCTTCAACACTTCCGTTTAATAATGCGCATTTTTAACAGCAGCATTCATCATATATGTCATTACACTAGCCGCGGGTCCCTCAGCTAAATGCTTCCCTTTGTATTTAGCGTATTTTAAATTTTTAGATTGTAGACATTTGTTTGTTGAGTTTTCCAACATTGAACAAGTTTTTCTATTTAATCATCAATTAGTCTTAGATATTTCTCGTATTATTCCTGTTTTCAATTACAGTCCTGAACTTTGTGATCAGTGTTTTAAATTTTGGTTTTTATGTTTAGTCCTTGTCAATAAAACTTGTCGCTTATAGTACTCTCATAAAAATATTGTTATGGGAGAAATCTTTTTTTTCTCTCGCCAAATTCTGGCAAGAGCATAAAATCTTCGGTTTTAACTTCTAAACAATATTTTTCACACTTTGAAGCGCCCAGCCCAAACATGCATTTGATTTTTATTGAGTCTTAAACTAGCACAGATAATATTGAATAAAAATTAAAATACATAAGACATGCGATGGGAATTATCCGGGCTTATGGCACGATGCAATTTAAAATATTGTTTACATATTGTATGCACGAGTATTTAACATGCAGCAAATTGTGTTTTTGGTTGTTGTTTTATTGTTAAATTGTTGCTGCTGCTGCTGTTTAGAGTTTTGTTTTGTCTGGCATTGATTATGTGTTGGTTTTTAGTTGCTCTTAATAAATGCGTAAAAAAGATCTTCAAACGAAAATGAATATCGTATTAAGTATTCCCCAGTAAAAGCTAAAACTCAAAATGGAATAAAGAAAACTATTTCGAAAAGCGTTTGCTATTTGAAAAATGTACATAAAACTAATAATAGAAGAGAATGTAAAAAAGAAATCAAACTGCATTATGCTTTAGCTAGATTAAGTTAAGTTAAAGATATTTTGTTGTAGTTGTTGTTGGATATATGTGTAATAATTTAGATATGTTTAAGAAAGCGCATTGATTTAAATATGATTTCGATTTAATTCAATTGTATTTAAAATATGATGTTTTAAATAATTTATCACACACTTTTGAAGCCGCGCAATCAAGCTATTAAGTTGTCTCCCAATTGACAGAGAGAGAAAGAGATATATATATATAAGAAGACAGAGGGTGGGAAAGAGAGAATTGAATACTTTACAATAACTTTTTGAAAAATATACAGATGTATGTATAGAAATGGGGCTAGGAGGTTTGGATCTCTCAACTGAGTTTATTTCTCAAACGAATTCAATCGAAGGTGGAACTGAAAATGTAATTCTTTTGGATTTGAATAGATATTAGGTGCTGTTTGGTACAACTCTTAGCATAGGTTTGGCCCATGTGTGTGTGTATAAATTACGAGCAGGCAAAACACATTTCATTAGCTATACCTGGCAGCAATAAATACTAACTACACACTAAGCTTAATTGATATTGGTAAGCTGCTCGGCATAGCTAATAAAAGGTTTATGATTCTATTTATACATGATATTTAAAAGTATATATGATTTATTATATATATATATATATAGATATATAGCTAAATTTATGGTTTTTATGTTTAAATGACTTTGAGTTTAAGTTGAAACTTACCAACGAAAGCCAAAGATTCGTTATAAGTAGTTGATTTTTCTCGTCCTACAAACGCATTTTATAAAATTTGTTTACATAAACATAAACAAAATAAAGTGAAAATTATAACCAAAATGAAAGAACAAAGCAATGTAAAAAATATAAAACATAATTAAAGTGACAAGTAAAAAAAGAGCAGAGCATGATAATAGAAAGTTTTTATATATATTTGTTTTATGAGTTTACAAGATATTTTTTGTGTATTTTTTCTTCTTCGTTTAATATTTATAGCGTCTGTGTTTATGATGTTCTTTTAAAACCTTAAATTTGATACGATTTGGCATTAATCAGCTTGGTTCATTTATTTTTGATTTTATTTTCATCAACATTAAGTATACGCCAGATAGCTATACATACAAGATTCATGGTCTGATTTAAATAAATAGATTTAATACTCGTCTATATATGTACATAGAAGTAAGTGTAATTAGCTTGTCGCAGACACAAAGACCTAATCAAATAGCGCATAGCTAAAACGAAAATGCTATCAAAACTTTTGTTGGCACACACAAAGCTGGCCAAGAAACATACTTTTGTCCTTGCCATGAAAGGAGAACCCAATAGGACATTTTAATCTGCTGGTAGACATACATACTAACATATTCATACATACACATGAATACATACATATGTATGTACGCAAGGACACAGTGAAGTGAAAAGACAGTGTCCTTTTTCGGTATGTCCAATGTGCCAATTTGCTTAGCATTTTATCTGATGTGGGCATGTCTGTGCAATAAAAACTTTTGAACTAGGTATCAAAACCCATTTATCTTTATACAAATTTTAATTAAAGATATTTCATGCTGGCCTATTGTCAGTCGCACAGATACATAGACAGACGGACAGACAGACAGCTGTCAATCATACTGCATGATAGATATTTAATTTATGTACTAGCTACTACGATTTTCAAGGTGGTTCCGGCAATTGTCGTTTGCAATGCAGATGAAGTTGCTTCATGTCTCATTCCCACAAACTGATTCTGACTTTTTTCGTATCTGCATATGAAAGCCAAATGTTGAGGTGACTTTGTCATTAATAACTTGGCAGTGTTAGCAAAAACAAAAACAAAGAGAGTGACAGAAAAGGCAGCATATTCCAAAACAACTTGGCCCAGTTAGTGCCTGACAGCAGCTGCAGTAACGACTTGAGCCATTAAAAGATACATGGTGAACTGGGTAACGTTTTCGGCTCCATTTGGAGGCAGGCTGTAATGATATGCGGGAGAGGCAACGAGACGGGGTACGGTACGCAGGGGGCGAGTTTTGAGCCATTTAACGTTTTGGGTAAGCCAATATGTGGCAGCTTCCTTTCGACATCAAATGCCATAACGTCTATATGTGCTTGTGATATGTGATATTTGCTGTTGACACCTTATAAAAATGGCGGTTTTGTGCAAATTTCATGTTTATGACAGGCTGTTTGCTAAGCGCACTTCCGTCAGGGGTGCGTCTGCCCCCCACCCGCGCCCTCACAACTACCTGACAAGAGAGAAGAAAATACAGTTTGAAGTTGGGGCTGAAGCCGGGACACGTCTTGGTACGTTTTGCAAATGTCGACAACGTCAACACCAACGCATACTAATGACATTTTTTGGGTGATTCTTGTTTTTTCTTTTTCTTTGCTGCGGCATACCCTTTGCAGTGAGTTTTATGTTTTGACAACCAAATATGTAACGATATTAATCTTGATTATATGTATTATCTTGATTACAGTCTCAGACTATGTCGAGTGAGAATTTCTGTTGCAGGCATAAACTAAATTTTATATTGAATATATTTTAAGCAAACAGCTTAAATGTGCTCATCTTTTAACGGAAAGAAGTTATCAATAACATTGAGCTTAAGCATAATCATATCATTTTGTTTTTAGTATATATAGAAACTAAAAAAAGTCAATAAAAGCATATACAAATATGTTGTACCTTTAAAGTCAGGTAAGACTTTGAATTATTGATCAAAAGAATTTTATTTAGTTAAACTTTACAATTTCATTAAAATGTGGTAAATATCAGAACAAATCAAATGCTATTTAATTAGTATTATTTGTAATTGAATTAACTTTTTGATTACTTTGCAAATTATTTGAATATTCGGGCTTAAGAGTGTTCACTCTTCGGCTAATTTTTGGCAGACATTTAGAAAAGTTGAGGACATCATTGGCAACAAATGACATTTGCATTAAATGCTCGCACTTTGCAGCCGGGTCGCTTAATCGCATAATATCTGTGAGTATATACTGGCAAGTACGTATGTGTTACATAGTACAAGCATTATATAGAATGTACTTATATAGTACATGCACATTATGTGAAGCCATAGTGAAAGTTGTCGAGACAGCGAATCAGTGAGCACGTTGTCATTGCCTGCATAAGCTTATAGATTTATTTTGCATTAACGTGCCAAATTGTTTTTAAATGAGTTTCTAATGAGCCAACAATTGCCGTTGTTGTCCTTTTGTCCTTTGCCCTCCTGGCTTCTCCTGGTTACCCTGAACACCACTCAATTCTCTTAATCCAGAAACAACGCCAAAAATATATATATATAGATGCTGACTTTTATGATAAATGTACCAGCTAACTTGCTCTAAATGGGGTTTACTCTCTCTCTCTCTCTTTCCCATACATATGCTTTGTTCAAGGACAAAGTTTGTTAGTCCTGGCATATGTGTTTCGTTATCCCCTCCTCTCCGTGTTTTCCGCGGTTGTTAATGGCGAGACAAATAAGTGTGTGATAAGTACGCGCATTTTTTTGTAACGACAAATTTGCTCAGCTATAAATTTGAAATTAATCGGAGAGCTTAATGTAATGAATACAGAATATATAAAAACAATAATTATTAATTAATAATTACAGACTTTTTAAATAAAGTTAGAAAAGGTATTCAGTAACTTAAACTGAATTGATATCAAGTAATATATATTCAATTTAAAGAGATAAATAGATGATAGTCAAGCCTTTGATTCAGGTCCTGAATTCTTGAGTCTAACAAGTTGTTAATAGCACTTTAAGCACCTTCGACTAGATGGTGCACTACAAGGGTCTCCATTGCATTGCCCGGACTGGTACGAAATCCCTTAAACATTTCCTTTTAACACATTTCTATGGCCGGTCATTTGTGTGGTTGAGAAAATGAACGGTTGGGTGAATGTTGCAACCTGGCCAAGTCATTACGAAACCACACAGTGACTATGGTGTTAGCCGAAAAATGCTAATGACTTTATGCCTCAGCTTTGATGGTGTCACAATGTGCATTTTAATGTCGTGCCAAGGAGAAAAGTGGCCACATTGCATCGAGTATGACTTTTGGTTCAAGACCGACTCACGTCTCTCACCTCCGAAGCCTGAATATATAGCTGAGAATGACACTTTGCCATTTGCCTGGTGTCTGGTTGCAATTTGCATTCGATGCCAAAAGGATCATCACCATTATCCTCCTCCTCCTCATCATCATCATCAGCAGCTCCAAAAACAAAAAAGGAGTTACCAAAAAAGCCTTGATAAATGCTAAGCTTGTTACCACAACACTTGTAATTCCCATAGTGTTTCTGAAGATAAATTTAACATGTGCTATTTATTTTCATTAAATAACGAACAATTTGTAGTACTTTGTGATTTACTACAGATTTTAAAATAATGCTCAATCTCAATTTGTAAGCAGTATTTTAAGTGTAGGCTAAATTGAGTTATAAATTCTCATATTTGATGTATGTCAATATCAACTACATAAGTATTTTTCAGTAGCATGTGTGTGCGCTATTAATTATTAGTAAACTAATTAGCGTAATTGACAACGTGACCAGGGAAAGTTGAAAGTGTCATTGCTGAAATTCATACGAGTAGAACTGCCAGGATATCAAGCTGCATAATTTATGCGGTTTGCAAATCAACAAACTCTGCGGTTTTTCCATCTATCTATCAATCTGAAATGGGGCATAAATCAAACTGTTGATTATCTAAATGAAAATTCAATAAATAATCTATCTGCAATGCTTTAATTAACATTACAAAAGCAATACATTAATGCCAAATCGTTCAGTGGTGGTATCGGATCTTTTTTTTTTAGTTTTTGTTATTGTTTTGTTGAGGTTTAAATATGTGTACAAGTTTTTATATATATTTAGATATACAATGAGAACAGCTATAGTTTAGTTATTTATTTAAATGCATATTTAGTTAAACAACATGCATGCTGTCTATTGTTGTTATTGCTGTTTAGTCTTTTTTTTATATTTTTTTTAAATTTAGTTTTGTATCGATAGCCTTGCAGATAGTCGACCCCCAAATAGAATGAAGTTCATTAACCAATATTAAATATATATACATCAATTAAAATATATATATTTAGCATAGGTACGATCTGCAAGGGTATTAAATCTTCAGCATGCCGAAGTGAGCTGTTCATTTTGATTTGATTTTGTTTTCAATTTGTATGGTTTTTAGTTCTTTTGTTGAGAAACGATTTATGACATGTACCCAGCAATAATTTAAGTTATTTAAACATAATCTGTAATAGATATTCGTATAATTAGTAAATGATTTGTTTAGACACTCACACACACGCACATACCAACACATACACTCACACATTCGCACACACCGAAAAAGGGGGTTGCAGTTAAACACGAAAATGAAAAGTCGTCTAGAAATTCACGAGGAAAAATGAACATCGAGTTAAGAATAATATTTATGGCAATAAGTTTTAATTAAATGCATATTAATGATTGCTTTAATTCATGTCTAATGCGCTTAACACCAGTTGTTTGTTATTGTGTAATGGACCGAGAGGGCTTTATGACAATCCTATACATTTTGCGAACTATTTAGGAGTTTCAGTTAAAATTTAATAAAATCAAATTGAATTCAGTTAAAAATATATTTCAACTAATTTTATTTAGATTTTCCACTTATTTTTACATAACATATCTAAGCGTGTTGCTGTGACAAATTTACAACCATTTAAGCGCATTCCGTATCACGTTTTTATCGAGCGGTCATTTAATTTAATTAGTTTTTTAACGGGTAAATTTAATATGTGTCATAAAAGGTGTAGCAAAAAAACAATTACGAATGAAAAACATTTATTAAAATTATAAAATATATATATGTATAAATAAACATATGTAATGACACACAGACAACTAAAAAGCGGCTATATATGCTGCTAAAAATTTACTTATTAAAATATTAACTTTTTTTTAGTGCTTAATGCGTGTTTTAGTTTAGCTCTTGTATTTATCTGTAAGTCACTTTCCCTCTTGTTGTTTAGTTCGCTTTTTACAACAATTAGTTATATTTCATTTGTGCCAAAGCTGTAAATTGTTGTTGCTGTCGTATATATTGTGTACAAAAAGCGCTATTAATTTTATTGAAAAGGGTATTTTGATCAATAGCAGCAGCTTCAGTTGTGCGTTTTATTCTGTATACCTTTTGCCTATGACAGTTTATATCGATGTGATATTAAATATATAAAATTGATAAATTGTTCTGCAGTTTCGTGATCTAATTTCAGTAAAATTGAAGCTAAGGCGCAATAGTGAAAGCTTTTATTCTAAGACAATTAAGTTTTTTTTTAAATAAAGGGTATTTGCTAGCTGGGCAGTGCTTCATTAATAGCGTTGATTTATTTGTTTTTGCTTATGCTTGGAGTAACCTTTTGCAATTTATGCCAATTTGGCAATAACTTGGCCCTTGCCAATATGCCAAAGAGTTATAACGAGCAGAGACCCAGATCAAATGGAAAAATGTATAAATCAAAAAGTTTCGAATTTAAATAGATAAGGATAACGCACTAACGGAAAGCTTACATTGGCTGCTAATTTCTGAGCTTAGTGGCTTGAAATTCTTTTGCATATCTATATTTTAAAATTTATTTTGTTTTAATTTAATTTAAATTTTTGTAATTGTGTAAAGTGATTGCCATTTGAAGCTTTTGAAGTAACAAAAAATTGGTGTTTTACAGCAAAAATCAATTATAATTTTTAATGTTAATATTATTTTTCACACACATATCGAGACAACACATATTGGATAAAGGAGCTCTCAGAAATAAGAAATGAAATAAATGCTTGTGATTATTGGTATCTAAGTAGTAAGTAGCTTTTCATTTGTCAAACTTGAAACACATAAATTATAGCAAATTGATTAGAATAAATGAAAGCAAGTTTAAGGCAAATTATAATTCCTATTCAGTTGGTAAGAAAGACAGACAAACAGGTGCTAAACATTTTGACAGCTGGTACATGTCACTTACCAAATTTAACCACGCATTTGTGGTCAGAATCTGATTCTTTTCGTCCTATAAGAAACGCAAGAGCTCGTAAATTTAAACTGTTTTATCGATTTTTATTTTTTAACATTTTCAGAGATTTTGTAATTATTATTATTAAAATTGCGACAATTTTCATTTTCCATATTTTAACACCATCAATTTCTCAATATAGAATCTGGAAACTACTTTATATCTCAGTGTAAATAACGAAATAAAATATGTTTTTTAATCAATATTTCAAAGGTATTTGTTGCAGCAGTTTGCCATATAGTATATCTATAGATATATCGACGTCATCCAAAAGTTAGTTAGTTTTGCTTTGTCTATTAAACTATTTCGACATACACATATTTTTAATTAAAATATTGGCCTCTGGCAGCCTCTCACAATAAACAAAAAAATGCATACAAAAATATAATACCTTTTAACTGAAAACCAATTAAGGTGAATTGTTTTTTAGTCGATACAAATAACGAGAAAATATGTACGGATGATAAGAAGCCTATTGGACAGCGAGAAATAGATTCATATAATGTCAAAAAAACACAAATTTCAAATACTTTTTGATTAGTTTCGATAAACGAATGTGAAAACTATAAAGAAATAAATAAACAAAAGACTAAAATGGAAAACCCTGGGAAATTCGGAGGAAGCAAACACACAGTTGCTGCAGAAATTGAGAAATTTGAGCACGGGTACATGTCACTTACCAAGGCTAACCACAAATTTGCGGTCACGAAACTGATAGTTTTCATCCTATACTAATTATGAATATAAGTATATATATCATATCTATTAGAAGAAACCGTCGCGACGGGGATAAAAAAACTCCACATAGCGTTAAGCTGTCTCATTAATTTGTGATTATAATTTTGTTGTAGTTGATTAACAGTTGAGCAACAGTTGCTTCACAATTTCGATTGTCATTTCTCTCTCTCCACAAATGGGAACTTACCACATCGATGATTTGCTGCAGGGTCAGTCCAAATTTGACTTCCAGTGGCTCCGATTCATTTGCAACAGGTCGCTCCAGTGTGTTGTATGTGGAGAGCAGGTGATTCAGTAAGCGTTTCTCGTGTGGTCCCTGACAGCTTTCTGCAATGAAAACCAAAATGTGTGTGAACTCAATTAGTTGTGGCTTCAAAACTGGCAGAAAAGGCTTCAAAAAGGACCTGAAAACTCTAATTTATATTTATGGCACATTCCACACAATCGACTTACAAGTGAGCCACAGTAATTGACAGCTCATTAAAAAGCTATTTACAAAATTTCGACTCTTTCACGTCGCCGTTTTTGGCAGTTGGGCTAATTAAGCGAGTCGTTGCCAACATAAGCACAACAAATCATTTGTATTTAGTTGCCTCTTATTTGTTAGCACTTACTTTTATTTATACCTTATCTCATTTACAATTTGGGAATATTTATTTATTGATTTTATTTTATTTTATTAAAATACTAGAAAGTTGGATACACAATAAATATAAGTTCATATTTAAAATTGTATGACCTCTTTCTAAATATCTAATTTCTCTAGCAGTCAATTTTAAGCGTGAGTGAATTGAATGCAGTTTTCGTATAATAAAAATTGTGTGTTTTCCCAAATTACGTAAATTTAATCAACTCAAAGTATTGCGCATACGCCGCGTGTTCGCAACTCAGTGACACATTGGAGAAGCAGACAAAAACTTCAGCTGCATGCAGATTTTCACAATAGTAATTAAGAATTTACTGACGCAGCACATCAAGTTTTGCAGAGGTTCAAACCCATTGAGTATTTGGTTTTTGGCACCAATTTTTGTGCCATTTCCAACAAGGTTAAAAAACTCATAAATTTTTAAGGAGTAGAAGAGATGAGAAGCATTTCGTACTCGTAAAAACACTCAACATAAAAGGTGCAAAAAGGAAAATCACAGCGCAAAAGTCAAAAAGTGTAACAAAACAAAAGAACCAAAACAGAACAGAACAGAACAGTACTGAGGGGAACGGAAAAAAACAGAAAAAGGTACCAAAAGAAGTTAAATAGTTTTAAATCATGCAAAAGGGTGGCCCAGGAGACTCACCCACAGTTAGTGTGTGCGCGTGTGTGTGTGTGTGTGTGTAACCAAGTGTCAACTGCAATGCAAGGACAACTGCAGCTAGTGAAGTTTGCACAACATTCGCTCAAGGGCGAATTGATCAGGACACAGAACGTAACTGGGTCACACCACACAATACAAATGAGTTAAGAATATATATTATAAATAGTATATACAAACTTGTATGTATATGTGTATTCATATATTAGTATCATTCGACTCCAAATTGAGAGTCCTTCACTTACTTGGCTGCATATTAATGGCTCATATAATAAACAGGAATCCGTTCGCAGTCACCTTGACAAGTTTTGGTTTGTCGGTGGCTGTTGGTCAGTTCCAAGTGGTTGGCTCAGAGCCATGTCAAATTCATGGCCTGTACGTTGTCCCAATGTCCTGTCCTGGCTTGCATAATTTACAGTTAATGCCAACATGAATTCGATTGCACAGCCTGACAGCTCCCTAATGCATTTATGAATGAGCTGCTGGTCCAACATTTTCCAGCCCAGACTCTGACCGAGTTACAGTTGAGCCCACTTGCTATGGCCCTGACGCCTGGTCAATATTTACACTCGAGTCCGGAGACCGGAGACCGGAGTCCCGAGTCGAGTTGAGTTGTCCTTGGTCCTTTTGTTATACCTCCATTTTATGGTTCTATTTTACTTGACAACTTTGCCGAGAGCTAAGTAGCTTCTGGCCCCTTCTCTTCTCTTCTCTTCTGTCCGCCATTTCGCCTAATTGCGTGTAAATAGTTTTTGCAATTGAGCTGTCAATTTTCAACGTGTACCAGGTAAACATGTGCTATCCTTTCCTATCTTTATCTCACCTCAGCTCACCTCAAGTCGTAAATTGTGAACACCTTCTTTTTTGTGCTCAACTCAAATATTTGTCATTGCCGTTTAACGGTCTCTTATAAAACACTGTCGCCTGCTTTATTGTGGTGACTGTAATGCCAATATAAACCAAACCATAATGCGTTACTTAATGACACTTAATCACTGGGGTCTATTATCACGTGTATTTGAAACTTTAATCGATCAGAGCGATAGCTTGCTCTAGTTATACAAATTTGATTAATATCTATAATAATCATTTTGCCATAAGAAAATCGTAGCTTAAATTTTAGGGAAAGGGTGTTTCTTTCTAAGATTTTTTTTGCCCATCCCGTAGATACTCTAACACGAATCTTAGCATACAGTTGCATACATAAATAAACACATTATTTATTTATTTGAATATATTGGAATTTATAGTAATAGTGTTGGTTTTTCTTGTTGAGGTCCAGGTTATATAAAATTGATTCTCTGTTTATCGTTCGCGATGCATTTTTAATGTAAGTGTAAAATAAGGAATACATGAAAAGGGCATTAAAGATTAAAATTCAGGGGGTCTAATTTTATAGGCTTTTCCTTTTTCTCATAGATTGATTTTAATTTCTATTAACAATTCCTGATCAACAATACATATTGTTAGATCTGACACGATATAAAAAAACCAATTAAAAATACTGTTAGAAGCAGAAAGCTGGCAGAAAAGCATGTATTTATTGCCCTATTACGAGTATACACAAAAAAAAAATCCGGGATATTTATCACGAATTCAATCCGAAACGATGTCAGAATTTTCGGATTTTCTTAAACCAAGTATGAAATACTTTATTTTTTCAATCCCGAATTCAATCCTGAAATTCTTAAATTCAGGCTAAAAAATTTGTATTAATTGTTTTTCGTTACATTTAAACTTATTTTTTTAAGTTTTTTTTTTTTAACGTTTTGTTTTTTAAACGTTTTTTTTTTAAATGTCTTTTTTTTCACAATTTTTTTTAAATAGATATTTTTTTTAAATTTTTTTTTTACATTTTTTTATTTTTACCTCTTTTTTTTTTAATTGACGGTGGGAATCGAACCCAGATTTTTTTCAAACTGGAGTCGGCGACTCTAACCATTGAGCCACCGGACCGGTTGAAATGAAAGAGGCCGAGAGAGAATTTTCCTCTCGCGCTCAGCAAATGTGTATTTTCCCATTTTAATCCCGATACAGGCTTGATTATTCAGCTTAATCTTGAATACATACTTAAAAAATGCGAGCTTAAATTTAGTATTTTATACTTGATTCTAGAATGGCATTTTTTTTTCTGTGTACTCCTAAAAATATTTTTAACTAACAGAGTTTTTCCAGAGTTTAGCTTATGTCACACTAAAAAGATTGATTAGGAGAAATTCGAAATTGCATTTGATTGTCTTTGTTAGACACGCCTCCCCCACGCCCATATCACTAAGTGAGTGATAGGGAGAGAGAGAGGTAATGTGACAAAGAGAGTAAAAATTTGCATTGCGAGTATTTCTCGGCTTAATGATATGCAAATAGAAGCACAACAAACGCGACTCGAGCAACAACAATTACAATAAGACGCTGTTAATTGTCTCCCAGCAGTTGTTGTTATTTGTGTCGTTGTTGTTGTCGTAACTGTTGCTATTAACATTTAATTAAACGCCTTTTGCTATCAGCAAAGGCACAAAGCACGACATGCGCTTCTTAGTCGTCGTAATTACGCATCATTTTCACTTTTCTAAACGAATTTTTCACAAAATTTTCATACATAGTCTCCTTTTGCGAGAACGTACGTACTATCTTTGTCTCAGACATTTGCTATTATGGTTGTCTCTTTCTGGCCAAGTCTCTGCATTATTGTTTAATTGCAATTAGCGCGAAGCAGGCAGCTGACAAAATGATTATTACGAGCTTGTGTGTAACATGGTATGTTTAGTCTATGCATAATGCAAAGGCCATGCCACGCCTTAGAACAACACCTCGACACACACACTAAAACACACACACACACATACTAACACACGTAGACACACTTATACAGATTGCAATTAAGTTGCAAATGCCTAGCGCCCATTGTCCTTGTTGCTGTTTTGTTGCTGCTGTCGAAGAACGTGTTGAAAATATCTCCTTGAAGTGTGTGCCGCCACTTGAGTACTTCCCTCCCCCATGCCCCATATCCCATCCCCCTACAGCCTATTCCCCTTCCCCCTTCCCCACTCTGCTGCCCTCTTGAGCTGCTTCCATTGCTTTGGTGCTTGAGCTCTAAGTGCTTCCCGCCTGGAGAGTGTGTTAGATTATTTTAACGTCTGTTTTTCTCTCTCTTCTACCTTATTTTCGCATGCTTAAGTAGTTAGTTTAATAAACTGCATTCTTTAGATGTGTATTTAGCTCAGCATGAGCAGCTTCTAATAGTTAGTTAAAACTTCATAACTTTACAACAAACATTGAACTGATTTGCGCATTTCGTATTCTTAAACAAATTCCCGCTTTTCTGGTTAAATTGTCTTTCTCCCTACGAGTTTTCACACTGACAGCTTAAAAGTTTTACGCATATTTCAACTACGTTATTATTATGCAAATTTAATTAAAAATTGTCTGAATTCAACAATTATGCATGTTGATTTCAATGTTAACAATTTGAATATCAAGGCAAATCTCAGAAAATATTAATCACATATTTTCTGAGTCTGTTTCTGGGCATTATGGGCATTTCTACAGAAAGGTCCATATACAGTTCGATAATTTGATATATTTGATAATTTTTGTTGCAGATGTTGTTGTGGTGCTTTCGATTTATTTTTTTGCGGTTTGTTCACATTTTGAAATAGTGGAATTTGGGTATTTGATTTGAATGATTTGAAATCAAACCAGATTTTTAGAGACAAACAAATACGTTTTTTCCAATTTGCGGAGGTCAATAGAGGCTTTGCGAAACTCAAATAAAAACTTTATATGTTGAGCGTGTTAAGTTTTCTATTTTTACTTTTTAAGTACATGACCTAAAAAGATATTATTTATTTATTAAAATCAATTTACTGAGTGAAATTTATTACGATCGAATATAGGATCAATCGAAAAAGATTGTGAGCTTGAACGACAATTCAGAGACGAATTCGAAACTTTTAGTCAATTGGTATAAGATAGAGACATGACTCGAAGATCGAGATCTGAAGATGACCATGGCTCGTCTTTGACGTTGTACACAATTCGCTTGTTGATTAATAATGTTAAAATGTTTGCACCTTTTTAAATATTTGTATTACAATTTTAAAAAGAAAATTTAGAAGAAATATAAAATGTACATAGTTATACATAGTTTATATTCTTCCAGTGCGTCCATATACCTATATCATCGATTGTAAAGATTGGCGGGTGCTTCAAATCTTCTTCAGTGAGACGACGGTTTCGGATGAATTGCCTCATATACAAATACAATTCTTGTAATTTAAAGCATTGGCTAAAGCCAAAAGACCGAATACAAATACGAATAGAACTGAGCTGAATTTCATCTAATAGATTATTAAATAACGGCTGCTTAACTGATGCTATCGTCGCCTCATCGCCGAACTTATGTATAAACTAAAGGCATTTGAAGATGGCAGTTCCAAATAGCTGGGAATTTCAAGGATCTGGGATATGTGGATTGCATTGGGAACATTTTTGATAGTTGTGAATTACCCACTATTGCGCAATGCGAATTCGTTCACACATGCAATCATATATACACAGGAACAATATTTTTTAAATTCTGTCTAAAAAGGGAGCAAGCTTTTCTTCAGAGCACTATTATTCTCTCTCCTTAACGCAGTTTATGCATAATAATCGCATAAATGAAAGCTATTCAATTTACTATCTGAGCCCAAAAGTCATTTGCATAATACAAGTATTCATAATGACAGTACGTTCCTAACAGAATCCCACATTGAAGGTCGTCAGATCTCATTCGCTTATTCCCTGACCTTGCCCAAAAGTAGAGCCACTTAAGAGCTATAAACAATCAACACGCAACTGTACAAATTTCATTATTACTTAGTTCAAGTACACATATGTACATTTATGCATAATATGCCAACTTCAATGCCTATTTCCATTGGCATTTCCATTTCCATTCTATACTCAATTCTCATTTTGGGTAACCATTTAGTGCAAAGAGTTTTATGTGTTTTTCAATTTTTTGGTTGAAATTGAAGTTAAGTTGAGACTCCCTTCTGATACGCACTTCTCTCTCATATTAAATGCATATCGTAATGCGAATGTGTAAATTTTGTGTTGGCTGGCAGCAAAAAGGCCGTGCATGTTGTAGAGCAACAACAACAACAACTCGAGCTGAGAGACAGCCAGAGGGAGAGGGAGAGGGAGAGGGAGAGAGAGAGACAGATTGAGAGTGAGAGGCAGTTGTAGAGCCTCAGCATTGAAGAGGGCGCTTTGGGGGCGGTCATGAGTTTGTGTCACGTTCGCGACTTCATTTGAAATTCATGCATAATAAGCAGCCAAGTACACAGACACAAACACACACACTGAGAAAGACACTACACACACACACACACGCACAGGGAGTGTGTGCATCATGAGAAGCGCTTGGTTGCTCTTCGGGGTCGGTCGCTGGTTGCTGGCTGCATAAACAGGCACCCAATGCCGAAGCTAATTTTATTAAAAAGGCAATGCTGAAGCTCCTTCACCTTCTCTCCCCACAGGGAAGCACACTGTGCTCCCAATTGTGTATTAAAATTGACAAATTCCATGACCCTAAATGCAATAAAGATTGAATGATTAATGCAATAGCAATATTTGCATATCTCCAAATCATCAAAGCATCTGGAAATGCATTTGCAAATATTTAAAGCACTTTTTGATAATGTTGTTCAATTGATCATCGAAATCATTTACATAATCTCTTTCACTATATTTGCTTTAATTTTGGTAATCAAAGTGAATTGAAAATTTTTAAAAATTGAAAAAGATTTTATTAGTTTTTAACTAATTTCATTTCCACAAAGCATTTATAATTTACTTAATATTTTTGCTAAGCATCCACAAGTATCCTATCTTGAGATTTTCATATACCATACTTGTTTTCATTTTAGTCATAATATTTTTATAATAAATCTATCAAATTCAGAATCGAAATCTATGAATTCTTATACTTTCATTTGTTGAAGTAGCTTCGTTCCCTTGGTGATGTGTAGTACAGTGTACAGTGTATAGTGTAGTATGGAGTGGGCTGCTGTGTGTGTGTTGTCGGCACACATAAAAATGCAGCTCTGGAGCATAAACAAACAGCTTGTGCCAGCCTGGCCCGGAATGCCCCCTCGTTGGCCCACGCACGCAGTCGACACATGCGAATGGGACTGGGGATTGGACTAGGACTAGGACTAGGACTAGGAGTCGAAACAGGAGTTGGGCCAGGACTAGTGTGACAGGGCCTGGCATTAGGCAAAATTTATGCGGCATAAAGTTAGGCGAAGCGCTAAACATACAGCTAGAAACATTTCTCCTATAGTTTTTTTTCTGCTTTTTATGCAACGCATTCATGAGCGCATTTTTTTCGAGTTTATTTTAATTAGATACATAAATTTAGACGGCATCGCTTAGGCAAATTATTGGCACAGCCTAAAAGAATGCTACACTTGTTTCGTTGGCTTCTAAATACAATTAGTTGCATTAACATTTAATTTCATTTTTTTAGCAGAGATAAAATTTGTGGTCCCTATTTGGCATTAAGCTGGTTACGCCATGGATTCCAATAGAAAATTCCAACAAGATGGGGGTTTTTTTATATAGGAGTCAGGTGGTTCCCAAAAAGGCAGTAAGATTAATTGCCATCTGTTTTATCTGTTTGGGCTTTCACAAAGTTTCATGACATTGGCATCGATAAAGCCAATTCATTGCAAGTGGAATAAACAATTGAAAGATTGAAAAAATGTATGAATTATTATGTATTGTCAGTTTGCTTCTCTACAGAATCGATTTACTCTCTTGCTTTACTTTATCTCTAAGTATCTATCTCACTCTCTCTTTCCCTCTCTCAGTTTTTATTCTGAATCAATTCGATTTACTCTCTCTCTCTCTCTCTCTCTCTTTCTTTCTGTCGCTTACGTTCTACATAAAATCCTTTACTCACTCCATCCCCAGCTCTCCATCGAATCGTGTTGTGTTCTTTTGCTTTAGTAACACTTTCAAACACATCGCAGCCACCTGCAAAAACCTTTATCATATTTGGTCCCTTGTCACCGTTTTTTGTCTCTAAGCAGGCAACACTTTTTCTCGTTTGGCTTTGTTTTCAATTTCGAGAGATTTTAAAGCGTAAATCTTTGTCCTATATAAACATGCGGACGCACGCGCACTTTAAAATTAATCGCACGATTTATGACGCTCAATCTAACCGCTAATTTATAAGGCTTAAAAACCAACCAGGCCCTGACAACTAACTAGGCGTCGCTTTGGTTTCTAGGAATGTGCCACGCCCCCACCCGGCCCATTTTCAGTTGCGCCCTTCGGGCAAAACGCTTTACGCATTTGAAATGTGTTGTGGCTTACACACGTTGCTTTTCAAGTGCTCTCGAGCATGTGAGAGAAAGAGATGGCATATAGACATACATACATATATACAGATATGTTCAAGTATATATATATATATATCTATATGTGAGTTGTGTGCTTTTGCATTGATTTTGCTGGCGGTTTTTGCGTTTGTGGCTCAACGCTCGCAAATTCAATTTCCATCACCGATGAAAACGATTATTTTTCGCTGTGTTCAAACCGCAAAATTTAATGTTTCAAATTTCTTTTAAAGCACGTTCGGGGGGCGTGTCACAAATCTCGAAATTTGCATTTAGAATGCGTTCTATCACTGCGGACGGCAGTCCGCGCTAGTGACGAAAGCAGCACGAAGGGTGCGAAAGGCGACCAGCATATATACACAGGAAGAATGGAAAATTTGCTATGACTGTCCGATCAGGTCGAATTATATACCGATCGGAAGGTATCAATTAAACTTACAAATGTGCATACTAAGACAATTCTTACAATTCTTTTACAATTCTGATCAAAAATACGCGTCAAATGACACCTCGATCATCGAAATCCGATTACTGGTTCAAAAAATAATTAATTTTGAAATTTTTAGGGGCCTTCCGAAAATGAGATGAAAAGTCAGTCTGTTTGTTTGTTTGTTTGTATCAAAGCGTTGAAATATCTTAAATCGGTGAATGAGGATTTGTTCCCGCTCAAAAATCTAGAAACGTTTGTTCTACGACTTTTCGAAAAATCGCTAGTTTAGCGGGAAATCGCTAATAGCCGCTAAAAGCCCTTATAGCATCCAAACAATAAAAGCTACAGATGTGATATATATATCGTTGAAAAGGTATTTTAAAGGGCTTTTAGGCATACCTTTAAACTTTTTTTTTAAGTACATAGGTAAATTGCTACAGGTGAAATAAGGTATTTTTCCCCACATTTTGGCAGTTTTTGAGAAAACGCCGCTAACGATTTTTTTTAATTTTCGATATGTTTTAGCTTGTAGTTTATATAAATTAATTTTTAAAAAATTGTTGTCACTCGTCACGGCGCATAATTTATATGTAAAACTTAATATTATTCGTCACAAAATTGGATATCAGAAATTTTGGGGCAAGAAAATGTTTTCGTCACTAGACTTTTACCTCGTAAAGAGGTTTTTTTTAAAGGATTTGAACAACATTATAAGGATTTGTCTCAGCTGAAAATATTTTCAGATTATCCACCGTCAGTTTTCAATACAAATTGTTAGTAAGAGTTAAGTTTTGGAGCTCCAAAATAAAGTATTACCATTAAAATCTATATAAAAACCTAGAAGTAAAGACCCATTACTAAAAAAACTATGGTAAAAATCAAATAATATTAACTCAAGAAAATACGACTAAGTTTAATCACGGTCGGTTAAAAAACTTGGAAGTTATTCAATATATTTAAGTTATCTCCTACTTTTGGTCTGTAAAATGCCAAAATTCTTTTTATGAAAATTTAAAACTTTAAATCAAACAATAAACAGAATCTAACATTGCCACAAGCTCTCGAAATTGGATTTTCCATTTGATATTTCAAATGCGGAAAAAGGTCGTAATTTTGGTTAAAGACGAGGATGGGGCTCATTATCATTAACATTTGGCATAAAGTACAAAGCTTCTACCACCCACAATGGCCACGCCCACAATTTATTCATGAGTATGCGAGTTGAAGGCGCTGAAGCATGGCAACCCTATAAATTGCCGCATAGTTTAATGGCGCGCCAAAAACTTGTGCCCAAGTCTCAGGAAACCAACGGAAATGCCACCCACCTACTTATCTGTGTGTGTATGTGTGTATGTGTGTGCCAGTTATGCTTAAGTATTGGTAACAAAATTAAATGTACGCTAAGTAACGAGTAGTGTCTGAATGTGTATCTGTGTGTGTGTGTGTATAAGTCTTTCCTTGTGGGCTGTGCATTTACTGAGGCAAATTAAAAGCACTTGTGATTTTATTTTATGATATGATTTCTATGCGAGTCTCTTGAAAAATTATGCATATGTTAGAAGTCAACGGGCAGGTCTATAAATCGTGGCAAAGCTCCACTCCACTTCACTCCGAAGTGGATTGTGCACACAAACTTGCCAACACTGGCTGAATGCGAACAATGTTGCAAATTGCTTTTGGTGCGACTAAGAACTTTCCAGACAGCTTCAACACTGCGCCAAGAGTTCTCTAATTGGAATGCTAGCTAATAGATTTCAGAAAATATTCCTTAATTTATTGATTGAGAAATTAAAGACTTGAACTGGAATCGTTTGCAGCGACAAAATCACATTAAAATCAGTATCACTTGGGCAAGTATTCATTGCATATTGATAAAAGTATTAATTTGAGGCAGAGGTCTCCAATAACAGTCTCCTTCAAAAATGTAATAACGGAAATCGGATTAAAAATAAATCCAAGTTATAGCTTTGACTCTTGAAATACGTTTTATACAATTTGCGGGGGTCAATAAGGGCTTTGCGAAACTCTTAAAAACTTAATATGTTTAGCGTGTTAAGTTTTCTATTAGACGGACCAACATGGCTATATCGACTCGGGTTTTGTTGACAAATTTAACAATTCTTTTTTACTTTTTTTAATAAAAGACCTAAAAAGAGTGTTGTGCTAAATTTATTTTATATTTACCAACATCAATGTACTGATTAAATTTATTGGGATAGAATATAGAAAAAATCGAAAAGCAATTTAAGCTTGAACACCAATTTAAAGACGAATTCGAAACTTCACCTTTTTTAATAATTTTATTACAATTTTAAAAAGAAAGTTTAAAAAATATATATATATAACAAGTCTTCATAGAATGTAGTTGTATTCTATAATTTCAGTTAGAGATTTTATTTATTAGCTTTTTTGAACCAACATTCCAATGATTCAGTCAAGGACGACTCTGTTCTCTGTTTTTTATTGCGTAAAAATACATAGTGTCTGAGCAGTAATAATTTAAAATAACACTTTTGCAAGAGCTCATCAAAATAAGAAAATCAAAAAAAATTGAAAATTACAAGTTAATATATTTATTTGTTGTATATATTAAAAGTGCAGATTATAGATAGCAAAGGAAAGCTGAGAAATTATTGCATATAAAAATGTATTTTGGATAAGGTTTGTGCCTAACAACAAATAAACAGTAAAGATATAATGAAATAAATAAAATACAAATTAAAGAAAATAAAGACTTGAATGCTGGAAGATGCCTCTCAGTTAATATGGTAACCAGAGCTCCTGGACAAGTCTGTGGGATTGTTGATAACGCTCTCAACTGGCCATTAAGTCAAATTGGTATGCCATTTCGGGCCCAAATGCATCCTGGCGGCAGTCTACCCCTTTATCGAACTGATCCGAATGGAACCCCAAGCCAACACTTAGCAACTCATTAACGTTTGTGCTGGGCATTTGGAATTTGGCAAGTGAAACCAAATGTACGCCTATTGATAGCAACTGACGACTAAGTCTTAGGTGAGTGTGTGTGTGTGTGTGTGTGTGTGGGAGGAAGAAGAGCGGATTCAGGAGAGGGATTATAATCTGGTACAAATGAGGAAATACCAGAAAACCGACAGATTAAATTTGTATTCCACTGGTACAAACAGTTGTGGGGCATGTGTGGCAAGTAAGTTGGCTTCCCTTGGAGCCTAGCAATATTTAGTGTTTATATATATGAGGTATATGCGTGTGTGTGTGTGTGTCTCTGCGCCCATGCGTTGGTCATAAAGTTTGCCACATGTCACTATGGGGCAATCGATCAGATTTTGTTACATTAATTAATTACTAGTAAACTAGATGCGTTTTATTTTTATAGGATATATAGGAACTCCATAGAAAACTTGTATTTCTAGCATTTTTTCCTTAAGAATTATTAATTTTAAAATGGTCTTCGAATTTGCATTTTATTTAACAGATGTTATTCAAAAATTTGACTGTTATGTTAACAAGTACCAGCTGACTTTAACAGATGTTATTTTAACATTTGACTGTTTTGTTAACAGTTAGCATAACAGTTTAATATATTTATACATAAATGTGTTAGCTCACAGCTCACTTTAACAGATGTTATTTTAACAGTGGCTTGTTATGCTAACCTTTCTGGTATGTAGCATAACAGATTTATGTGTAATCATTAAAAAATCATAAATATGCATACTTGTAAAAATGGAATAATGCCGCAAATACTGGTCAAATGGCCCATAGTGCATGTGAAACACAAAAGTCGCAGCAGAGACATACATTCATAGATACTTTACAACCCGACGAGCATTTTATTATTTATGAAAAGGCAACGCAAATTATACACACCCCCATATCGCGGTGACTGTGTGTATGTGTGTGTGTGTAGGAGAAGGAAGGAATTGCTGAGTAATTTAGAGAAAATGGCTGTCGCACAGTGGCTTCTTCGCTGTGCCAGTTAGTTATCCCCTATCTCTGGGGAAGGAGAGCAAAGCTGGCAAATGTAATTTTGTGTAAAAATTTTCATGAATGAAATCGTTTTTGTCGTCGCACACAAAAAACACACACACACCGCACACTTGGCACTGTTAACAATTGTGTACCATATTTTTGGGAGGTCACTCGAGCATGCCACATGTTGCCAGTTATGTAGTTTCTACTTAATGCCAATCCCAATCCCAATCCAAGTCGCAAGTTCCAGTTTAGCCCGCAGTCGAGCAGGCTTAAAAGGCTGGATTAAATGAATACTCAGTAAATTCTCGTTTTCTCTCTAGACCCCATCTCTCTCACCTCTTCCCGCTGTGCACTTAAGCACTTGAAATTAATTTGACATTTTTATTTACTGAGAAAGAGCACAAATTGTGCCCATTACTTGGCAATACCCTTAAGACCACCGGCTTGGGAATTGCCCACATTTCGAATACCTTATAAAAAGCGATTGAGCTGCGCTGTCTGAGGGAAGCCTCTAATGTCTGAAAGCTTAGCATTCATAGATCATATTTCTATGCAATATGTGTGTGTGACATGTGCCACTTATTGCCACATTGCCACATTTGTCGAATTGGCCAACTCTTACGAATTGGCCAAATTACTCGACTCGAACTCGAACTCGAGTCGACTTCATGTGTGGTGTGTTGGCAAAGTTGAAGCTTGATTAATGATAGTTGCAATGCAATTGCAATTGGTTACGAATCAAGGAGAAAGAGAGTGAGAGAGGGAGTCAGATTGCATGCGACTGAAAGAGACGGAGAGAGGCAGTGAGTTATAAGTGTGAATGCATTATTCTGTGTGGTTCTTTTCAATTTGTCAGACTACAAACCAGAACTGTCGCACATTCTTCACAGTTTATGTTTCGTTTTACACAACATTTATCAATCTCAACTCCGTCGACAGTTTCAAGCTGAATTGCAACCATTAATATGATTTATTGTACTTGATTAATTTGTATCTGTATTCACCCAAAAAGGCTTTCATTTAATCTACCATTTGTGTCAAATCTTAAATTCTGTATATTTACCAACTTTTGGCAATATTGAAGTGTTCAATCCAATTAAGTACATATTCATTGCAATGATTGGTCGTTGGCTTCGAAATCAATTTAAAAAATAAAAGTATAGTAATGAATTAAATAATCGATTATAACTGACTTAAAGAATACTCTCAAAAATATTTTGTTTTCTTAAACCAAATGAATTTCATTCTATTACTTTTTATTTTATAATGAACTTTTCAATTCAGAAATATTTTCTATCGTATTTACACTTAGTTACTTGAGCAATTGCTGCGATAGAACACAATTAGTTTTAGTTGTTTAACGGCAATTACTGAGGTTTTAATATTTCGACATAATAACTAAATTTATTTCTCTTAAATGACTTACATAATATTTTCGCTTTGTTACTTCAGAAAGTACATTTCAGCGATTATTACTTAAGTAATTAAAATTAAAAATTGCCACAACTTTTATCTTATCATAAAATTTTCTTTAAAGATGATGAAATCTTATTAACACACCTGCTGCTTATTTTATAATTAAGCTTAAAATGGTACCTGAAATTAGTTTTCTTTTCAAATTTCCCTTTAAGCATACAAGTACAATATAAATTGGCTGTCTCATAGCCCTGTTGCAATGTCGAAGCTGTTGCAACAAACTTGTCCTAAATTATTTGCAGGCATTTGCCGAAAAATCCTAACGGCAACGGCAGCTGCATAAATTTTATAAATTATATTCAGCAACAAAAAGTATGCAGCATGTTGCAGGTTGGAAGTGGCAGGTGGCAGGTGGCAAAAATGCAAGGTAAGCAAATGTGACAAAGTTTTGTTTTGTTTTCATATTTTAGCTGCTCATAAATTGTAAACTGATTTGAAGGCGGCGGCCTCTCAAAAGGTTTTTGTTGCCTCTTTTAATATTAATGGAAATAAAGGCGTGTCACAAGCACCTGCCCCCTCTACACACACACCTTTTTACTCGTGTGTGTGTGTGTGTGTGTGTCATTCATTTATGCATGTTGTGCACACATTTGATAGCTGTCAACACGACGAGACGTGGCTGGCTGCTTAAGAGCCCTTCATCATATTTTACGAGTATGTTGCATGCAGCAGACTGAGGCCGACACAGAACGGAACGGAACGGAACAGAACAGAGTTTTATGAGCTTTAGAAGACCAATTCTGAGCCTCGGCAGTGGCATTAACCTGACACACACACGAGTACTCGTTTGAGTACCCATATGAGTACTCGTTAACTCGTCAACTTGAACTCTGAACTTTCTGAGCTCCGGCTGAGTTTGGCTCTTTTATTTCGCAGGAAATTAACAACGAGTAAAAATCGTCAATAACCCTCGACAGAGACAACATTCTGCCCTCTCTCTCTCTCTTGTTTCATTCGAACATCCTGGCCCAAATGGTGGCCAACAATGCTACAAGTCGTTTACGTCACCAATAAATGTTCAAATAAGCAAAGTTATTTACAGTTGGCAGCAGTTGCCTGACAGCAAAAGTGGGCAAGACAGCGGGGCGAGGTCAAAACAGGCCACAATTGTAGCTCATAAAGCAGTTGAAATGATGTTGGCCAGGAGGCAGAAGGCAGAAGGCAGGCTGAAGGGGAGGGGCAGAATCGCAGGCCTATAAGTTGTTTCGGTCGTGTTAAGCCTTTTACTGCGTAGCCTGTCCGAATTTATTGTAAATGAGTAGCCCGAAAAGGCCATGCAAATTGCCCAACTGCCAGTGGGCCGCCTCAAAAGTTGACCATAAAAACATAAAGCATTGAGCAAAGAAATTTCTGTTAAAACTTATAAATAAATAAAAACTTTTTAGCTTCGACAATAAATTTACGTCAAAATCAAAAACTTTTTTAATTTTCAACTATAAAATTATTTAAAATACTTAAATGCTTTATTATTCCTGGTTGGTGAACTATTTGGATTCGTGACAGGGGACTTATGCTTTTAAAAATATTTGAGAACCTTTTGATAACTTGTCTGCCAACTATCTTTTCAGTTATTTTAAACATAATAATCTGTATAAATACTGGAATTATATTAGTAGAAAAGTATTAATACCATCAGTTAGATAATGTTATGAAATAAAAGCAATTTTGACTGTTTGACAGACAACTGTAAGTGATTTTTAGACTCTCCTGAAGAAAATATTATCAAAGCTATTGTTTAATAAGCATAATAAAAATAAAATAACTTAATTTACACAATTCATATAATTTAGTAATTAAAGTTAAATTATTTCTGTTATCTGTTATTACCATTTTGCAATTGTTCTTTAGCAATAAACTCTTGAATTTACCCATGTAACAACCTCAAAACGTTCGCGTGTTTCGTGTTTTTTGACGATGCCCGGCAATTACAGCCAAATGAGTTCGAAAATAAATTCACATTAATTGTTGTTGTTTTGGGCTATTTGCTTTAAAGTTTGGCCCCACGTTTAATTGCCCAAACAGGCGGTACATACCATGCCATGCCACTTTGCCATTCCAGTTGATGCCTATGGAGGCCCACAAAAAAAAAAAAAAAAAAAGCAACTACAGAAAAAGCAAAGAGACCGCCAACGTCGCGGCTGGTTGATTGTCGTTGTTGCGCTCTGGCGACACATTGGCTAAACGTGAGGCGAATGTAAGGACTGAGGACTGAGGACTAAAGGAAAGCAGCTGTACAAATACAAAAACAAAACAAAGTGAGAGTCAGAGTGAGACATAGTCATAGTCAGAGTCAAAATCTGAGTTGAAGTCAGCTGCTGCGAGCTGCACTTAAGTATGTATTTCACTTACGGCTTTTATGGCAATTGGCGTGAAAATTGTCAACTGCATTTGTATCTGTGTGTCTATCCCGCATGTGTGTGTGTGTGTTGGAATGTGTTGCATTCGGCTGTCTCTGCTGTTATGCCAGTTGACTAAATTGAGTTTCAATTGCCGGCACATGGCCGCACGTGGGGAATTGTCAATAGTCGTTGTTGTTGTTATTGTTGTTGTTGTTTTCGTCTTTTTCTTTTTTGTCGCCTTTTGGGTTTGTGGCACATTGTTTATGTATGTAGTTCGCATTGGGACCACCTATGCAGCAGCTGTCTAAATAATTGAGCTACAAGCTTGTTGCAGGCAATTCAATTGCCCAACCACTTTACTCACAAATCAAACTCGGGCTTTATTTTGTATTTAATTAATTGATGTTCAACTGATTGGCATCTGATAAGCCTTTTGTACTTATGCCATTCTGTGCCCTTGGGCACCGCAAACGCGATTGCATCATAAGTTGCCACAAAATGCCGTTCAAATATGCAAAACGTGCCAATAATTAAATGTCATACGCAGCGTATACGCAATTCATGTAACGCAGCTCAAAGAAAATTCGGCACTAAAGCTATGAAGGGCAGGGGAAAGAGTAATGGAGAGGGACTGAAACATAAAGCATATTTTGTAATACACATTATATTAATGTCAAATCAATCGATTTACAACGTGTTGACATCGGCGTCAACAACAGCAACAACAACAATATCGAATTAGAAAATAATTCCCTTGGGCATCATTATTAAATGCCTTTCAAACGGAATTTTAGAACGATTTAAGAGATTATTAAGGCCGCAGATTATACTATAATCGTACTATACATTGTAATATTTTCAACGTTGATACCCTTTGACTTTCATTCAATACTTTTAGTGTTCAATAGTAGTGAATAGTACTAAATATTATAGTGTATATTTAGAAACAAAATGAAGACAAATATTCATTTAATAATTCGAAAAATGAATATCCAGAAGTTCCCTTTAACATTTATTTAATTTCCAAAAAAGCCAAAATAATTGAAGATCAATTCAATAAAGGGTTACATTTGATCTAAAATAAATAAGAAATTAATTATATAACTATATGTCGCTTGAGCAATTAAGTCAAATTAACAAAATCCTTGAACTTTGAATATCCTTGTCTTTTAAATTTTAAGTTTGTTATTTTGGATGACCTTTTTAGTATTTAAAATGTTTCAATTTTACAAATCTCTTAGTTCAGTGACAAAATACATTTTTATAAAGTCACGGATTCACTAAAATTTCAGTTTAAATTATTAAAGATTACTCAAAAAATTGCTGCTGTTGTTGTTGCCAAGCAAATTTATCTCAGCTTGACGTCAGTAATTTTTCTGTTTAGAATGGGTTTCCATCTTGCTGTTACGCTTTTATTTTTTGTGTTAATTTAATTAGTGGCAATGTCATTTATGAGCTATGCTCCCCTGCATACTCTCTTTTCCAGCTCGAGCTCATACATCAAACAAATTGCAAAAGCAAAATGATTAACTCTCTGATGCGGCGTCCAATGCCCACTTGCCACTTGCCACATGCCACATGCGTCCAGTCTGAACAGTTGCTTCTGTTTAGACTCCAAGTTTTTTTTTGTGTTTTTTGACCAAATGATGGTGTGAAAGAGGGCAATGGGACTAGGATCTGCTAAAGCAAGGGAATCAACAACAGCCACGCAACTTTTTGCTGTCATTTTGAGTACATTTTTCATTTGTCTACCCTGTTGTCATAAATTGGAGACTAGCGACTTATAGTAATTGGAACATTTTATGCATAAAATAAATGTAATTAAAATTATTAATTATTTTATTTATTTCAGTAAATTTTAAATTTGATCAAATTTTCCAATAAATTCTTGGTCAATAAAATTTAGTTGATATATAATATTCATTTTTTTCCCCAATCTTCCGCAATTACTATCATATTTACCTTAAAAAAACAACAAAACTATGTTTTTAGAATTTTTTAAATTTTCCTTACAGAGTATTTTTAAGCTTAGCATGCTCGTCTATTATATTTTTTACTTACTATTATTTCGCATTGTGCATTTTGGTTGAGCAAGTTGACTGGCTCGTTGGCAGTTTAGCTAACTGGTTGAATTCTTTGGTCATTCACTCAAGCAGTCATTCATTCAGTCAGTCAGTCAGTCAGTCAGTCAGTCAGTCAGTCAGTCCGTCATTCATTCATTCAGCTGCCTCTGGCAACACTCTGCTGAGTGCTGCTGGGAGACAGAGATTAATGAGCAGTGCCGCATTTAGTTAATTTTGACAACTGCTCCGCTGACTATGAGTATTATTGCTATGAAAGCTGCGCACTGAGCTGTACATTTTGTGGGTGAAATTTAATTGCCGCCAACGCAGCCACCGACACCACCGACATTACCACCAGCACCAGCACCAGCAAGTGGCCTCCATCACGCCCAGTGGATCTGTGGATCTGTTGGATCCATTGCCCATTTCAAACAAGGCACAAACTTCTCGCTCGACTCATTATGTAAGCAAAATTTCGTTTTGCGACTGTTGCTGCGGTTCATTAAACTTTTGAGTTTCATTTGTCATTCCGGCGGATGGCGAAAGGGAAGAAGGAAGCACAAGGAGTCGATGGACAAGGGATAGGGTTGTTATACTCATAGTTATACTGACGCATTGTTTCAGTTCTCGTATAACAATTGAAATGTATTTGTCAGATAAACTTTTGTTTCTTCTGCAGCCCCTAGCGAAATATTTACTTCCGACCTGTTTCCCTCTGCTCTTTTCGATTTATTTGCCATGTCGTTGAAGCTTATCAAAATTTGTCAAATTGTCACTGAAGTCACATTAATACGCAACTTAAATTGGAGGTGATATATTGAGAAAGTTTGTGGTTGTTGTTGGAAACTGTAAACGGGGTCAAAAGACTTTTGAATAGATAAGAAGCTATGTAATTTGTATGTCGCGCATTAATACTTTCGATATTTTTTTTGAGACAACTTTAGTATTTAATTTGAAGCACTTGACAAGTACAAAAAAAATTGAATTAGGCTTTAAAGTATACGAGCTGCGTAAGAAAAGTATATCAAATTTTTATTTATCGCTATCTCTTCAGATCTTTCGAGAATAATTTAATTATTTATTATAGCCCGACCAAGAGCAGTTGCCAATGTAAGTAAAATATTACAGATACTGAGAAACTGGCAATAATTAGCAAACACTTAATTATTTTAACATTTTTTTTATTATTTACAGAACTTGTAAAGGTAACAGTGATATTTGTGGAATTCTTATTAAAGTTAATTTCATTCATACTTAAATAAGAAACGTTTCACTAAATTCTAATTTGTTATGCTGAATCACGATCCTTAAATACTTTTCGCTTTTGCTTTTCACTAGCGAAGCTTTAATCCTTTTGCCCACTCGAGTGTTAACCCTGCCAAATGTCCCTCTTTTATTTTAAGTAGCTCTCCCATCGGTTTTCTTCACGGCACTCAACACTTAACCTGCCTCTTGGCCAACTTGCCAGCTACTCGGCTCATTACCATGGCCATAGAATTGGTAACTGTAATGGTATGGGTATGAGAATGAGATGGAGAATGGAAGTGGTAATGATAATGGCAGCAGTAATTACAAGTAGTGTGATAGTTACCTTTAATAATATGTATATTTTAATAAATTTAATACACATAAAGATGGCGAGGCAAATAGAGTGAAAGAGAGTCGATCTCTGACACGAAAATACATATATCTCAGTTAAATTAATTGCAATTCGTTCAATTTTACTCGCAGTTGTCGACTCTTGTGACTCACACAGCTTTATTCGTTTTAATTAAAGTTTATTACTGTGCAGCAGGCAGGTGGATCAATCGCTGCACCACTCGGTGGTGCCTTTCACATACCTCAAGTATTTTTGGGGGTGGTAAGAAGTATTGTGTCGGAAATGCAAACGTATCCTTTACTCTGATCCTTGGCCGGCAACGCCACGGCGTGACGAAAAGCGAAAAGCAGACCAAGTTAAACTTTTGTTAATGAAAATAATGCAATTGCCAACAACAACAAATGGCAACAACAACAACAACATTGAATACAGCTGATGTGTGAACGTGCCTGCGGTTCGCCATGACTGACTGCAATTCACGTTGTGGGTAAGAAGGAGCAAGGACGAAGCTGCTGCAGTGTCGGCCAAAAAGTTTACGACCTCTCTTCCCACATGCCCCATTACCTCGTCGGCCCTTTCCTCCCGTCCGGCTGTCTGTCTCTGTCTATCTATGGCCTGCTTGGTGTTTGTTTAATGCAATTAAGCGAAGCGGAAGTAATTCTGTCAGCTGCCTGTTTGACTGACTGACTGACTGACTGACTGACTGACTGAATGGATGGATGGATGGATGGATACAACTGCTGAATGCTTGTTGCAGCTTACTTGCAACATCTCAGTCATACGTCCAGCTTCCTGTGCCTGCTAATGAATCGCAGCACTTGCCGCGACGCGTTACCCCAAGCCGACAATGGCCAACAGCCAAACAAAGGAGCCGAGTTGGTAACAGTTGCTGTAAGCTACCACATGATGGACATCGACATACCCTGCATGTGCATTAAGTAATGTTATTTAATGGAAATACTGTGAGTTTTTGAATGTTGTTGACTATCCAACGGAAGGTGAACTCATAATAAGAACACACGGTTTTGTAACGTAGAGATACGTTGCGTATCGTGCAAAGGTGCGGCGTGGTTTTATTATTCTGCATAAAACAATATACATATATATGTAATAAAATTATGACTAATTTCACAATTCTTACCAATCGTGTTCAAATCGTGATTTCGATAACGTTCTATTCGATTGGTACAAAGTTTAACACAACATTAACATGACTTAAATCTTAACATTAATCGATATGTACTTCAGCTATATTACTATTCGATCCAAATATATAAATAATAATAAAAATAAAATTTCAAATCAAGATTAAATTAAGCAACAAATGTTATGAAATTATGTAAGAGAAAAAAAATCTGATAAGCACATACATATGATGGATCAGTGCAGATAAAGTGCATTCAAAGGGAGTCTGTAGTAATAACAGTTCCATTATGTTAACAGTAGATTGACAAAACAAAAACAAAACAAAAAATTTCCCATTTAAACGAATCTGGTTGTTTGATATAAATTTTCAGTAGCTTAAGAATTATTATGTTTTTTTTCAATCCTTATATATACACATTTTTTATCAGTGATGCACCCTGTTTTAAAAATTATTCGACTTTAAATTATTAAACATTTCGTTTTCAAATTTCACTATCGAATAAATTGCATTAAATATGCATGGAATTATTTTTGGCTCGTTTAAAAATTAAATAAAATTGCATACGATTTTGTTCAACTGCACTTCAAGTAAATACTAGTAAATTATACTCGTATAAATTCAGAAAGTATTTCAGAATATATAATTTGGAAACATAATTCAAATGTTAATTTTTATTTAAAACACACATAAATATTGGATTATAAATATATGGAATATATTCACTGGTATTCTGGGGACCAATAGACTCTTGAAACACCTTTCGATTACGGGGTACTGAAAAAGTTTTGTCTTTTGTAGCTTGCAGATTTTTTATTTAACTGTGGCCAAGTTTTAATTTCTTTTTCTTGCGCTCGGCATTGTTTCCGCTTCTTGGCTGGCAGCTGGTGAGGCAGGTTGCTGCATGCAAGTTGCATCCTACATCCTGCATCCTGCATCCTGCATCCTGGATTGTGATTGAGGCAACGGCGACGGCGACTTGCCTGAAGTTATTGTAGCGGCTTTGTTGCCATTTCCTATTGTTTGGCTTGGCTTTGCGGCGCATGTTAAAGTGGCTTCAGTAGATACAGCTTTCAGTATCCAGCTGCCACTTGCCACTTGCTCGGTCTCCGCCATTTGCTGGAAATGCAGCTGTAAATTTGATTACCAAGAAGAAGCAATAAGAATAGCGACTGCCGTAATTATTGTCACTCGGCTGTTTGTGGCCTTTGGCCTATTTCATACGGTCGTCTTATGTGGCACTCAGATTGTACATTGTTGCAAGTGCAAAAAGTTGCTGACAAAACAAATAAACAAACTGCAACAAACAACAGCAGCGACTGCCAAGTGAGGCGTCAACTGGCACTGCCACAAACTGTAGCCATACGTTAGTCAAGTTTATGCCACTTTGTTACAGCGACCATGTAAAAAAAAGCCATGGTGGCAAGTGCATACGAAATGCAAGTTGCAACTTGCCACAGCTCTGACTCTGACTCTGGCTCTGCTTATCGTGTCTGAAGTTGCACTAACACCCAGGTAAACTCAGAAGGGTGTGAAATGCCACTCAAGCCGGGGAAATGTGAAGCTCAGAGATGGGGTAAGAATATATTGCCTGCAACAGAAATCGATGGCTACGTAAACTGAAAGCTTAACAAGGCGAGCTAAGCAGATAAGCAACATGCAACAGGGGAAAGAATCTGTATCTAAACATACGTGCTAAAATCAAGAATTCAAGAATTTAGTTCGTGATGTCTGAGGATGCCTGCAAACATGTGTAAAGAGTTAAATAAGTTAAGGAAAAAAACTTGAAATGAAAATAGAAATGCGAGTAAGGTTTTCATGAAAGAATTTGGTTTATTTTAAGTTATATTCATTTTGCATTTTAATATATTAGATCTCTTTACTTTATCAAGTTTCTGCTTAACATGTTTTTGTTATGTTAACCAAGCATTGACAGTCAACCATCTCAATCTGATGGCAGGTCAACAACATGAAGTAGTGCAATATTTAACAGCAATATCTATATATATAAAACTCTTTGTCCTGACTGACTGACTCACTGACTCACTGACTGACTGACTGACTGAGAATCAACGTGTAGCCCAAACGGTAAAAGATAGAAAGCTGAAATTTGCACACAACATAGATGAGATAATTTCATCGTGCAATAATACGGCGTTTTGCGAAATTCGACCTCTAAGTGGGTTAAATCGGGGTCAAAGGTCACGGAAAAAAACTTTTTTGTTTCTTAAGATATCTCAACCAAACTCACAGATTGTATGTTTGGGGCTGTCTCTTACATTCTGGCCAAATTTGGTCAAAGTCGGATTACTATATCATATAGCTGCCATAGGAACAATCGGATGCAAAATAACGTTTAGTATGAAAAACTTTTTTGTTTCTTAAGATATCTCAACCAAACTCAGTGATTGTATGTTTGGGGCTGTCTCTAACATTCTGGCCAAATTTGGTCAAAGTCGTGTTACAATATCATATAGCTGCCATAGGAACAATCTGATGCAAATTAACCTTTAGAATCAAGAGCTCTATTGTTGTATGAGATATTCTTAGAAAATTCACACTTTAACTCCTCTTGCTAAATTTTGAATTTTTCCTCAAATTTAGCTTTTTCCCGCCAAATTTAGATTTTTCTTGCAAAATCTGGATTTTTCCCGCCAAATCACCAAATCTGACTTTTAGCCAAAGTTCAATTGCAAGGAAGAAACATTAAAACCGCGGGCAGCGGAAGTTAAATATTTCCGTTTTTTTTTTACAAAAAATGCTATATTATATATCGAGCCCTTTTTGCGGGTATAACGTAAGCGACATTTTTCCGAAATTTGTTTTTTAATGCAAATGTGTTCATTAATATTAATAGTATCTACACTCAAAATATTAAACTTTAATTGTTTATATTTCCGGAGATATTGGCCTGTCAACTATAACGTAAGCGACACATGACACGAAGAAATCAACTTAACGAAACCTAAAAACCTTTCTCCTGTAAAATTTGCTTTTTGTCGCTTACGTTATATCCGCAAATAGGGCTCGATATGTATGTACATGTAAATTTGTTAAAGCGGACTACTAAGGACCTTCTTTTCAATTTTGCGAGCGAAGCGAGCAGGGGACGGACCCCCTTATATTGTATTAATTTGTTAAACCGGACAACTAAAGAAGTTATTTTAAATTTTTGCGAGCGAAGTGAGCTACGGGTTGGCGAGCGAAGCGAGCAGTTTAAGTTTAAGCTGGACAACAAAAGACCTTCTTTTCAATTTTGCGAGCGAAGCGAGCAGGGGGCGGAGCCCCCTAGGGTTATATAAATTGATCATAAAGAATCAATAGTTTATCAGTTGATTAACATGTTTATGTTATGTTAACCACGTATTAACAGTCAACCATCTCAATCTGATGGCAGATCAATAACATAAAGCATTGCAAAACTTAACAGCTGGACTACATAGCTTTACTGTAATCAAACAACAATTAACATACGCATCTTATGAGAGATGCTAGAGATAATATGAACAATTAATATTTAACAGTTTACAATTACAACAAAGCTTCATCAGTGCTTATTTGAATATTAATGTTCGCATTATTGGGGTATAAATTACTTTATCGAGTTTAATAATATAACGCAAAATGTACAAAAGATGAATCTTGCTTTTGGGGCAGAGTCTTTTCCGTTGCGCAAATCCTTTGCATAGTTAATCTAGCACATGCCCTAACTATATCCTGTGGCTTACACACACACACACACACACACACCGTGAGCAGCTGCCAGACGCGATTTTAAGCGGCTTCGCCATTCGCGCAGCACTTTCACCTTTCAGTTATTGCCTCATAATTTAAATGGGCAAACCGAGCAATAATCCTTAATTGCTCATTTTACTTGAGCATATTTTCTTGATGCTAGAGCTATGGCAAGGCTCTGGCTTCAGCTTTTCATTTAAAATGCCCAGCGCAAACAAAGTTAGCAACGAACGAGGGGACCCAGCTGGAAAGGAGGGCGGGGGCGGGGTGGCAGGTGTGAAACTTTGCCAGCGCCTGTCTGTATGCCACGCTTTCCATTATGCATGTGCCTCGCACTACACACACACACACACACAGAGCCCACAATTTTAGGCCTTTCAGCGACGACCGCGTGTGTATTTACTTTCGGCATGCCAACAACTCTGAGTTGGGGCAGCGGCACAAAGATGACGACGACGACGGTGACGACGACGACGTCGACGGATGCGCACTTGCAATTTACGTGCAACGTGGCATATGCAAAATATTTGCATTGATAAACAGCTCAGAGCACAGCACTTGCCAAAGAAGTGTGTGTGCTGCCTGTGTCTAGTGATGTGTGTGTGTGTGTGTGTGTGTACGTGCTTGTGTGTGTATTAGAGTGCCCTATGGACATTGTACAGTGGCCACTTAACACAAAACAAATTTGCATATTTGAAAAGAAGCCATTTTTAAGCTTGTCAATTGAATAAATTGAGCTCAAGTCATTTAGTAAATTGCTTAAGCTTTTTTTATGATTTAATCTTTGTAAATTAACATTGAAATATGTAACGAATTTTTTTGTAACGTAAATATATCTTATTTCATGCATAACATGATTGCATTGCCGAATAAAAATAGTTTGGAACCATTTGTTCATTAGCCATAAGAAATGGCTTAAAAGAAATTTTTAGTTATTAATTTAAATTTCAAATGAATTTAAAGAATTGAATAGGTAGGAATTTTCATCACTAATCGCTTCCTTACTTGTTAGGCATCAATAATCGGAAAATCTCAATCTACTAATTCTTTTAAAATATCAGAGCAATCTATATTCGTTGTTCGTAAAAGATCTTCAGTATCAGGTATTATACCAGATATACATAAAATATAATTTTAGTAACACCAAACAGAAATGTAATTCTCTTGACTGTTGAATTTTACTTCTTAGCTAAATTGCCTCAAAATTACTTTCAGAATGATATTAATCTCAACCTAAAATAATGCATAAGTTTAAAGTTCGGCATTGACATTTTAGTTTCCATTTACGATTTCAGAGCGGTATATTTTTTTGAGGCAGTTGTCAATAAATAAAATTGAGCTCAATAAACCACTTTCAAAATAGTTTTCAGCCAGTTGATTTAAATTTTTAATTTACAGCTCAAGTTCAGTTTAAGAAATAGGATTGTACCATTGTCGAACCAAGCTACAATAAAATGGATTGCAACCAATGTGCAATGCAAGACACACACACACTTGCACGCACACAACATACACACACATCGTAGCACTTAAAGTTTTTCATTTAAAGTTTTGAAAGGTATTCAGGGCCGGAAGACAGGAGTGAGGATGGTTTGCTACTCAGCTACCACCTCAGTCTCGCGTATGCAAAAGGCTTATCGATTGTCAGACAGAGAGAGTGAGATAGACGAGGAAAGAGAGAGACAGAGGGAGAGAGAGAGAGAGAGAGCTCTATGCATTGGAATTTTTATTATATGTATATTTTTCAAAGGCAGTTGCCATTGAGCCAAAAGCAACCGAAGTGGCCTTTGCGGCAAGCCTCAGATGTGCAAAGGTTATGGGCGTTGAATTTATTGATTACTATTAACTGCAACACCCTATGCCGCCCCACCCTCACCCTCACCCTCACCCTGCTCCCCCACCTGATTCCCCCCTCATGGTTGCCGCGAGCTGAGAAAGTTTTGCTAATAAAAACTCAACGACCTTCACAGTTCTGGCCGCAATTAAAACACGTCCCTTTCTTTAATTGCACAATCGACTCAATAACTGCACAAGGTAGACAATGAGGTATTGATATATTGGCACACTCAGCTATTGATAGACTGAAGCACACAGCAATTGCAGTTCACAAGTCAAACAAATGCCGCTCCCATTTTCATTGTGCCTTTAAAGTCGTGACTATGCGCTTCATTGAGCATTGAAAACAGCAAGAGCAACAACAACAAAAACAACAACAAAAACAGCAACAACTTTTAGTTGCAGAAGAAGAAGCATTGTGGCATCCTCATGGATGCATCACGAACTGAACGTAAATATGTTTGCATATAAGAAGAAATTTTCTACAGACAAGTTTGGGTTTATTTCACCTAATGGACAAGCTAACAAAGATTGAGAAAGTGAGAGAGAGAGAGAGAGAGAGAGAGACGAGCGAATGAAACGAGTGGAAGAGAAAATAAACATCTCAACATTATTGCCAGAGCAACAAAGATTATTTTTATAACCTACTAGTGATGAAAAACAAGATTTAAAAATTGGATTTCAGTGTCAAACCTAAGAATTTTTGTCTAAAAAGTGCAACGAGAACCAAAAATTCTTAAAAATAGTTCAACATCATGATTATAAGTGTTATTAGTTTTTTGGAATTTCTATTCTTCATTTTAAGTTGTCCTATATTATAAATAAAAAACATTTAAATCGAAACCGATTTTAGAAATCAGTTTTTTATTTGTATGCAATTGAATATATTTAATAGTAATACTCTCGCATTTCTAACTACCAAAATCATTTAGAAAATGCTATTGAATATTTGTATATAATTTCAATAATTTGCAAATTCTTACATATAAAGTCGCATATTGAAATTGATATTCATATCTTAAGACTTTCAGCCATTTATTGTTATATTTATACAATTTGCTTTTCAATAAAATTTCATTCGCTTTGGCTTGTCAGCACTTCTGACAGTTTTTGGCAGCTGTTTGCCCTGCTTGCAATGCCAAATTCATGAGATGCATCACGCACACACACATGTGTGTGTGTGTGTGGTTGTGTGTCATGTGTGGTTTGTGGCAGTGTCGAGTGGCATTCAATAACAAAACTCGTGAGCAAAATAACATTAAGTGAGAGACGTACTGTATGTAGTACTCGTATACAGTTACAAAACTGTAAAGCACAGCCTGAAACATGATGCGAATCCCACAATCAATTGTTGAAATTCATTGCTGTTGTTGTTGTTGTTCTTGTGCACTTGTTGTCCAAGTTGTTGTTGTTGTAGTCAGTCTGGGTCTGTCGTTACATGCAGCTAGGGAAAACAATTTAATGATGTTGTAGCAGACGCATTCATGACTCTGTCGATGGTCGCCGCTTTTGTCTCGATGTGTGTGTGTATGTTGATTGTATGTGTGTGTGTGTGGTGTGCAACTGTTGAGCCGACAGCTTGCAGCAAAATAGCTGCCCTTTGACAAGGAACAAAAACAAAAAAAATGTAGCATAACTTTGTGCGCTTTTCCTATTGTCAGCTGCTTTTGTCTTGCCTTAATTAAACGTAATTATAAAGTTAGCTTCACACGCATTTGTTAATGCTCTGCGAAAAGCCACTTCCTCTTTCCCTATCTCCCTCCCTCTCTTCCATACGCAACTCTCAGTATTATTCAACTCCTTCCAATGCCAAATGATGCCAAGTCAGCAGCTTCTTCCTGTACTCGCCTAATGGCTTCAAGTCGTCAAGAGCCACCGCAGAACCTTTTACTTCTTTATGACTTGGGCCATTCAAACCCTTTATGGTCATTTCTGAGCATTTTTGCGCATAATTAGACAAAGTTCGCCTGGCAAAGCTTTTATGGCCGCAAATGTGAACGGACTTTTTGCCAACTTCGTCTCGAACTATTCGAGGACATTGTGTCTTTAGTGTCCTTCTCACAGAAATCAGATAATTGTCAGATGTATCTGCGACAGAGCATCACATTGATTCACAAATATATTTATTATTATGCTCTAAGAATTTACATTTCTTTTCTTTCTACAAAAATCGAGTCTTAAATAAGTCTAAGTTTAGTCTTGATCAGTATCTTTATCAATATATTTACATATCTTTAGTTTTATCTCAATCTATATAATTATACCATATTTTTATTTATTTTTATATAAAAGCAAAGAAAGAGGTTGAAGCAAGTTTCCACTCGCAAACTCACACATAATGTTAAATCATTGCTGATGCACACGTGCCATATAAGGAGGATATAAGGATATGCGCATAAAAAGGAAATATTCATAATAATTATTTTTATTACCAATTCTGGCACATGAGTCACCTAAGCTGCTTGAATCGCCCGCTCGGGGACAACCGACGGAGCAAGGCAAATAAAATGAATCGCATCTTTTGCAGCTGCTTTCAATCAGCTTATTTTACCAGAATTTTCTATCCAAAAAGCTCTCAAGTGCTTTCGCTCGTTCTCGTTCGCTTTTTTAGTTGATTGAGCATTAGAAATTGATCTCTGCGTTTATTGCCTTGTTTGTTTTGGCCTTTGGCCTGTGCTAGTTTTTATGGCCGGAGTCGAAAAAACTTAGCTGGACACTGGACACTGGACACGCACACACACACACAAACACAAACACACACACCTGAGGTGTGTTTATTGCTTTCATATTTCTCGCTTTATTATGGCTCGTAAATATTTTGATGTGTCGACGCCTCAAGTGATTTTCGGGTGGCATCTTAAAGCTGAACATTGAGTTGTTCTCGGTTCTCTTGGTTGCCTGATTGTTTGGTTGTCTGCCTTTGGCTTTCACTTAACGTCAACGTGGCCTTAGTGTCAACATCATTTTGCCTGGCCATTAATTGATGGCCATAATGCATACAATGTGCCAGCTCTTTCATTCCACTCCCTCTCTCGCTCTCTCTCTCTTCACTGTTCTAGCTGACAATGATTTTAATGCTAGTTGGCAACGCGTGTTGTGCTAAAATTCAACCAGGCATAGACACATTGCTGTCATTTTTAACACTTTTCGACAACTTTTTTTTTTCTTACTCTAATTTTGTGCGCCTTCAATTACTTAAATGTATGTGTGTGTGTGTGTGTGGAATGTGTTGCATGCAACATGCCGCAAATGTCTTAAGTGCCTACGGGGCGCTGTCGACATTTGATGGCACTCGGCAGCCAAGGGCTACAAGGGTTACACACACACACTCGCAAGCACTAGCACACACATTTGCGTTGTAATTTTCTACTGCATATTTGCAGGCGCTGGCACACGTGTTGAGGTTTTGTGTTGGCACTTGGCGCGTGTTTCTCGCTTGAAGGTCATTTCCATTTTCAGTTTCAAAATGAAGACAAGGAAAACTCTCTCGTGCAACAACAACAAAATGCCGTTTAAAGCCCTTTTTGACGGCAACAATCCCAAGTTGTTTATAAGTAAGTTAAATTAAAACAAGCGACGGCCTATGCTAAGCCGTTGAAAGCAACGGCCCAGCCAAAGCGCAAAAGGCAATACCAAAAAACCTAGAGAAGAGAGAAGAAACAAGAAAAAACACAGTCGCAGAAAAAAACGAAAACAGCAGAGATGGGAAAAAATGACGGTTAAAAATGTGTCAAGGTTCTTGGGCGCTCGCGGATTTGAATCTGAAAGCGCACAACGAGAGACGAGGGAGAGAGGAAGCGAGGAAGCGAGGGAGAGGCTCTTATCCTAGGGGTTAAGTCAGCGAGGAGTTTTGCGCCCCTGGCCGTGCCACGAACTGAAGTCGCGTCAAGTGGACGAGGGCACTCATAAAACAGACATTAAATGAGATACTGTAGCGCTAAGTCCGCGAATTGCAATGGGACGCAGCAGCCAGCTATTAATTTAATTCCAAGCTTAGCCGTCGAAAACGAAATTAAACTGAGCGAATGCTTTGCAAAAATGCTTTTGGCCCTAACGAGTTCAAAGAGCAAACTGTTTGAATGCCAACACGCATTCACAAATACACACACATTCACACACACACAGATCAAAAAAGGGCTGCTTGATTGAAGTAGACGGTTACAAGGAGAACTCAACAACCTGCATTCAACTGGGCAATCGTCCATTTACTGAACCAACCTCTTGGCCACACGTCGTATGAGCAATAGATATATACTTATATATGTCTAGGTATGTTTAGGTACATATGTATAGCAAGTTATCTATCTAACGGCAGTCACTTACAAGTCATTCGCGTGCTTTTCCACATTGGCGCCCAACCACCATGGCGTATGAGCAATGTGCAGATTGCTTATACGCCACGTTGACTGCCGAGCTTTAAACAGTACACTGCACGCGGTACACTATACACTGTACGCTGAGTGATTTATTCTGTCCAGCTAGTTGAAATGTTACGGTCAGTTTACCACATTCATTATCTAGTATGTAGTTCTGTGCAGACCATGAAATGCTGCACATTTGTGCAGCAGGACTGAAGGACCAAGAACTCTCGTTTTATTGGTTATCGGAATGGTTGTGCTATCAGAGCTCTGTTTCACAAAATAACTCAAATTTACCAAACGCTTGCTTGCAGTTCCACATGGCGTATGAGTAACAAGCATTACTCATACGCCATGGAGGCACATAAATTTATCAAATACTCTGCTGGTCACTTGATGCAATAATAAGACAACTCAACTCGACTGTACTTGTACATTGTACTTGTACTTTGACATTGCTTGCAACTGTAGCCAGTTCATGTGATTTACATTGAGTGTGTGTATATACAATAAAATGTCTTGTCAACATTTCATAACTCACTTTGTATGACTGAATGGCCGACAGCCACTTCGTTTGTCTGTTCGCCCAGCCGACGGGTTTTCCTGTTTGTGCATGACCAACACAATGGCCTACGCCCCAGACACCTCTTTAATGTGTGTGTGTGTGTGTGTGCGTGTGTGAATAACGGCTAACAGACACGCACGACTGTCTGTCTATCTGTTTGCCAGCCTCCTCCCTGTGCATGTCTCATTTGTAACTGCAAATGTACAACGTGTAGTAATAAAGCATTTTTCATATAGTTCCGCATCATAGTAATGCCTCTGCCGCTGCCTCTGTCTCTGCTGCTGCGCAGCCAGCACAGTCAGCAGATGATGATGACTTTGTAATGATAAACACCCAGTCAGACTCATGACTCACACTCAGACTCACACTCAAACTCGAAAGTCAGTTCTGAGAGTCATGTGTTAATCAAATGCCACAGCACTTTAAGTTTCACCTGTTCATAACACAAAAATTATAGCTTTAAAATATATAAAACTATTTCATTAGTTAAAAGCGTCTGTCTAAAGAATTTCTCAATTTTGTACATTTTTATTTATCTGTTTCTTGGTTCGTCGCGATGATTTGTAAAGCTGTAAATTGATTTTTATTTTATTGACAAATTAATAATATCAATGATAAATGACTTCAATTTAGTTAATAATTTACTTTTCTCTATCTATCTGTAAAAAATGTTCTATTTTTTATTATTTTTTTTAAAGAATTTTTAAATAAATATTTGAATGGACTTGTTCAAACAAATATTTGTGCTTAAGCTCAAAGAAAATAATTTGAATTTCTTACAGAAAACTATTTTACGCATACATTATTACATCGTATAATTAAAAACACAGAAAAATGTATTTCAAATCGTTAGATCACTTAATATTATTTATTAAATTATGTTAAATCATAAATCGAATCCTTGACATATGTTACATATTAATCTGGCGTTTTATACACACTGCTTCAGTAAAATTAGTGCTGAGAATGTTAATAGCCCTAATTGAATTGAGGCCTGTTGGTTTCATTCGGTATAAACCAAAAAATCAGATTTCGGTTAACCCAATTTCAGCACTTTAAAGCTCATATCATAAATGTCATTGGAAGTCAAAGAAATACACGTATCTATATTTATTTGGCAGTCAATTTACTAAATTAAATTAACCAAGTCCTGAAATGCTTTTTTTTTAATGTATTTCAGTTATTTCAGACAATTTGCAGGCAAGTCAATTAAACTTTAGCATCGTCAGGTGAGTGCTTTTCTTTTTTCCAGTTACCTTTTAAGCAATTTTTTCTATTATTTTCAGAATTTTTCCTGTTTTTTTTCGTTTTCTATTTTGTTTTCTTTTTCAACTGTGTGTAATTTCGTAGCAAAAGACCATCAAATAGCAATTTTTACGTTTATCTTAAATGACATTTATGTTTCCCAATGGTTACATTTTATATCAAACTGGAATTGTCGTTTCTCTGCGTGACTTTGCTTTGGGTTCTGGCCAAGAAGTCCCTGGATCGGGCCCACTGACTGGCAAAGTGAATTTTTAATGACATTTTGATAAGTGTCTGGGCGTTTTGTTTTCTACCATGTTTGGGGGTGCACTCATAATATAAATAGGAAAAAGGAAAAACAGAATATACAAAATGTTGATTAAAAGCGACATTTTAGTTGAGAAATTACATTTCTATCTGTGCCAAAATGAAAGCAAAGCTACAGATTTCAAATATCTCTTCTAATACTTCTAAGCATCTAAGGAAAAACTAGGGAAATTCGTTTTAATTCTTAGACCCTGTATTTGAAATGTAGAAAGGGCTTATAAAGTTTGTCGACACCGAGTCGAAATAAATCTGTCTGTTGTCTATCTGTAAGAGCTTTAGCATAATTTGTTATTAGCATAATTATTATTTTTTAAATAATTACAGAGTCTCTTGCAGCCGCGTTCGTCGCTGTAGGCTTTTCTACTTGTTTGTTTGTCGAGTTAGGTATGAAAGTTGGAGAACTTGAAGATTTATTGGCTTGTTTGCCAATTTTTCGAACATAAATTTTTAATTAAAATATCATAGCTTGGTATTTTAAATAACTTTATCAAATTCTATGCAATAATTTAAATAAAATAACTCATAAATAATTGCGGCATTTTCGAAATGAAATAAATTGTATGAAAGATGAAAAAAGGTTGTAACATTTTTCATTTTTGGTACGTTTTACGTGAATTTAAATTTATTGTCAAATATTTTACACTCACATATGTGGTGTGTGTGTGTGTGTGTTTTTGTTAGTGTGTGTACAATGCACATTTGTAACCTAAGGCTATTTGGTCAACAACGCCACTCAACGACTGCAAACAATGTCAAAAAACGCCAGCAATCAACCCCAGCCCACGGCCATCGATCATGGCGGCTTCTGGCCTGAGGGAGGCGGACGGTGGTTAGTGGAAGGGTGGCAAAACACACTTGATTTCAACACAAAAATATCATTCAATTGTCAGCACTATAAATGTACGATCATAAATCATGTAGACACATGGCCACGCACACAAATACCTAAAAATAATGCAAAACAATAAAAAACAACAATATGGAATACAAGAAAGGGTGCTAAAATAAGGATTGATGTACATAGCGATGCCCTATAGAAAGTTGGAGAGTGATAATATGAATTAACTCTTAACTCTTAATTCATAACATTCATGAATATAAATATAAAGATATATTCAACATTGTTAAGTTAGTATTCTCTAATTTTATGTTTAAAAATTTATTTCATATTTAACCAAATATACTTTAATAATTTATCAGAGATATGTTAAAATGAAATGCTTGGCATTACTTTTTATAATCACGGTTTCTAAATGTGATAAAATTGTTGCAAAATTGACAAATTATTAATTTGATGGTTAATTGGATAATATCTTTTGGTTTTGTTTTTATGAATTGGTATAAAAGAAAACTTTACGATTATTGCCAAGTTCATTATGTTATCCGGTTGCCCAGCAGACATGTTAAAATAACATGTTCAAATAATTATGTTAAATTAACATTGGATGTTTATTACGCTCCAGCTATAAATAACATAAATATGTTAATGATAAGCTCATAGTGTTAACAGGTTGTCCGGCAGACATGTTAAAATTAGTCAAATAATTATGTTAAATTAACATTGAATGTTTAAGGTGCTCCTGCTCAGCAAATAAATAACACTAGTATGTTTATGTTAATGTTCTATGTTAGTGTGTGCTCTGATCGCACAGTCTCGCTGTTAAGATTGATTTAATTTACTAACGCGAATGTACGCTTTCAATCTCTAACATTTACAGGGTGCAGAGTCAAAGAAAACAAGGGAAAAGGTGCGCGTGCCATCAAGGACAATGCGTTAAAGGCAAAAGGGCTAAGGCCACAAGCAGCTTCACTTGGCTGAGGACGTATGTACGTACACCCACATACGCACACACACAAACAGAGTCGCACATACGCGCACACAAGCACACCAATACCCCAGTGTGGTGAGTTAATAATTTATATATTTATGCCGCCGAAGCGTAAAACGAAGTTGAAAGCCCAAAGCCAAAACCAACAAAAGCGTAATACAATAAAAAGCACACATAATAAAAGAACAGCCAAGTTGGATAGGGAAACACATACACACACACTAGTACATACATATATGAGAGTATCTTAAGCAAATGGCGCCAGAAATCGAATTGTTTTGTGGTATTTTCTTTTTGAATTTCTTGATACTCACAAGAAGCACAATACATGCATTCCACGTAAGTGAAGAGTTGAGCATATTCTTAAAACATTTTCACAATGACCTACTCAACTTCATTTTGCGGTTGCTGTTGCCTTTTTTGGTAAAGAGTAAGTGGGAGCAAAAAAGATAGAGAGAGAGAGAGAAGATACTTCTAGTTCTCTGGAGCTTGTGCTATGCATAATTAATATTGACACACTGTGGAATGCAACGCCAAGGCTAATTTTCGTGTAGGCGCATGCATTCGCCACATAAATCAGCTTGAAGGCCTCGACACTGGCACTGTGCACGATCAGGACGAGGCTTAAAGTGGCGGGAGCAGGCAAAGAGGATTGACTGTGGCATGGCTAAGTAACATAGCTGCTTTTGTTTTTTAAGCAACTTTCTAATTGCCACTTTAGAACAGACATGTATTTCAACTGTATGTGTGTGTGTGCGTGCGTGTATGTGTGTATAAATGTTCATTCATTAAAACAAACTGCCGGCAGGCTAAGGAGCAGCAGGAGCGGCATTCTTGCTTCTAACGACAACAATGAAAACAAACGGCATGGCAACAAAAAAACATATACACACACATACAGTAACATAGTTACATATAAACACACGCGCACACATACTTAGACAACTTGCAGAATTGCAAAATGTTCATCATATGTTCCGGCCATAAAGACAGCTTAGAGTACCCTACATTAAACATTCCAAGGACTACAAATTTGATATTCAAAACACAATTCAATGAATTCGAATTTTACTTAAGATAACGATTTTTGTATTATTTTTTCATTTATATTTTGGCTTCTAAGCCCAAGCTAAAATAATATTAATGATAGATTTTAACATCTAAAATGTAAGAAACTTATGTGATTTTTGTATATCCAAGCTATACCTATTTTTAAAAAGGATTCCGTGTTAGGTTCGAGCTTGAATTTGAGGTGAGCTAATTTTAAAGGATCGCTTCATGATCTAAGCTTCAGTATCTTTCCGGTGTAATTGCTTGAATAACTTCTGTTGTTTTATTGCCGAAAGTAATTAAATTGTAATAAAGCCATTACCATCTGCTGATTCGTTGTGCCGCAAACTTTCTCACATGAGGCAAGTGCTCTGCCAACGGGATGCTTTACAGTTACTCTCTGCAACTGCGACTGTTTCGAGCGGAAATAGCGTCAGCTCAAAGCGGGGACTCCACTCCCCATTCCATTGCTCTTCCGTCAGCCTTTTGGGCTGTTCAAGCAGTGAAAGTGTTGCACACACTTAAAAATTTCCCAAGTATACCTAACGGTCATCATATCACATAAACTTTACACACACACACACACACACATATGAGAGAGCGAGCTCATATTCATTGTTTGTCTGCGGAGAGTGGAAACGGGCCAGGGCTGCAAAAAGGGGCGGGGATGGAGACGACGTCCTTCCTGTGCAATGGCCGCTGGCTATAGCTGTAACTAAATAGCCCGTTGCTGCTCATTGCCTTTGTTGTTGTTCCTGTTGTTGTTGTTTGTCTTTTCTTCGGCTTTATCCTTTATCAAGCTGTGTTTCAAGCACAAAAGTTGCGAGTGAAAATTTTATTAATATATGTATATATATTTTTTTTATACTTTTGTTGCTTGTCTTTTTCTGTGCTTTATTTATTTGTATGTGTTTTTTTGTGTTTTCGAAAAGGCTTCAAACGAGTTGCTGGCCTGTCCGTTGCAAGGACAGCTCGCCCACCGCCCGCAACATTTTCTAGGGTAGCGCTGAAGTGGTGTGGGTGGTGTGTTTGTTGTTGCCCTGGTGGTGTTGGATGCTGCGCGCAACTTTCACTCTTACGCAAAAGTTCAAGGACTTTTTAGCATTTATAAAGCAATTAAAATTTAAATGAACTGTATTTCGACTGGCGTCAACTCGCAAAATGTTTTTTAGCTTACAATTTTGTGACATGCAAGTCATGAAATATTTATGAATTATTAACTGTTAAATAATTGTTGGCATTTTAAGCGTTGGGGGCCACCACTTGGCCTTTTGGCCAATTTGCCCGATTCTCATTTAGTTGGCCCTCTTTGTTGCCCTTTTCGAGCTGAGCTCGGCAAACAATTAGCTTAATTTCAAGTACTTGCCATGTGCCTCATTTAAGGGCTATAAATACATGCTGATTTCGCAAGCTCCAACTACTCGTATAAAGTGGGACAATATTGTGCAGCTGTCGGAATAGTTTTCTATAAATCAGTGTGGTAATAACATTAAGCCAGCTCTCAAATATTTCAATTAAAGCCCAGCAAATAGTTGAGCCATAATGCTGAGTTATTAAATACTTTGAAAACATTTCCTTAAATACATTCTACTGCTATAGATTTTTATAGATAAGATGTGGAGGATCAACAAAATAACAACAAAAATAAATAAAGATTTAATATGCAAGTCTTCCCCATGATTATAAGCCTCAGTGATCTTCTGGCACTCAAAAGTATGCTACAATATTTGACATAAGCCACAATCGCATTTGCATAGTTCAGTTCAGATACGATACAAAGCCATTAGCTTAGTTCACATTTGGATATAATTTATACTGACTAAGTGTATTGGCTTTGCTTGCCCCTAATGGTTGCCATGTGTCGCGGTGTGTGTGTGTGTATGTATGGATTTTTATTAAAAAGATTTTTGTAACGTTTTTTTTCAGCGCATTTCAATTATGATGAGGGTCAGTTGAAAAAGTTTTTTACAACATGCAGCCACAGCGAACTGTTGGAGGGGCATTAACTTTACTGCCGTGGCTGGGGGCCATAAATTACATTTTGTCGTTGCAAATGTGCGCGGGGCATGCAACATACTACATACAAACATTTAGCCAGGAAAGTCCTGCTCCAGTCGCTGTGCAGCATGCAAGCATTTTGCTTAAATTGAAAATAAATATTGCCTCGAAAAATGTCAATATTTTTAATTATTGTGGCTTTCCATTGGCCCCTCCCCATCACCTGTGGATTTTAAGTCAGAAAAGGCATAAAATGAAGCATTTAATATAAAATCTCGATAGAAGCACTTTAGCAGAATAAATCATATCTATGGTTAGATTAATTAATTTAAAATTTTATTTTTATATTGTTGTAACTGTTCTAATTACAAAAATAAATGAATTTGAAACTGGTTTGTCTTTATTAAAGTTAATTTACCGCAGTATTACACTGCTTACGTGGCTATGTAAATGTTATGTTAATTGAAATAACTACATAGACAAAATTTCAATTTGCAAATTTAACAATTTGTCAGCTAAAATGTCTGTAATAACTAAAATTTATAGTCACAATTTCTACAGTAATAATAATTACTTTCTCGAGCTTAATTGCTTTGTCTCATACTCTCTCTGTTATTCTCTCTCCCAGTAACATTCTCTGTTCCACTCATAAAGTACATAAAATGTGTTCTTACTTCTTGTCTACATTTCTGTTAATCTTTTGCAGCCCTGGTGCTCAATGGCCGTAGTAACTACAAGAAGACAGCAACAACAAAAACAATGATAACATTAGCAACAACATCAACAACGACAAGAACAACAACAAACCGTTTGTCGGCATTTAGACTTAATTTAAATGCAAGCGAAAAGCAAAACAACAAAATTGAATGAAAAATAAAAGCAACACAAAACAAAAGTCGCTTCCCGCATCCCGTAAAACGCAACGCAAAACGTAACGTAGCGCAACGTAACGGCTGTGCAAGGCAAAAATGTATAATTTATGTGAATTGTGTTGTGTTTTTGCTACTGCTGTTGTTATTGTTGTTGTTGTTCTTGTACATACTTTGGCACAAATGCTCATTTCATCGTTTAACTTGGCAAGGGCACAAAGCTACATACTACAATTGAATTTGAGTTAGCCGGGGTAAGCACACCCACACACCTAAACGCACACACACGCACATACGTATATACATATACGTACACACACTCAGCGGGCTGCTTAACCCAATTCGCTGTCGCTGTCGGCGTTGCCGTCGCTGCTGTTGCTACCATAGCGCAAGTGTCTCCAGCATAAGCCGCAACAAATACTGACGTCGCGTCGCTGTCGACGTCGTCGTCGTCGTCGTTGCCTTCTACATTGTCGTTTCTAAAGATGTTATTCTTGTTGTTGTTGCTTTTTTTTTTGTTTTCGACAGCGCACGTTGCCTGGCTGCCAGCAGGCGTCGGCTGGTCGGGGGCCGTAGAGTTTCGCCGGGTGTGTGCGAGTGGCAGCTTTTCACTTTTGCTTAGACATTTGCGGCGAAATGATTTTGAAAATTTTGTTTTTGCCAAAATGCGAGAGTTGCCATAAAAATAGCTTAAGCTGTCAATCCCATAAAATATACGCTACATGTGTTTTATATTATTTACATACATCTGTAATTTAGCCAAGCTCAATTATGTTAAGTTTGTCTTGTTCTGTTAACAGAAATTGCATCCCACACGGTTGCGTTGTCGCTCACATCAGCAATGTCAAAAGTCATGTTAACATATGTGTAATTATGTTAATGTGAGACAGACTTGCTCAACTCTGTTATGACACTCTGGGGCAAAGCTTTATAATTATTGCCTGCTATTATTTTTGTGTTAATATGAACATATAAATATATATATAATTGAATGTAGAACGTAATAAAATTGTTATTAACAAAGTGGTACAAAATATTTAATATACTGTGATTAGCGTATTTTTTGAGCAACCCTTTTGTGAATTGCCAAACTGTTGAAAACAATTCCGTGAGTTTCATTTGCTGGAATTAGCATCTTTTGAGTTTGCTCTTATTATTTGCTGTCTCATTCAAGCCTGTCATTCGCTCAACAACTTCCACACCCGCTGTCATCTGGAATATCATCATCGTCATTTTCACCATCATCATCGTTATCATTATCATCAGTATCAAAACGTTTTCACCAAAGAACAGTTCTCAACTCATCACCCAACCCATGGGAAACTCTCGCCTAAGCTAACAATTGAAGTGCGCCAGTTGTGGATGTTGCTCTTGTTTCACGAGTTTCTTAAATGAAATCAAAGTTTTAGCTATGATTAACTTTCCCCTGGCCCTGGAAACTATGTCAAGTTTAAAACGAATGGGAATAATGGGGGATGCAAGAAACAGATTGAGAAAATTACGAGTAGAATGATGAAGCCGAGGGTATGTGCTCGGCATGGCTCGTTGCCCGATAGTTTTGCAATGTAATTTTCTTTATGATTTTCCATCGCAAACTCGTGCGTGCGGAAAATTGAAAAGCCGGCCCCTACTTTTTATAAAGTTTTTAGTTTAAAGTCGAATCAGAGGCCGCTTTAAACTCAACTCAGTCCTGTTGAATGTAGAGGAAGAGTTTGAAAGGAAGCTGCTGAAAGAAGTTACTTTTCACAACAGCCTTTGTCGCAGCTCCTTTTGGCCTCATCAGTTCCGTTTGCCTTGTCCTTTTGTCTGTCTCTCTGGCTCTAAGGGAATATGGTCCATTGTAGTTCAGAACTCCCGGATATGCGTGTGTGTGTGTGTGTGTGTGTGTATATGTGTGTCCCTTTCCTCTTTATAATCAACTAAAAGCCAAATAATCAAAAAGTCAACACAATACTCAACCAAACAGGGAGCTGTTGACTTTAGACGACGAAGTTTTCATGCTCTTGCATTAAATATGATTAATTATTCAGCTTTTCAATAGAAAATTCAATTGACAGTTCGCTGCATTCTTGGCAACCACCTAATTAACGTTGAGTTTTTAATTGAATGCCAATATGTATATATTTTCAGATATTAAATATAAATACTAATCGATTAATAAATATTGAAATTCAATTAAATTCAGTTGTCATTTCCAGGTTAATGTTACAGAGCTTTTTCTTATTTTTTTTCAACCTAACTGTTCTACTTTTAGGAACTCTTTAATGAACATTTAACGGTACATAAACCGTTGTGTGTTTGTTGTTAACATTTTACAGGCGTTGGATAAAAAAAAAAATCAATGAACGCCTGTGCCAAAATAGTTACAGCTGGCAAGAAAAAGCTTGAAAATGTGTTGAAGGGTTTTAAAGGTTTATCTACATTCTTCTTTTTTTTTGGTCTAATCGACCTTCTTGGCCCTTTTAAGAACGAGGCAAGCTGTTCACGCTTGTGTGTGTGTGCGTAGAAAACTTATCAAAAAAAGTATCTAAATACAACAAGAAGCTGATTCGGATTGGGGCCAGAGGGGCCTTACACACAACATGTTGCCTATTTTTTGACATTTTCAACATGTGTCCAATGCCTGGCTATATATGTATGTAAGTGTGTGTGCGCTTGTGTGTGTGTGTGCTTTTTTTGTCGCTTTTTAGCGTTGACGTTTGCGTTGATTTTTGACAGCTGCCTAGGCGGGCACAACACCAAACGTCAAGCACACACACTCACACACAACGCACACACAGTCACACTGAAAACAATAACAAAAACTTGTTAGCAAAGTTTGAGTCAGATTGCCTTACCCCCGTCCCTCGTAGGTCTGTCCCTGTGTCTCTGTTATTGTTAGACTTTTGTGCGTTATGTGCACACACTTTTTACTCATATCTCGAAGGTTTATGTCAAGGTTTTTTATTACTTTGATATGTTGTTCATCTTTTGCCTTTTCACTCCCTCGTTCCTATATTTTTATTTTATTTTATTTCATTTTATACTTGTACTTGTAGAGCTTAATACTTGCGAAACATTCCATTCCTCCGTTCCGCTACTTGTCCTCTTCATCTTCTTTTTATGCTACATGAATTGCAGTTTAAAGTTGACAGCAGGCGGATGTGCGTACTTACCTGTAAATAAGCAAAGGTAAACGAGAAAAAAATGTTATTAAATACAAGCACTAGAGTTAGAGAGTCTCTAAAGGTATGTGGAACGTGTGGAAGGGATAATACACTTAACATTTATTGGGCAATATCAAACTCTGAATTGCTCATGCCTCACTTCCTCATGTAATGGCAAATGGTCTATTATCAGAGTACGTTGATAGCTCTAAGCCCAGTTAATATCACTGAATTCCAATGTACGCGTCACATATGCTTGTATGTGTCCATGCGACAATTGAAATTGCAAAGTCCTTAGATAGTCTCTATGCTCGTATAGTGATTTATTCTGGAAACTGACAATGGTAAGAATATCCGTCTTATAAATTTCATTGTTTTTTAAATAAAAGGAATATTTTCTTCCATATACAGGGGTCGGCACTCGAAGTGTTACTAGCAATACGCTGCTCTAGCATCCAAACGGCAAAAGACCGCGCGCTCATGTTTTGGCTAGTATTTGTCTGACTAATTTTCTACAAGCTAACAAAAGTATATCGATATATGTCGCAGTTAAAAAAAGTTATCTAAATGGACTTGAAGCGCAAAAGTGCAACACTTGCACGTTTGTGGCGAACTTAAAAATATTGCATTTTCTGATGAAAAAAATTTTATAGTTCAGCAATTTGTAAACAAGCAGATCGATTGCGTATGGTTAAAGGACATATCAGACGACACTTTAGACCAACGGATTGCTCTGCGAAAGCAAGCACCTGCATCAGTGATGGTTTGGGCCACAGTAACTGCTACAGGACGCTCACCACTGGCTTTCATCGAGCAGGGCGTAAAGGTTAACCAACATATCTACCTTAAAAAGATCTTAAAAGATGCTTTGGTACCTTGGGCACGTAAACAATTCCGTAGAAACTATTAGATATTTCAACAAGACTCGGCACAATCTCATTAAGCCGGACAAACCCAACGATTTTTACAAAACAACGTTCCCAGCTTCATTTCATCACAGCAATGGCCGCCATATTCCCCAGATTTAAATCCAATGGATTTTTTCATATGGTCCATTCTGAAGGCCAAAGTGTCAACTAAAAAATATGAGACGGTCAACGCTTTGAAAACTGCTCTTCTCCGAGAATGGAACTAAATACCATCAGACCACATTCGTGCTGCGTGTGAAGCCTTCCCGACCAAACTCGATGCTGTAATCCGCGCTAAGGGTGGCTACATCAAACAACAAATACATTTTCCTAAAATTTGAAATGTTTTCAAAATTATCTGAAGTTTTGAAATGAAAAATACAAAAATTGACAAAATTACAGCATTTTGTATTGGTAACACTTCGAGTGCCGACCCCTGTATATAGCAAAAACTAATCATTTTTTTTTAAATGGCAACTATTACTCGTACTTTGGAAAGTTAAAGACATTTTTTATATAATTCTGGATAATAGAAAGGCTACAGTATTTTAAATGTATTTTAAATTATTTAAAATAAATTAAAGACCGCTCACAGCAATTAAATCTTTTGAAAATCATAATATCAAAAGAATTCTTAATATTCTCAGATATTCTCTTTTGAATCATACTAACAAGAACTCTTATCTCGCACAATATATTCTTACGTACATAAACACAAAGATATGTGTAGGACAAACAATATTACAAGTCCTTAAAAATAGCGTAAAGCGTAATTTGTCATACAAATAATCAAGTGTTAAGTTGATAAATACTACTTTAATCTTTTGCTGACTAGCAATATCACAGTTGGCGAAATTTTCAATTCTATAAAAGAATATTGACGTAACTTATGTTTAATTTAAGAAATATAATACTTACTTACTAAGTGCTAAAATTACAAGTCTACAATTCCCTGCCAGAGTATTAAAAATTCGCCATGCCATTTTCTATTGCTAAATGAATTTTAATTATTAATAACAATTTCATTAATAAGAACTTAATATTTAAGCCAAGGCTTCAAATTGATAAGCTTTTCATAAACATATTTAGTTGAGCGTACACACTATATGGAAAATATATAATCTGCTCACTAAACCAAATGCCAAATACCTTTTTAATTCAACTAATTAAATGTGAACCAAACTACACACAGTTGCTGTCATTTTAAATTCTCTCTTTTAAAGTTATAAAGTTTAAACTAAGTAGAAGATTTTGTTAGCTTTGTTTTCCATTGTTTGGGAGAGCAGCCAAGAAACGAAAACTTACATAATTGCATATCTCAAATTAATTAATTAGCTGTCTCAGGTGGAGGTAAGCTTATACTAAACTTGGATCAACTGAAGCGTAACTCCTACGAAAATGCATAATGCAAATAAGCCAAAATATTCCATTCACATGAGATTGATTTTTGATTGTTCAATCAACGGAATCAACAAAATGCCTACAATAAACAAACTGTTCTTAGCAGATGAGATAAATTTAGTTCATATATGAGGTATCTTAGTTCAACTTAATTCTACCCGCACAAAATTGAAAGCATTTGACGCTTGACTTAAGTATTGAACATTTTTAAGTTCTGAGTGTGCTCGACTTGGGGATGCTCTGTGGGGAACGAATGTGAAAAGTGGGAAAGACAAGCTTCTTATATTTTGATAGAATATAAAATTTTTAATAGTAATTTAAAATTTATCTAAAACAAAATAAAATATATTTTTCATTATATGATGATTAAAGAAAAGCTTTCAAATAATTAATATATTTATTAATTGATAGACAGAGATAGCTAAAGAGTTAAGTGTACAGATATATTCAAATAAAAATTATAAAGATTTTCGTTTCAATTAAAGCACTTAAACTCTTGAAAAGTTTTGATTTAATATTTAAATATTAAACTGTTAAATATTTAAATCAATCAACTGATTAATTCAGTGATTTATTAAAGTCACAAACTATTTTAAAAGATAACCAAACTACAGGGTATGCGATAAGTGCAGAGTATCAGCAATACAAGTCAAATATTGATGCACATGACACAACATACGCTGGCAGTTGAGTGACACTGCAATTGGAGGCGTGGCATTGTGTACCTGACACATACAAAAACCAATGATAAAGGAAAACCAGAAATAGGTTAAGGGGTAAAAGGGAAAATGTTCGTAAAAAATAGGAAAAACTTTCTCAAAAGCAGCACGTGCCAAACAAAACAAACAATTTGGTAGATGCACCGAACGCAAAACTTGACAAAAGCAATTGCAATTGCATCAGATGCTTGTTGCAAGGGGGTCGGGGGCGGGGTCGGGGTCGGGGGCTTGTCTGTTGTGGCACCACAACCAAAGTTGTTGACAATAGCAAACACGTTAACCAAAAACTTTTGCAACGAAGATAAACGCAAATAAATTTGGCAACTTGCGTCGGTTTTGTTGCTTTGCCTGAAAGTGCATTGGACAAAGGCCCCTATGATAAACACTGCCTGCTAGCTGTACACGCCCGCATCTAAGCGGCATGAATATAGTATATATATATATATATATGTAGGAGTATATGACACAAAGCTTGGCCACAACGATTTTCACGGGCTTCAAAACGGTTCTCTTCCAAAGAGAAAAGACCAAGACCCAAAACCACAACAACCACAAATTGACATGCATTGAGCGTTTCATCTATGTCCCATTTTATTGTCTGTATTCCTGCTCCCCCTCCTCTCAAAAAACAAGATGCCGAATACATGGCAATGTATTTGGCGAGTTGTGCAGAGATTTGCAGACGCATGACACTCATAAGTGAAATGCCTCCGGCATTCGAGCCTGTCAAGCTGAAGGAGGAAAGTCTCTCAGCTTAAGGAAGCAGACAAGACAGAGGGACAGGCCAGGACAGGACAGGACAACCACAACAACTGGCCAACACATAAATCGCTCTGAGGCTGTTGTCTTGGCAACAAGCGGACCAGCTTGGCCAAAAAGCAATCCATACTACAGTTTTCCCAGGAAGCCGGACTGCTTCAGCTTCAGCTTCAGTTTCAGCTAGATTTTTGGCTGAGCAGTGGAAATGCCATAAGCAACAAAAACAACAATAATAGTTCAAATCGAAAGGTTGTCAACGAGGGCAGTTCGAAAGATAAACTGAAGCAATATGTTACTCTTCTTACATATTTATGTTTAAAGTACATTGTTATTGTCGACCCAGTATACTAATGTCTACTTAAGGTCTCAGATAATAAACTGAACGAAAAATGTATAGAAAAGTATACGTCAAATACAAAATTTACTCTGAGTTTATATTGGATACTTCACGATTATAATATCTGAATATATATCAAATTATATCAAATATATATCAAATATATCAATTCAAATAAAATTCTTGGTTCTAACAATTGCTAAGTGATAAATTTTCCGTCGACTTTATCAATTTCACTTTATATGTTACTTATTATATTGTAAGGTTTCTAAATCTGCTTAAAATTATTTTATGCAGGGACCGAAAATAATGATTATTGAAATTTTTTCACATCAAAAAATCATTGACTTGAATACATATACAAAAAAATAATGATAATGATTAAATTTTAGCGAAAAAATAAAACTCACAAGCAATCATTATTTATGATTTTTGTTTTTTTCGCTCAAAATAAAACTCACTTTAAATTCATGGCATTTGTGTAGGATTTTCACAAAGTATTTTTGCATATCCCTTTAAAAGAAACCCAAAGGACCCATAAAACACAAAAACAAATCTATAAAATGATTATGTAAGCTTTTTTAAAAGTGAGTTTTATTTTGAACGAAAAGATAAAAATCACAAATAATGATTACTTGTGAGTTTTATTTTTTTCGCACAAATTTAATCACTATCATTGAAAAAAATCCTTAAAAATCTTTAAATAATCATTACTTTGTAATTTTTACAATAAAACTCATAATGATTAAGGTCCCTGATTTTATGGCATTAAAAAATGTTCTAAGCTTTAATTTAATTTAACTTTGAACTTTCGCAATTATTTGACTTTAAGTATAAATTGAGCAAAATTATGTATTCTTTGAATTCAATTTGTTTGATACCACCCTCGCTGTGTGTTGCCCACGCTTGAAATGTCCAGTTCCATATTGGCTTGTTATTGACAGCATTGTTGTTTTGTGCTCTTCTTGTGCTGTGTATATCTATTTTGTCAGTTTTAGAAACGAGCAAAGCTGTCGACCAGTCAAACAGTTAGTCACCCAGCCACAAAGGACAACAACAAGAAAATATGAACAAGAAAACATGAACAAGAAGAAGGAGATGGAAAAGAAAAGAAAAGAAAAGGACGAGCTAAGGCTGACAAGGCAATAGCTAAATTGTTGTCTATAAGCCGAATGGTAGGATATATTAAAGGACATTAGGCTCGTGGACGTTTCTGCTGGCAGCCAATAATGAATTTTTGGTCATTTTTATTGGCACACCATTGCGTATACGTTATGTGTGCAGGAAATGAAAAATGTAATTAAAAAAGTTTCGTTTCGATTCGATTCGTTGGCCCATGTTGGCCAAGTTCTTTGTGGTAATAAATGTGGCAAGCGAAAGACAAACCAACTGAACAATTTTGTGGTGTGCCTTTTTTAATGTGTGCCATGTGACATGCGACTGCTTTGGGGCCAGCTTTCAATCTTTTTAGTTTTATGTGTGCCACTTACACACACACACACATACACACAGATATACGAGACACATATGCACACGTGTGCATGTAAAAAGTGCTCATTAAAACATATCAACAAGCTTTATAGACGACGCGACGTTAAATTCATTCATAAACTACGTGACAAAACGAACGGAAATGTAGAAGCGGAAATTGCCAACAAACACACATGTACATTTCTACACACACACACACACAGGCATCTCACATTCACATCAGCATTGCTTACCAGACAGTCAGTCAGTCATTCATTCTGTCATTCCGCGCTTCCGTCCGACTGTCCGACTGTCTGACTGTCTGACGGTTCAACGTGCGCGAAATATTTTCGCACTCGTTGCCAGTGCCTGGTATTTACAATCAATTTTTAAAATCGCTGCATTTACCGCAAACCGCACCAAATATACCCTGTAATCCGCTTCATTTCAATGAATACTTATTTTCAATTTCAACATCACATGAAGTTCCTTCATAATTTAATTTGGATATGTTTTTCAAGTAATTATAATTATAATAATTTTTAAAATTTACAATAAAATAGTGAAATGATTTATAATAATTATTAATTTTAAGAATAAAGATATTTTTCTTGAAACTAAACGTTTTTTTTTCAAAAATGCATCTAGGACTAAATATTCTGACAAATAAAGGAAACATGTTAGTTGTCACATCACTTTAGGTTAGGTTAGGTTAGGGCGGTGTCGACCAAAAGTCGACGCACTTAGGCCTTTGATAGGCCCATTGTGATGCCGCGAGATCATTTCCCCCTTGTCAGCGAGGAACACTATGTAAACTAAATTAAAAAGGAGCCCAATTTGAAAGTTTCACAAAAAGGGCTATTCTACTTGGTGCCAACGTAGCGAGTTCGCCTAGACTGGTGAGGAAGGGTTTTCCCAGAGCTCTTCGTCTTCTGTTGCTTAAAGCTGGGCAGAAGCAGAAGAAGTGCTCTGGGGATTCCTCCTCTTCCTCATCTCTGCAGCTCCTACAGAAATCATTATAGGGGGCTTTCAGTCTGAGGGCGTGTATGCCCACTAGCCAGTGGCCCGTCATGGAACGGACCACGCGAGAGCAGTCGGTTCTGCTTAGGTTGCACAGTGCTTTGGATCGGGCTTTGTTAATATGGGGCCAGGTCTGTCGTGCCACGCGACAGTTGGGTGTACTGTACCATTGTACGTTGTGATTTTCTTCGAAAAGGTTATGGAGCATTAGCTTGCAGGTCGCCAGGGGCATACTGATGTCCTCTTTGTCTGGAAGGAGGGTATCAGTCGTGCCCCGTGTCACATCACTTTAATTTGCTTTATTTTTTAAAAGTGTCTTAACGTTACATCCTGCTACTTTTAAAGTTTCAATTGACTTAAGAAATATATAAAATAAATGATTTTTAAGTTCAATATTTGCTTAAATTACTTTTACGTCTAATATAAATTTAAGTTCATTATGACTATAAGACTATTCACTGTTGCAATTTTATTTTCAACTTAAATTGCTGCATCAATTGCTTACAAATATTTCAGGTTTAATATTTATACAGGGTATTCTGAAGCATTGCCGGCCCAACACCTACTGCTACTCGGCGTTTTTATGGCCCAACCCGTCGAGTGTCTACTTGAGTGTAGCAAAAACGTTGAATTGGACGAGGCACGAGAGGCCTTGCCTTGTCAATTGGCGCCCCATCAAGTATATTACATTTGCAATATTTTTCCCTCATATGTACGAGTAAGTCACCAACAAGAGGAGGACGACTGAGCTGAGGGAGGGAGGCGGAGCTGGAGGCGGTGTCAGTAGAGGCGCCGTGAAATCTCATAATATTGATAGTGCGCTTTCGGTAAGGACGTAAAAAAATCAAGCGTATTTTTTGATTGCCGCCATTTGACCCCTACATGCTGGCGATGTAGTACTAGAGGAATGGAAAAAAGCGGTATGGGGTTCAGGGGGAAAATGAAGAGGTAAGAGTTTCGCATACAAGCATAATTTGGTTCATTTTTATTTTAGTTTATATGGTACGTGGGGACTAACAAAAGTTCGGTTAGTCGACCCGAAAAAAAATTCGAAATATTTTTTTTTGTATTTGTTCTTAATCTTCGTCTTTTTTTATCTTCTCCACATATTTGCCATTGATTTCAATGCATTTCTTAAGCCTATAAATTTACTTCTCAAAACATTCTTAAAAATCTTGCTTTTAAAGCTTTTTAATGGGTGAGTTGGCTTTTCTGACCCTCCATACCATGGATTACTGTTTGGTTTCCGGGTCGTATTTATTAAATCAAGTTTTGGCACCAGTAACGACTTTATTAAAGTTGCTAAACTAGCCATTTTCAAATTTGTTCAAAAGATATTGGGCAAAATGCATTCAACCTTCTTTTTGGGCCTCATTTAAAATGCGTGGAACCCATCGCGCAGACTTCTTCGTATACATCAGATCTTGATGCAATATTTGAGAAACGGCTATGGCATTCAAGTCCAGTTCACTAGCAATCATTTTCCGGTTAGATCGAGGGTTTTCGGCCAGTTTTGCTCTCGCTAGGGCCACATTTCTTTCGGCCATCGAAGATTTTGGTCGACCTTCTCGGAACTCGTCCTCTACAGAAAAATGTCCTGTCTGGAATCTTTGGAAACATTTTGAAATAGTCTTCAGAGATGGTGCAATCGTTTCATAGGCATTTTGACATTCACCAAATATTTTTTCCGGGCTCAGTTTGCATCGAAAACCGAATAAAAGGCTATAATGAATTTCTGTTTGCGTTGGTAGTGGAATTTCATCTGAGGCACCTTCAGCTAATTTGCGTTTTCTAGTGTCCATTTCGTCCGATTTGTTTGTAATTTTCAATATAACCTCGTAAAAGTATTGCGAAAGTTTTGACACTTTTGGAATTTTGAAAAAAAACTTAAAAGTCGCTAACTTACCGAACTTTTGTTAGACCCCTCGTATATTGGAATTTCGTGTATGACAAACAACTGAGTGTTCGTTTTACTATCCTCTTTGCACTGCCAGAGCCACAGCGACAACAGCATCAACAAATTGAGGCAGGTCAGGCCCAACAACAACAACAACACGAACACCAATAACAACAATAATAACAATGAAATCCCGCAATGAGTGTACGAGTGTTTCCGGCAGGCAATCCTTCTTCCTCTATGCACTGTTTTTTGTTGAGAAAAGTATAAAAAAAAACAGGGAGAGAGAGAGGGGGAGGGAGAGCGAGAGCGAGAGAAAGAGAACGCTTATTGCTTGGTTCAATCAAAATTGTATTGTCTTGTTGAGGTTGGCACCCAAAATGTGTATTTTTGTTGTGTGGATGGCAATCTGATTTCTTTCTGCCTTTATTATTGTACTTCCCGGATAGATAGATATCCCGGATGTAAATAAGCCATTCAAATCTTTTAATTGAAAGCATTCGAAAATATTCCACATCTAAGAATTACTCGAATGAAAAACAAAAAATTTAACTCTAATTAATTAATTAATATGTTTAAATTGTGTAGTTTTTAAATATTGAACTGCATTAAATTAGTAAGATTCTTAATTTTAATTGTTTTAATTTCTAATAAAATTAATCTCTCAATAACATAATTTATTTCTAAAACCAAGTATGCACAAAGAACCGTTCTAAACTGTAAATAAAAACAAAGACCACTTGAAAATAATGTTATTTGCCTTTCACTATAAGCTGCACTCAACTCATTCGCAACCTCTATGGGTTTGTTGGAGTATTTAAAGAATAAAATTACTTATTATCTGACAGGTTGAGCAACAATGTTGGCTGTCAATGCTCTGGTTGAAGGCCACAAGGGGGTGGTGTGGTGAGGTGAGGTGGCCGTAGCTGGCAGGAACGAAAAGCGACTGGCAAAAGAATTCAACTCAACAAGCTACTCGTTAGTTGACCTAATTTAACCTTGACCCATTTCCACGCTCATGAAAGCATCATTGTGTGAGCTTTCTTTTCAATACTTGAACATGAAAGCCATCCAAGTTGAAACAGATAGTTAATTAATTAAACATTTTTATATTTGTTATTTATTAAATTAAATTAGGGTTAAAAAATGCAAGACCGAAAAGGTCGTTCAATAGCTTTTCTGATACCCAAGAAATCCTACATATTGAAAATCGATCAAATTTGTTAGAATAAATATAAATATTTACTTACTTCTTGCTCTTAAACGCAACCAAAGATCATTCTGTAATAAATTACTTTCCAAATAATTTCCTAAATATACTTAAAAGAGTTTTGAGCCTGATCCGAATAAACTAACTACTTTAAAGCTTTGCATAGATACGATTATAATTAAACAATGAAAAAACATTTCTCTGTAATTAATGTGATTTTGCTTAGCTTCTAATAAATTTATTTCATGATTTATATTTTAAATTTTCAACTTTGCTGGTAGCTTTAGTGTTGTATTATAATTTTCATGTTGGTTTAACCTTTTGCTTGGCTTCTTTAGAAATTCGCATTAAATTTCCATTATTTGTTACGTGTGCAAATTACGTATACGCAGTGTGGCACTGCGTCAGCCCTGGGGTAAAAACGAATTCGAATTCGAATTGAGAATTGAGAATTCCAGGGCCGCTGTTGGGCCCTTGTGTGGGTTTGTATACGTGTGTGAGTGTGTGTGTGTGTGTGTGTGTGGTCCATAAATGTCAAAGTCAATGCAGTTAGCAGAGAATCTCGTTGTGGCTCGAGCTGTTGAGTCAAGGTCTGCGTTGGTTGGTTGTTCTACAATAAAATATACAGCAATACGAGGTAGACGTTTTCAAAATGCGTGTTACAAAATATCGCTTCAACTATTCTTTCTCTCTCTCTACCAGCTCTCTTGTTGTCGCTGTTGTTGAATAATTGAAACGATAAATTTCACACACAATAAAGCGCTAGGAATTCAATAAAGTTTACAATTTGCACGGGGGCTGGAGAAACAGTGTGGGGTAGGGGGACGAAAGGCGTATCACAATTCAACGACATGTAACTTGTATAACTTGTTGCTGCCTCACACACACACATATGTACACCCACCAACATAAACAGCTGCATGCATAAACATTATTTTATGCGCACACAACACAACAATAAAAATCACGCATGAATTTCATGTGTATACATTGGACACACGCCCACCCCGAGTAAAACGCCCCACAGTGCCACTTGCATCAACAACTAAAAGCTAGCTGAGTCTATGAATGTGTGTGTGTGTTTGTGTGTGTGTGTGTGTGGGGCAGCTGTGGCACAAAGAAACATGCGACGCTTTGGATAAAAAGGTCGTCGAACAAAAAACCTCAACACGAGTAAAACAAAATGTAATTACAACAAGGACTTTTCAACAGCAGCAATAGGGAAATGAGGCGTGGTTAGGGGAAGCGGACAACAATGCAATTGTTGTGCTACCTGAAAATGCAACAATGTTGCATGTGAATGTGTATATACATGTATGTATGTATGTATGTGTGGCAGGCAGTGAAAGTGAAGGTTAGCTACCAAAAAGCGTCGTTGTTTCAGCTTGCCAGCCACAAGCTCGGCGCTACACTTGAGCTTTATTGCATACATTAAGGGGCCAAGGTGCGGCACAGAGCAACTTACACGCATACATACACATACACATACACATACACAACTATAACCCATTCGAAACTGCACCTGTGGGAGTGTGTGTGTGCGTGCGGATGTGTGTCTATTTTGTTAATGGACATTGTCGTTTTGTAGCACAGCTTGTTTGCTCTCGAAACGAATAGAGGAAGAGCAAAGCATAATGCGAGACAATGAGAGAGAGGAAGAGCTTTGGATTATTGGAGTGAGTGAGCAAACATAAATAATGGCCACAGTGCCTGATGAGTATATTATACAGAAACATATACATACACATGTACATACATGTACATACATGTACATACTCTAACCGGAACAGTTGATGAATGACAACAAGATAGGAAAATTTGTTGCATCAGATTTGGCTGCAGCAAATATTGAATTTATTTTATAAATTGCACAAAAGATAAATACTAAAATTATACATAACTATTTAACTGAAGTTCCTCCCATATCATTTTTGCATTAATTTAAAATCAAATTTTATACAATTTACAAATTGTATTTTTAAAATCACAACAATGTCTGTGTTATTTATTTGCATTTTTTTTTTGTTTTGTTTATCAATTTATTTGTTTCGAAGACTTTTTATGTTTAAAACCATGAAATGTCTTTAAATTGAATTGAATTTATAACAAGTTACCCTTATTGAAAAGTCATTTATTAATTGTAGAACTTAGAGGTTGCAAATGTTGTTTAACATTTTAAGGTTCTTTGGCAACAAACTGTTACTATTGGACTCATAGAAAAGACGAATTGAAATCTCACATTGATTTCTGTCTTCTGCTGTCAGTGCTCAAGAAAAATTGTTCATTTTTTTCTCACATTATTTTCCATCTACATTAACCAAAAATATGTACTTTTCTAATATATATCAATTCAGCACCTAATTTTATTTAAACCAAAAGTACGTGAACCCCTAATTCTTTATTAGTTGTTAAGCTTTACACTCAATTACGAAAATCTCATGATTATATACAGTACATTAAAATAAAATATATTAATTTTCAATTTCAAACTAACCACTGACCTGGCCCTTTAAAATATGTGTTGACCATGAATTCCGGCCTCTGGATGGAATACGAGGACAAGCATTTTCATAAACTTCTTTCTCTACTTTACGCATCACTTATTGTCCCATTCTTATCGGGTCGCAATGGAAACTGTGTTTTTAATTGTTTTCTCACTTTACTCTTTTCAGCCATAATTTTCTTTTTTTCGCCTAACTTCAGTCTCTTTTCTCTCCTTTCTTTTACTTGTCTTCAATGCTCACTGCGTTCATTTTGTTTTATTCCATTCTTCATTTAACTTCTTATGCTGCAATTTACTTTACTTATCTCTTCGGCTATATTCATCTTCAGCTAAGCATGTACTCGTATGTTTATTTGTTTTTAAGATCTCTGCTGCATTTTTCCTTCAACTGATGCCTTACTTTCTCTATCTATTTCCATTCCAGTTTCCTTCCTCTGATATGTATTTTATTTGATTTCACTTTCTATTGTTTGGTTTATTGGTCCTTTAATTGTATATCAATTAATGCCTACCTCTCACTATTTTTCTTGATTTATTTCCAACACCATTTTTCTTGGTAATTCTCATTTCGCTTCTCTCAGTTTCTTTCAGTTTCAACCTTCACATTCATTTTACATTAAAAGTTGTTAATTTGATTTTATTTCAGCCCCACATTGCTCTCTATCCAAGTTGCAGGTCGTCGTCTCTCATGTGCCACTCAAGAAGCAGAAACGTACAACATTTTCTACTCATCATTGTTTGGCACTTAGTCAGACAGCGACGACAGCGACGGCGCCGCCACAGTTATGCCGATTAGATGAAGAGTCTGCTCCCTGCTCCCTGCTACCTGCCACATGCCACATGCCACACAGACACCCAGTCACATTGCCACACTGCCAAACTACTTCTGCCGCAGCCTCCGACTCGGTCATGCGGTGCTCTTCATATGGCTAACGAGCAGCTGATATGACAAACGCCATTCGGCTTTTAGTTAGTGGGACAAACACGCACGCATACACTGAGAGAAAAAAGCGGTAATAATATCGAATTCGAATGAACTCGAATTAAGTACATTGAATGTGAACTTTACAATAATTGAATATGCTTGATCTAATAATAAAAAATATTTTTATTTTTTTTTTGTTGGTAAAAAATATGTAATTTTATTTAACAGGCTTTCTGTTACCTTTGGGGCAACCTTATCTAGTTTTAAATACGCAAAATTGACTTGAAATTAGTACAAAAATTTTGAGCATAATATGTGATTGGAACTCCGAATACTCACCGAAAATTAAAGATATTAAAATCATAAATTATTTTTGTTTTTGCAGGCTTAAAATTCCCATATGAGTTAAATGTTTATGGACAATGAGAATTAAATCTATATTTAATAGGATAAATAGTATGTGAAGAAAGTCTTTAGCTACACACTACTAGAGAAATTTTACCACACACACTGAAGATTTTGTAAACTTTACTTAAAAATATATATACTATCTAATTATAAAATAACAACAACATAATATATCTAATTTTGTTTACAAAAAAAAAAAAAAATAATAATAATAATAGTATTTACATACAAATCTAGTTTACAAGACTTTGAGCAAAGTCCGCAGTATGCTGTTAGTTGCAGACTTAAATCAAATACCTTTTGAACCCACTTTAAATTTTGAAAACACTAGACTACTTAGTTTGTGGAACTTAAGAAACTAAACTTGATACTTGATACTCGTCATACTTGATTTGAGTACTCTCAATCTTGGTTTTGTCGCTCTGTGTACGCACTCACACATCCATACAATGTGTGTCACACATAGGCCAGGTGCATGCCACACGACGACACCTGGCGACCCGAAACCCTTCGAGCTGCCGACAGCATCCTTGACATGCTTGCGGAGCTCCACGCTGTGACAATTGTGCCTCAGTTTTTGGGTTTTGCTGTTTTGAGCTTAGATGATGGACTTGTCTGCCACAATGCACACACACACACACACACACACACACACACACACACACATATGGCGCTGCAAGTGCCGCATATTTCTTAATTAAAACGTTGCCGTTTTGCTTCAATTAAAGCTGCTGGCCAAGCAAACTAACATGGCAACGCACTTTGCAGCTCTTTCCGAAATCATTTGCCGTGTTGACAGGCAATAATGGCAATGGATTCGAATCTCAGTTGAATGTTGCACACGCACACGCACACACAGACATGCACAGTTGAATGTTGAATGCTGAATGTTGGTCAGGCGGAACGCAGACATAAAGCGCATCAAAAATTCAACTGTCTGTCAATTATGAGCTCAACACAACGAAAGAAATACACACACTTACACACACTTGATGCTGCTTGCATATATATATATATATATATAAATATATAGATTGACTTGTATATGTATATAAGCTAACACACACGCAGAGAATCGTGTATGTATGTGTAAGAAAAATCTATTGAATGAACCCACGCAGCAGTCGAAGCTTTGAGTGAATGAGACGCACTCGCTCTCTCTCTCTCTCTCGGTCTCTCTCGCTCTCTTTCGCTGGAATTGAGCGTAAAAATGGGCCAGCAAAAAACGGGAATAAACATGCGCATCCCGGTATATCCTTGAAAAGCGTCTCTCGTACCGCCTGGATGCGTTGCTCGTTCCAGAGTTTTGTTGTAATTTCATTTTCTTACAGTCCGTCTGTGTGTGTGTGCGTTGGACGAAAGTAACTCAATGCCAGCCGCATGCTGTGTGACCGTGTGGCAAAGTCAGTCATTGGGTCGGCCGGCTCACCTGACTCACCTGACCGACTAAAACTTGATACGAGTATCTGCCTCCTGCTTAAAAATAAAAAAAAAAAACACCCGCCACGCTGTTAATGTCACCATGGAGACAGAATCTGTAGCTATAGCTGTATTTGTATCTGTATCTGTAGCTATAGCTATAGCTGTTGCCTGGGTGCCTTTGCGTAGTCTATGCAAATCGCCGCGCAACGAAAACACAAAGGTATAAGCTCGCGCTGTGCCTCAAAATTTGCATGTTTCTTTTTTTGTTTTTGGCTTCAAAGTCAATTGGGTTGGCGCTGTCTACACACACTCAGTGTGAGTGACAGAGATAGAGAGTGCGAGTATTTATACACGCTCTCACTCACTCGCACATTCATTTAGGCTGACGCTGGCATTGCATACATTAAGGCGCCATGGCGCCGCGGGGCTGCCAAGAGCCTTTTGGGCTCTGTTTGTAATTCGCTTTGTAGTCGCCGTAGGCGCAATTATTTCTTTTTTCTTTCATTTTTATTTTTACTTTCGCTTTTTTACCTCAGTGAGCAACTCTTCTATTTAAACGCTTTTAGTGCACACCATCGAGTGGCTGGCAAACAGCTTAGAATTGTCAAGATTTTAATTTGTTATTTAATGTATGCCTCTTTAATTGTTGTCGACTATTTTGCAGTATTTAAAAATCTATTTATTTTTCAGATAAAACTCTGCTAAATTTCTGCATGAACCGAGCTTTGTATTTTTTCATTTTATTTGAAATAAACAAATATTTGAAAGAGCTGTTTGCTTATTTATTATTATTCTGTGTGTGTGTCAACCAAATGAATGGCAAAACTTATGTTGAAAGCAGTGAGCACTTAACAGACTGCTGTTAATTGAATCATGCCCAATACTCGATATCGATTGACTTAATTTGCTGGCTATCAAGGTAAAATATTGTATTACGAAGTATTGCGAAAGGTGGGAAAGGCAACTATTAATTTGTTAATATATTTAATTACTTGGGTATATTTTAGGCTTATACAAATCACAGCAATAAATACATACTTTTTATATTGAAAAACAAAATAAACTAATTGGAATTACAGAATGGCAAAATCAGCGGACTTTTATTATTTTCTTATTTTGTCTCTATCTGTCTTTGTATAATCAATATTGGAGTAGATCATTTATAATAGTTACTCTTATAAAATTTCCAAGCTAATTCTTAATAAAATATGATTTATAAACTATTTGCGTAATTAATCGTTGTTAAATTAGTTAACAAAACAATAAATATTTTAAGATAAATGTTATATACAACATTTTGTATAATTATCTATCTGCTGCTAAGTCAGCTAACATAATATATTATAATTTATAACATAACATAACATACGAAGGCTTATGGACACGACAGATCGTAGTCTTTAACATAACATATTTGCTTGTCAAACTTTACGGAATCTGTTTGTTAACATAGCATAAAACTGTAAGCTTGGCTTTGATTGCTAAAAATATATGAATTAAATACAGTCGAACTTCCCTAACTCGAACTTCCATAAGTCGAATTTCTCCGTAACTCGAACAAAAATATTGGCCCGTGCTTCTATAAGTCGAATTTTTCGGGAAAATCTCCAATAAAGTTTGAATTTTTTTTTCGTTTCTGTTATACATATGCTTTTGTTACCGGCTCGTTTGGATATGTAATGTACATTAACATATGGTGATGGAATATGATAGAATATTGCATCAACAATTATTTAGGCTTGTGAAATTGCTACAGGAAAGATGATCGAAATGTACTTCTTTGTCAGAGCATCAGTGTACTAAAATGTTTAAAAATGTTTAAAGAAATATTCAAACTTATTAGTAGTTAAGGAATTTGAAAGTAGACCAAATAAATTAAAGTTGCTGAAAATGTGGTATCTCAGCAAAAACATTTTTATTATAAAATATATATTAAAAAATGAAATATTAATTATGATGACATTTGAATCGGGAACTTCTTCTGGATACAGCAAAAGAACGAAGAAACCAATTTTTGAGAATATTAACAGGCCTTGAACAAACTGAAATCCTTTTTTGTTGAAAATAGCAAGAAAAATTTGCAATTTGAAATGTATTTATGATTGAATGCATTTGTAGTTTATTTAAAAAAAAAAAAAAAAAATGCCCTAACTCGAAGTCTCCCTAACTCGAACTTTTTTCTTGGATAATGGTGATTCGAGTTAGGGAAGTTCGACTGTACTTGAAAATGTTTTTTTTTAAAGAAAAATGTAAAGCTTAGTTTTTACAGGTCATTTTGTTGTCGGTTATGCCTTGCCATTTTTATGCGGGCTCCCATTGTCGAGTACTGTCATTTATAGGTCTTTTACTTGTTTTCTTTTTATGACATTTTTAAGTAAGTCGCAAGGCGCTCTCAAGTTTTTTTTTTTGTAATTGAATGCGTTAAATTACAGCAAATTTATGCCTATCAAGTTTGGCTTTTTGTTGTGTTTTCGCGTTGTTTGGGAGACCCACGAGTACCGTTTACGGTTATTTAGGCGCAGGCACTAAGTTTTTTTTACGATCCAGCGACGAGTGGGGAGAGTATTGGCCCTATAAAAAATGCTTATTTGCAAAGTTTAGTGGCGGCAATGCTGACTCATACGACGCCCTACAGGTGCCGCCGGCACTCCCCCAAAAGACAGACGACGGCTTGGAGACTGGAGCAAGGTTACGACTAACTCTAAATCCAATCCAAAAAGCTGAGGCAAAGTTCAGATGGCGCCACGGAAGTGCAGAGCGCGTAACTAAAACTTGTTTTATTTTCTTACAGTGCAGTCGGGGTACGACTTGACTTTCTACTACGGGTAGGGTACGAGTGGTGCTGGTGGCTCTGTTGGCTCTGATAGTACAGACAGCCGCTCCTGCCCCTTAGCGGCCTTGAAAGTTGTGCGTGCAGTTGGCACTGGCTGAGGAACTTGATGGCGTCGTCAAGCGGAAGCTCCGTACACTTGCCCCCCCAACCAGCACCCTCAACGTGGATTATCCGCTTTACCTGCAGGCGTCCGTGGCAGCTTCCACTGGGAGCAAACTTTTGTGGCGGTGGGTGCCAAACTTGCCTCAACGGTGTTCTTACTTCTGAAAACACTGAGTAGGCCAAAAAACGAGCACTAAAGTAAAACATGTAGCACCAGCCGACAAAGAATTTTTGTATTTTGTGGTTTTAAGTTTTAGGCCAAATAAATCAATCGTAAAATTGTCAAATTGTACAGAAATGTATAAGAGTTAAAGCTTAGTATAACAGCTTTGCTTTTTATTTATAAATAATTTAAAATTTTAAATAGCAATTAATAATATTAAAACTAATTCAAAAATAGCCAAAATAGCTAAAAAAGAAATATATAAAATAAAATTAATTAAATAATGAATATGAATATTGATTAAAAAAATATGTATTAATATATTTTAAATATGGGCATTTCCACAGAAAGGTCCACCGCGGCCAAAAACGTAAAATTGATCGAAAATGCACATCGTTTGAAATTTTCTTCCAGAAATGTATTTAAGTTATTTATTTAAGCAATATACGCTAGAAGAAATTCAATAGGATGAACATATAGATTCTATATTGGAACAAATTCACTTTTTCCATATTTATGTCAATTTTCTAAAAAATTGACTTCCAAAATGGACCGTTTGTATTTTAACGATTACACTAAGTAGGACAGTAAGATTGTAACATGAATCATTTTAATTCAAAGAAATATATTGAAAGTTTAATTTAAATAAGTTTTTCGGGCTGTTTTGGATATATAATTTAAAAATAGAGAGACAGAAAGAACATAAAAATAGTGATGGTAAAAAATGTCCCGTGCGCGATGTCCCGTGCGAATTTACGTCAAATTGAATTAAAAAAAAAGTGCAAGTCATCTTTGAAAAAAATCATAACCATTTTTAAGAGGCATCAATGCACAAGAGTTTAAAATTAGTTGCATTAAAATATTGCCTCTGGATTCGCTGAAATTGGCGTTTGAATTGGTTGACCTCACAAGTCACTTCCATTTCGTGTCCCGTGCGAATCACTTAAATTTTTTCTATTATCTTAAAAATGAAAAATTACCCAAAATCAATCTTTGCACCAATGAAAGAGCTAATCAAATGCTATATGTTAAGCCCTTCATCAGAAAAAAAAACCGTTTCCTTTTTACCGTTTTTTTACTTTGAATGTGTACGAATGTCCCGTGCGCGAGTTTGGAAATGCCCATATGTTGATAATATTTTGAAAATCAAAGATGAATAAATTGGTTTCTTATAAATAATAAGTAATTTTAAGCAGATAATTTGAAACGATATTATTACTTATGTATTAAGAATTTTAAATAATACATACAAAAATTTACATTTACATTTATTGATGCCAATCAAATTATTTGATTTAATTTCTTACACATTTTCGTAGATTTTTTCTATTTCCATTTGGTGTTCAGATTAATTTACTTTTATTTGATATTGAGCTCAATGTAGTTGCAAAGGCTACTCGTACATATGTATGTTACATATGTTAGCTGTTAAGTCACGATACTGCCACATCTACATAACAGTAAATAGTAGTTAACAGCATTTCGTACGAAAATTAAATCCCAAAATATGTTAAGGACATTTTAAATGTGCATGTCTTTTGGTACAGGCATGGCAAATCCAAAATAAATTTATGTGATTTAAATTTTTCAAAATGAATAAAATGCCTTAAAAACAAAATATATGACCAACAATATTGTATGTCCCGACATCGTAAGGCCATTCACCGAATTGAGAGTTGAGAGTGGTTGGAAGCAATGGCTTCAAGGTACGCAGAGCCGCTCGAATTGCCATGAAATTTATGCGTTTGCCAACTGGCAGCAACAACAACAAGTTGACAATATTCGACTGTATCTCTGAAATATTGTATTTTGCCCATCCGCCAGTTGGGTTTCCCATTGTTTCCCTTGTTTTCCCTGCTCTGCGCTGCCCTACGCTTTTGGCAATTTTCAACTGCTGATTTTCCAATCAGTGCACACTTTGTTACAGCTACACGAAGCTTATTGAAAATATTTGTCCTGGCCACGAAGTCAAATGAGAATTCGAACGCGAATGTAAATGCGAATGCGAATAAGACGCCATCTTCATTAGTCTTTGTCTTTGTCTGACAAACTCTGAGGTAGACAGAGGCTAAAGGCATTTAGAGGCATAAAGAAGACCATCAAAGACTTCCCAGTTAGCTTCCACAGCGATACTTAAGCCATAAGAAACAACAACAAAGTCGTTATATACATTACGAGTCTTGAAGAGCGGCACAGGGCAGACAGTTATAGGGAGCTTTTGAGTGGCAGCTGTTTGACTTGTTTCCACTAAACGTCCTCGGACTGCTGGACGCAATAGCTTCAGATTTTTGTGGCATTATTTGGACTTTTATTCTGCATCATAATTACGAATTTTTAGTTTACTTTAAAGTACTCTTGATTTTATACACCAAAAAATGCATACGAATACAAAATGAAGAGCAATTAAATTTGTTAAGGTACTATACTTACTTACTATACTTAGAGGTTTAAGGTTAAATAAATTGGGCGATAAAGGCATTGCTTTCTCACCAAAATTTAGGTTAATTTCGAGTTTCCCTAAAAATTATTTGTATTCTACATTTTGATTAAGTATATCATAAAATGCCTGTAAAACGTTTACGAATGCGATAAGATGAAAAGTTAAATTATTTAAAGGTTTACTGTAGTGGAGGCTATAAATTTTAAATAAATGCTGCCTAACTCAAGCGTCGTTCGTAAAGCGTTTACGAATCAGGTATAAAAATAAGTAAGCAAAATTAACAAAATAATTACCATATGTCGTAAAATATTTTTATGAAAGGGTTATATGGCTATGCAGTTCATTGTTAACCTCACTTTAAATGAGGTTATCATTTATCCTAAATATCCAATTTGCTGAACTAAATATCAATGTTGATATAGCTAATGCGCCGCACTAAAGTGAAAACAATAGAAGCGCAGTGTGGCTAGAGTAGAGAGAATTGAGAATCGTGCGTCGCTGCTTGTTATTTTTGACAACAGTGGATAACACATGAGACTTCTCCGCCCCGCACCTCATCCTTTAAAAAGCCAACCCAACTCAACGAGCCAGAAAAAACAACTTCTCGACTGAATGCAAGTCGCAAAAAAAAAACTTGAACAAAAAAAATAAAACCGAACAAACTCAAACGCAAAAGCATTGGTATGTCAGTATGGATGTGTGTATGTGTGTGTGTGTGTGTGTGTGTGTATATGTGTGTGTGTCTGTCTGATGCACACTAGGGAGCAGCTGTAGATTTGAAGTAGGCCCTCCTGGGGCTCAGTCTGACAATTGTACGAGTAATATTTTTTTGTAATGCCCTGTACACATAGGGTATACGAGTATGACATATACTCTATGAAGAAGTGAGTGAAAGTTAAACTTGAGTCGCAGGCGGCAGTATATAGTACAGTATGTCCGGCAATTGTGTTGACAAACAATAAATTCAAGTAAAGCATGAAATTTATTAAAAGAAATATTAAGATGTATTTGATAAGAAACATTTGTTGGGGTATTTAACTAGTCGCATATTATGAAATGATGAGCTCTTGTTTCCACTTGAATATTTGTCTCATTGCCGCGCATTATTTTTTCTATTTTACTTTGGCAATTGCAGAGCGCTCTCGCGAGCAAACTTCGTTGAGCAAACTAAAAAATATGACCAAGTTTGGCTCTGGGCCATCTCCTCAGCTCCATGGCGACAATGTGAATTTATAGCTGGCTGCGTGGGAATTTACCCATGTAACTAGTAGACACACATATGTACATATAATAAAAAGGTACATACATATATACTTATAAGTGTGTATAATACTTATATACTTCTACATACATACATCATGTGTGGCTTTTACATTTTGCTTCTCCATTCTCCATTTGTCTGTTTGGCCGTGCTTAAAGCGCCGCGAAAACTTAGCAAAAAGAAAATTGAAAAATCCGTTGTGGAATTGAATAATGTGTCGGTGGCACATGAAGGTAAGCCAGTTGAACAGTTGTTGCAGTTCTCTTTCTACCTCGCCATCTGTGTGGCATGTTTGTAATGTGACAAGAAGATTTATGCATAGTCCAGAGAGTTGTGCATTTCGAATTGATAGTGGCACATAAGGATTTGTGCAACAGACTTTTAGAGTGAACACAAAAGACAACGAAAAATAAATTGCTTATGGTTCTTTGATGTCTTGTAGTAGAGGAAAAAGCCAACAAAGGATACACATATTTAAACAATTTGTATGGAAAAGAGAAATAAATATATCTATAGATTTGCGACAGAATTCAAGAGAAAACAAACTACGAAAGTTTAACTACTAGTTTAACCTCAGACTGAATTATATTATACGATATTATCCTATGTTTTTATTTCTTTTATCCTATGATAGTTGCCGAATATATATTTAGGTAATTAATACATTTTCCAATTTATTATTAATACTGGAAAAGATGTGCAAGGATGTAGACAAAAGTATTTGTGTTGAATATAGAGTATTAGTTAATAGAGAAAAGGTTTGAAAACACACGAGTACAACATTACTAGTTTCATCTCCATTCAAGCTAAACAATATTTTGTATACATAATGAACATCATTCACATTATCATAAAATATTTTGTACTTAAATATTTCTGATCGATTAAATTCAAAAGTAAATATGTGAAATATAAGTATTGATTATTATTTATTTAACTAATAAATGTTATTCATTTTATAAATTTCTAAACGCTGGCAATGCACATTTTAATGAAATTGTTAAGAAAATAGAATTTAATTTGCACTTAACCCGAATTAATAAGAACAAATAGATTCGTTATCAATTTCTAAATGCTGCCATTTGACTCAGCGTGAAATGAAGGTATAAGAGTTGCATTAAAAATTCAATTTTCATTTTATTAATTAATTAATGTCTACAATTATTTAATTAAGGCAGCTGAAACGTTTGCTTGGCTTTCATTAAGAACACACACACAGAGATAGACAGATAAACAATTGTAAAAGGTAAAAGTGTGATAAAAGGCAAACAGAACTGTAGGTGGAGGGAAAAGGGAAGAAGGGAGTTAGGACAAAGCACTCACCTTTAATTATCACAAGGAAGATCAACACGACAAACAGCGTGCACGACAACGACGAGTCCATGTCCTTGGTTTTGTTGTTTGCGTTGTTTTTAGGTTGAATTGCCGTTGGAATGTCCCTGTCCCCGTTGTTGTTGTTGTTCCTGTTGTTTCAGTTGCTGTTGTTGTTGTTGTTTGCAACAACGTGGTTGGTGGTCGCCCTGGTTTAAGTAGCTTGCGTCGTGGCACGTTGCTGCGATTAACACTAGAGCCAAAAGACAATCGCGTCGAGTGGGTCAAAGTTCAACGTAGCTCAACTGCAGTTGCTGCCTCTTGTTGCTAGATGTTGTCACTGCACACCGGTAATAAACTTAATTAGAATATCAGTCGCTTATTTTTCACTTTTGCACAATATTTTTCCAGTGTTTTTTCCTTTCTTCTTTTGTCATAACTTTTCTCTTTGAATTCACCCAAAATATTTGTTGAATTTACTGCAATTTGATTCTAAATGCCAGCAATTTCTTTAATCCAAACAAACATTTGCCAACGAAACTTATTAAATTCTTTTTTTTTCTGTTTTCTGTATATATATTTTATTAGCTTGCTTTGCGGATTTTCGGATGCTGCGGTTTGTTTGCACTACTTTTATTTTATTTAACTTGAGGTTGTGGCTGTTGCAAATTTAATTTCCAGCTTTTTGGTCACGCATTTTCAGCTGGCTCTCTTTTTCAGAGTTTTTGTTCGTTTGCTTTTCGCTTATTTCTTTTTAATTTACATAAATCGCACTTGAAAACTACCTTTTAGAGAGCTTAAGAAACCTTGAGTAGCAGTTGTTGTTGTTCTAATTTTTTGATATATTTCTTTATTTAGGTTTGCTAGATTTGTTCACTTAAATATCGTTGTTTCGTTCACTGATGAAATGTTGCCTGAAAATATAGAAAAAATAATTTCTTTTATTTAAAAAGGACATTTATATACTGGGAAACAGAAGGTTGTGAATATTCATTCATAAATAAAATTAGTATATGATATTTTGAAATTGAAATGAATTTGCAGTAATTGCACAATTTTATTTAAATTATATTATATTATTTTGATAATTGTTTTGTTCAGAACTTTTAATACTTGTGTAAACTACAGTCTGATTTCCGAGTACTTTCAATATTTGTTTATAAGTTTCATTCAAGAAAATCATGGCTGGTATACACTTAAAAGTATCTTATTATCTAATCCCCTTTTGACGTTGCGTTCTATCCGCAAGTTTTGCTTTTGCCTTTTGAAGTATATATTTTTGGCCACAACTTAGCGAGCTGCGGTTGCTTTTGAAAACCCAAAAACAAATGCCAAATTCCGTTTGAGTCGTAAAGGAGGACAAAAAAAAAATATTTGTTAGCGTCGTTCTTTGAGCCATGTCAAATACCAAAAAAAAACCACAAGAAAAAAGTTAGCCAGACTTAATGTCTAATTAAAAATGGCTTCACTGTTTAACCCTATTTTAGGCTTTGACCTCATTTTCACAAAAAAAAAAACGCGTCTACATTGTCACCTAGCTGAGAGGGGACAGGGGGCATAAATCTTGGTCCCTTCCCAGCAGTGTTGCCAGGAGTTGTGCGCCCACATAAGCTAGATTTTGAGTAAAAATAAGCTAAAATAAGCTAAAAATAAAAATGGCAAGAAAATGCAAAAAAAAACATACAAAATCATTAGGTTTTTGCTGAAAATTAATTGGTTAACATATCATAGATTTAATTATTTTCTTCCTCACTTAAATATTTATAGTTTTTTTGAATATGACTAACATATTCTTGTGATTGAACTATTGAGCCCATTGATGATAAATGGTTTTTGGACGCCGCATGCTGCCTTATATCAAAAACTTTTGCTGCTATTGTTGTTGAGTCAGCTGCCAATTTCCGTAGCCAATCCTTAAATTCACTACTTTCCATACTACACCACAATATTTTTGGCATTTTTGAAAGCTTCACTTTGATTTCACAATTCAAAATCGGCGATAACACACCAATCAACATATCGATGACACCACCGATTAGATATCTGTTCTTTGTTACGTCAACTTTATTCTAATGATCGTGAATATGTGATCATAAGAATATAGTTCACGTAACAAAGAACAAGATTCGATATTTGTATGCCGTGAAATATTTTAAACTTTTGAAACTTTTTTCGTTGATGTCACTAAAACATTTATTGCTAGAATATGCTATATGAATTTTAAAATAAGCTAGATTAGCTATAGCTATAAGCTATTTGCAAATTTTATTTTCAAAAATGCTAGATCTAGCCTGAAATATGCTAAATTGGCAACACTGCTTCCCAGCCCCCGAGGCGTTCACATTGATTAGTTTTTGTTTTCGGTCAACAAACTTGAGTAAATTAAAACAATGAATTTGCGAAAAAGCGCGAGAAAGCAAAATAGCAAATACAAAATAAAATAAATATATATAAATAAAAGAGAACACAAATTGTTAGCCTGACGCAAATTAAAAATCCATAAAAAATGCTGCCAAGAGGCGGGGTCGAAGAACGCGTTACCGTTATGGGCGGGTCATGACCCCTGCCCCTGCCCCTGCCCCCGCCATTGCTCAACTGACTGAGAAATGCAGTAATTGAAATACATGCGGCGAGGCTGCGTGTAACGTTGCCTCTGTGCACGCAAAAAACAAAAACAGCGAAACAAAAATACAAAACAAAAAAAATACCATAGCATGCTTTCAGGCATCGCCCATCCATGCCAGCCCACAATAATTTACACGTGCACGAGAAATAGGGCTTTGGTTACATACAATCGCAGTAGGTATTATGGATTAGACGTAATGCCTGTAATAAACGTTTGCGGAACCAGATGAGATGAGCCGTCCCTATATATGACAGCTCTTAAAGTGCTGCAACAGAACTAAGCAGATGAAACAGCGAAATGAAAGGAAAGAAATTGGTTTTTAATACAACGCGGTACTTGAATATGAATTTTTGAGTCATTTCAAGATTTCACATTTGATAAAGTAGCAGTTAAAAAAATATATAATATATATCGCTAGTTGAGTCAACTTATCATAATTTATTGACATCAAATTTGGCATGTCTATATCGATTCGATTATTGATGTAGATCAAGAAGATATATACATTCTGCCTGTGACAAACATTTCCCATTTTAAAAACTTAATACTTAATACATTTTGTATTTTGAAGCTATTTTCGATAAAAGAAGTTTAATAGCTGGAAATGTGATTGCAATTTCATGAAAAAGCTTTGACTCTTTAGTAGATATTTGAATACAAATTCAGTAAGTTTTCGTAATTAAGAATGACTTGAACTAAATATCTTAACTTTTTGAGCATCATCAAAAAACAGGTCGAGTACAGAAACTTTCTGATATGATGATGACATGATTATGGTATAACTTCAGAATAAATAACACTGTTCACCGATTTCGATTTTTGAATTTGTTAATACAAAATAAAAGTATGTTTTTCACCTTCTGATGAAATAAATAATTTTATAGATCCTCATGATTTACTCCAAAAGTTTATTCAATAATGCCAAAAATGTTTATCTAATACTCTGTAATACTTACTTCATATTTGAATTTATATACTTAAGTTGAAAATTGTGTACTTTTTTATGTATTTCTATTATGCTCTGTTTCATTCTCTTCTCTTTTATATTGTCTACGCGTCAGCTGTTTGTGTAATTAGAGGCTTTATGAGTTATGTGGAAAATGGCGAGATGGCAACGGCAACGATGACGACAAAAGCGAAATTAAACGAAATGAGTGGAAAGTTTAAATTGCAGAAACTCAGCGGGATATATAGTACATATACACGTATTCAGTATGGTTCCTAGGTTTCTGTAAAGTCCTTTCTTTGGCTTTGCCCTTGTCGCGGTTAATTAATTTCAAGTTTAGTTTCGATCTTTTTGTGTTTTTGTTTTTTTATTTGTGGCACAATGCAGGCAGGTGGCAAGTTTTTAAAGTCAATTTAATGGTTCGCCAATGCCTCAGTTATACACAATGAGGCTTGAAATTGAAGGCACAGTCTAGGCCCTGAACTCTGTGACCACAACCCATTTTGGCCAACAAAAGTTGCAGCCGCTTAGGCGCGACTTACCAACAACAACAAAACTAATCGTGTGGGGGGACGAAAGTTGAAGGTGTTTATGCCCCAGATGACAGTCTTTACACCTCGAGGGCTACATTTTTCACACATTACTCGTACATTTTCAGAGTTTTTAGTTGTCCCCATTTTCCCATTTTCCCACATTTGCCGAGGGAAGTTTCCCTGGGTTGCTCAGCTTGTTTGCATAGCTCAAACCAGGTAGGGGATAAGCTTTTAGGCGCCCGCTTTGTCACCTGAAAAGCTCTGTTCATAATTGAACCCATTGGCATACTCTCAACGCTCAGCAAATTTGTTTAAATTTATGTCTTACCAACGGAGGGGGTCAATTTGCCACAAAAGCACTTTTTGGCGGTTTGTTTACCTTAGCTGCAATTTTCGATGCACTTTTCTTTTCTTTTGGTTGTGAAATATGAGTTTGCAAACGATAATCATCTTCAATTTAACGTGACAAACACTTTCTAGGGAGTTGATTTTTGTATAGCTTTACATAATGATCAGTAAACAAGTTATATGGCCTGTGAATGAGTTTGCTTATCATCTCGATAGACAAGTAAGTTAAAAGAGTTTTCACAGTTTTTAAAAACTGTTTTATAACAGCTTAATCAAAATCAATATAAAATTTTATTCATTTACAAAATTATGATTTTATTTGATCCTTATAACCCCAAATAAATACACAAAAATAATATCTATTAAACATATTAGTAGAAGAAATCACTTAATTGCAAATTAGACATTTTAAATCAACCTTAAACTTGTCGACAGATTCAGACAAAGAACTTATCAACACATGCTCCACATTTGAACTGTAATGCAGCTGAAATAAGTGAAAAGAAAATAAAGTATGTATTTGCAAATATTTATAGTAAATTTGCATAGAAGTAAAAAAATAAAAAACTGAGTGGAAAATAGTTTTTGCGATATTCATTTTCATGGCTGATGGCCTTTGGCATATTGATGCCAGCAGCTAGTAAAGCAGTCAGCGGCACTAACATGCCGATAAACCCACAGACACCCCCACATATACACACTTGGAAATACTCGCACACGCACACAGAGACCGCATGCAAATATTGCCATGCGTCGAGCGTCAAAAGTCATTTCGGCAAATAGTGCTGCATACTTTTGTGCGCGCGTTTTCAAGTGCGGTTATTGGTGCTCTCCTAAAATACTGCAGGCCATAGAATAGCGAGCGAGAGAGAAGGGGAGTGATTGCACTCATGACCAGCAATGGCTTTTGTTATCTCATAGCCAAAACAACAAGTGCTTTGTAATTACAACAAAAGCAAAAAGCTGAGCTCCATGCAACAGACACCAAGCAATGAAAAAAAGCTAACTTCAATTTCGCAGTATAAAAATAATAAAAAGATAATAAAAATAAGAAAATTTTACAAAATTTGAATGTAAATAAAATGAGTCCCTCAATAATTTTATATTTATTTTGGGCGCATTTTTGGCCATTAGCTAACAAATTTACACCACTGTGCCTGATTGACTGACATTGCAGTGCTGTTGTGTCTCCACGCCCTCAACTAGGTCAGTGAATGACGGTCTATGATGGCTTGAATGCTATAGAATGTCTCTGATGAGAGCACAGAGTGTCTGACATTATAAACAATTTGCAGCCATTGCAGCAGTTTAATTAAACTGGCGACCAAAAGAAGCTTTTATATTCAGCTGTAATCTATTTGGAGAGCTGTTGCTTCAGCTGCTTTTGCCGCCGATTTTCTCTTACCACAGTTGCTGCCGGTTGTAATACGAGTGTCATATACAGAGAAGTGCACAAGTTAATTTCATGTTGCAAGCGACTGGCGCAAAGGAAATGGCACTGCAAACAAAGCCAAAGACAATGGCAGGCTGGAAACGTGCGTCCGTAGCTCGAGGACACATGCATAACACACAGATACACACACACACAGACACACACACACACAGCGGGCAGCAAGGCAGCACAGGGACAAGAGTCACTCAGACAGAAATTAAATTGAAAATGTGCTACGTGCAACAGCAGCAGCAGTAGCAGCCTAAAAGGAAATAAAGCACAAGCAATGAGCATAAAAAAAAATGTGCAACAACAAGTGGCCAGGCAGGAGGCACAGGACATGGAAACAATAAAAGCAACAACAACAGCAACAACAACAACGACGACGACTACGGAAACGAGCCGGCAGCTCGACTGTGTTATTATACAAATGCAGGCAGCTCCCTTATAAGTTGGAAATTGTCTCAGATTTGGCGAAAAATTCAAAAAAGCAACAATTCAATGCAACGGTTTAATGCAGTTTCATAAGGCCCATTTATCCTAAGTTCAGTGTCTTAACTGCTTTTTGATCTGATTTAGATTATTAGCATTACCTAGCCTTTTGACTAGGTTGTATTAGAAGCTAGCATATAAGTTTAATTTAAGTTGTTGGAAATAATAACAGAATAATTAAAAAAAAAAAAAAAAAAGATTTAGATTATTAAATTAAATTATTTTAAGCTTTTTGTACCTCAAAAATAATCCTCTGATATTTATTAAATCTATCTATTTGTCAATAAGTTTGAATTTAATAAGTTTATTTAAATTTTTTAAGACTTTATTCAATTTGCCTTCATTTTTATGTCGAAAACTTAATGAAAATACATATACAGTCGAACTTCCCTAACTCGAATCACCATTATCCAAAGAAAAGGTTCGAGTTATGGAGATATTCGATATATAATGTCGAAAAATATTACTCAGAATACGAAAATTCGGAAAAAAATTAGGAATCCAAAATTGGGAACCGAATAATTAGGAATCCAAAATTACCAATCCAAAATTAGAAATACAGTTATTAGGAATCCAAAATAAATAAAATATTTTTGATTTCGGCTTTTTCTATTAGAAAAAAGACAACATTTGGCGAACTATTTATTTCAAAATCAGGACTTCGATTGCCAGCGCATGTGATATTTATTCGAACCATTTATTTCAAAATCTACATGTTTATATTGTGTGCCACCTTGTAAAAAAAAATCCAAAATTTTTCATATTTGTGTTGGTCGTATGTATTGAGTAGCGATTTAAGACGGTTGTCTACCCTTTCATATTTTGGTTGGTTTTTTTTTTCGAGCCTATCTCCAGCGTTAATTTAAAAAATCTTAATGTCTTGTTCATCTTGCGCTTTCATTATGTATTTTAAAAGAAGAATTTAACCAATGACAGGAAAACCAAAGATACTTTTCCTAACTTTTATTTTCCTAGTTTTTTTTTTCCTAATTTTTGTACTCTGAATATTTTTCTTAGTTGAAATTCCTAATTTTTTCTTCTTAATTTTGGACTCCTAAAATTTTATTCTTGGTTTTTTTTTCTTCTTTTTTATAATTCTTTAAAAAAGTTTCGGAATTCGTATGAGGTACAGTTTCAACTGACTACAACTAGTTAGTTTTAGCTGTGTTTATTTAACAATCTTTATTAATAAATAAATTACATTTTCATTCTATAATTATTTCTTTAATTGAGTATTTAATATTAATTTATATTTTTTTATTTAAATATTTAACATACATATTTTGAATATGCTAACCTTTGTAATTCAAAAGTATACCCTCAGAAAGTTTAAATTTATTCCATACATTTTTAAATGGGATACCCTAAAATTGACAACGAACTTCTTAACAGGATCTTAGACTCATAAGAACAATTTGTTTGCTTGATGGCCTTAGTATTAACTTTTGTGGTGACCTGAAGTGATTTCCCCTGTGAACAGCAAGTCTAATCACATAGCCATTATACACAGTGGCATTGGCTATAAAACAGCAGCTGGTCAGCTCTTAAAGGGCCCAGACAAACAATGGGAAGGCAGCCACTGCAAAGGAAACGCTCGACATTATTTAGGTTTAATCAGCAAAGCAGATTTGCATTGGAGCATCAGGCACTCTCTACTGCGGAGTGAAGTAAACCAACTGGAATTGAAAGATAGACCCAGAGACATAGAGAAATGGTTAACTAAACATACACAACAACACAGTCCTCTACACACAACACACACACACACACACACACACACACACACACAGAAAAACATCAAACAAATGGCAATCTCCTTGTTTGAAGCGGTTCGGTTTCGGTTTCAATCCGCTCGGTTGAGCCAAGAGCACAAAGGCAAAAACTATTATAAACTGTTGACAACTGGGGAAATGAACTTTTCAGCCAAAATGACAAACGTCCGACAAGCTCGCCAGTTCAAGTCGACTAACAGACATTTAAATTACTAGAATTGTTAAATAGCTGTTTTCTTTTTCAATTTTTTTTTCTTTCTTGCGTAAACTGGACTCGTGTAAAATACACACATCGGAAGGGTTTACATGAAAATCCTTTACAATATATGAATGCTCACTCAATTGAGCATTTCTAAAAAAGTAATAGAGTAATCCACACATTTCAGACTAAAATGCTTAGAATAAGACACAAATTCATTTAATTGATTGCCTTTCCATTTAATATAAATATTCAATGTACTATATAACCAAGAAAAGATTTTGGAAAACGAACATCAACAGTTTTTACATAAAAAACCATTTGTTGAGCTACAAAATAAATGCATATTTTTTCGATTGCAACAGAAAGTTAACCGGTATCGATCAAATCCCAATGACTTTTCAATTGCATTTTAACATGCAAACTAAATTCCTTAATATTTAGTTAAAATACTAAAGGAGACTGCTTAACTAGCAGATACCCATTATTCATATCTAAGCTTTTAAGAATATCAGAAAAAAGGAAAAAAATTGGACAAAAAACTGGGAAACTGGCAAAAATTTTATTCGAAAATAAGAGTTATGAAACAAGAATATGGAATTTATAATTAAATGGATTCGCACAATGCAAAAAAAATGTCGGAAAAATGAAAATAATTTTTGCCTCATATTAATGAACTATATTTTCCAAATTTGTATATTCTTCATTCTATTTTATATATATATATATTAGGGTGGGTCAATTTTTTTCGACCCAATGCGGTTATCAAAATCGTAATCTACGGTGAATTCTAAGAAGATTTGCCCAAGAAACCATAGGTCTAAAATCATTTTCGAGCTTCCGATTTTTAACGAGAAACTTTGCGTATTTTTTTGTCATTTTAAACACGCGTAGATACCTAAGCGAGTGCATAAAAAATATTTTGTTTCACTTAACTTTTTTTTAAGAAAATTATAAATTTTTAAAAATATAAAAATAAAATAAAAAATTAAAATTTTATTTTTAAAATATTTTATACATTTAAAAAAAAGTTTTAAATAATTAAAATTTAAAAAAATGGCATTAATTTGCATTTGACCGTTAATTTACGCCCTTTTTAGCGCCACGCCCACTTTCATTTTATTTTCAAAAAATGCCTTGATGTATTGAGATTATGTACTTCAAGTTTCAACCCGATATCTAACCTAGTTCAAAAGTTACAGATTTTTGCCACCAACATTGGCAAAACAAACCGAAAATGGGTACAAAATACATGCAAAATACATATAAAATGGTACCAAATTTGTATGCATTTTGTACCTATTTTCGGTTTGTTTTGCCAATGTTGGTGGCAAAAATCTGTAACTTTTGAGCTAAGTGAGATATCGGGTTGAAATTTGAACTATATATTTTCAATACTTCAGAGCATTTTTGGAAAAAAAAATTGGAGTGGGCGTGGTACTAGAAAGGGCGTAAATTTACGGTCAAATGCAAATTAATGCCAATTTTTGTAATTTTATATTTAAAATTTTTTTTTTTTAATTTAAAAAAAACATTTAAAAAAAAAAATTTAATTTTTTTATATTATTGTTACATTTTTAAAAATTTTTAGTTTTCTTGAAAAAATGTTAAGTGAAACAAAATATTTTTTATGCACTCGCTTAGGTATCTATGCGTATTTAAAGTGACAAAAAGATACAAAAAGTTTCTCGTTTTTTTTTGTTCAACTAACGAAAATTGCTTTCGCTGATTTTTATTGGATTTTCGTATGTACCTAATATGAAATTCATAACAGAGAAAAGTGCGACTACGGACTGCCACAGCGACTGGTTGCCATTGCCACAGTTTGCAGCAGCTTTAACGCAGTTTTGTACGTATTCAGAACTGGCTGACGTTGCTGACCTCAACGGTTTTATATTGGTGGTCGACGGTCGCTCTGACAAGTTGTTATCCATACACTGCTCATAGAAAAGTGGGCATTACAATATTGTTGTCAAATATACATCAATCTAAACACATTAAGAAAAGAATTTGGATGAATATATAAAGCTTAAAGGTTTTTTTAATAATATTTCAGAAAGCTTTATATTATATGACACACAGTTGCTAATCTCAGGCTAAAAAGCATTTAGCTTTGAAAGCTCATAAGATTTGTTTAAATTTATAAACTGTACTATATGTCTCTTAATTCAATGTCCTAGAAATCTAAATATGGGCATTTCCAGAAAAAGGTCCACCTTGCCAAAAAACGTAAAATTGATTAAAAACTCACATCTTGTGAAATTTTCTTCCAAAAATGTATTCAAGTTATTTATTTTATCAATATACGCTAGATGAAATTCAATAGGATGAACATATAGATTCTACATTGGAATAAATTCACTTTTTCCATATTTTTGCCCATTTTTTTAAAAATTGATTTTCAAAATGGACCGTTTGTATTTTAACGATTACACTAAGTCAGGGAGTAAGATTGTAACATAAACCATTTGAATATATAGAAATATATTGAAAGTTTAATTTAAAAAAAGTTCTAAGAGCTATATATCGGAATATAGAATAAAATTTGATGAACAAACTCTTGGAAAAACTAGGTGGAAATCTTGTCACGTTCGCGTTGTCACGTTACAAATTACTAATAAAACTTGTAAAATATATAAAACGGTAGTTAAATATCAAAATTATTTCTAAAATGGAAAACTACATTATTTTATTATATTTTGAGAGTATTTTCTTCCAAATTAGACGCCACATTTCGTAGACTTTCGCATTTGTCAAGATGAAGTCAAAAATGACTTCCATTTTTCGTCGCGTTCGCGATGCATTGTTTTCTATAAATAATTAAAAAACGACAAGTCTTCAAAGATTGTCTTTTATCATAAAAATAGAGTTGATAAAATGCATTATACACGCGAGAAAACATTTTTGAAAATGTCAATTTTTTGCCATTTTTTTTTTTCATTTGAAGTCGTACAAATGTCGCGTTCGCGATCCTGGAAATACCCAGCTGTAGTTTGCCAAGAACAATCCAAAATCTTCAATCCAGCATAGAAGATTAATATAACTTATAACATCAATTAAAAAATCTCATGACTGATTTTTTCTGTTTATCAATTTTTTGTTTTGATTTTTCGATAGATTTTCGAAGAGTATTAAAAATTTGTTGTTTCCAAAAATAATTGTGTGTTCGGGAACTATATTTTTTTCTTTGGCTGCTCATGTGAAATGGATGTTGAGTGCACTCAAAATTGTGGGTAAATTTAATTTAAAATTTTATCAAATTGCAAAATACTGTTGGATTTTGTTGAAAATTTGCATCTAAAATCTGAATTTTTGTTAGTTGTTGTCACTTACCCAGCGATTGCGTTGAGAGACGTTGTTGCTGCAGTTGTTGTTGTGGTTGTTGTTCAAGCTGGGCTAATTGTTGCTTCTCTTGTTGCACTGTTGACTTGCCTAATGGTCGTTGTTCTTCTTCTTTTTCTTTTTGTTGTTGTTGCTGCTTATGATGTTGCAGTTGCAGTTGCAGTTGCTGCTGGTGCAGCTGGAAGCAAGTGGCGGCCTTTTCGTTTTGGCAATGGTACAAACACAACAGATATGTTGATGAATGTTCCATAATTAATTTAAAATTAATAATTTTAAAAGCTCTTTTTAGTTGGTTTTTTATTTTTATTTTTATATTTTGTTTAAGCTTGTATTATTTGCATAATTAATGAGGATCATTTAATGTTGAGCATTTAAAATGTATTTATTATTGCCATTTGTAGTGTGTGCTGTTGTTGTTGTTGTTTTTGTTGTTGTTGAATGATTGAGTGGCAGTTGCAATTGGTGATTGGGCGCTTGATTCGATCGATTTGGTATTTTTTTGATTTTGGGCTGGGGCGAAATTGAGTTTGCATTTTTGTTTATAAGCGTTGTTTAGTATTGTATAGATGCAAATACAGATACAGAGATAGAGATATAAAGATTCAGATGCAATTTAAGCGGGCAATTCGAATTTTTCATATTCTATAATATTTTAGTTATTAATTTTTTTACATTTAACTACATTTGCTTTTATAATTATGAACACTTTGTTATTGTTTGGTTATTTACGATGTTTTTTTTTAAATTTGTTTTATATTATTGTATGTATTTAAATATTTGCAATTTGCATTTACTTATATATGTGCTGAACGGTTCGAATTTAATAAAAATTCTGTTTAAATTGTACGTATTATTGCATATTATCTGTGTATCGTTAAAAGAGAGATTAAAAGAGAGAGAGAGAAATTCGCATGAGTATTCATTGTATATTATTTAATTAACATTTGTGACATATTTTTATAAATTATACAAATGAATGCAAATTTTATGAAAATGAAAGTTAAAATTGCGGAAATAAAAATTAATGTCAAAGTAATGTGTTGAAATTTACGATGCAAATTTAAACGGGAACTTAATACAGTGCATGTCACATAAATATAATCATCATTTCTCTCTTAGATCAAGTACACGTAGTTTTAATAACTGTGAGATTTAAAAGTTAATATATTTTAGCTGTCGTTGAATTTCGAGATCAACAAGACTTGATTTAAGAGAAGATGACATGACGAGTACGGTATGTTAAAAAAAAACGTTATATCATAAATATTGTAATGCCACTTATTTGTTTTTATTTACAAATGTTTATTACAATTAGTTTACTAAATGATTTTAAGGCGTCGCTCAAAAGTATGCTATGATTTTATACATATTTCTTATATTTTTCTGTTAACGGATACAAAATTCTCAAAGTATTCGGGGGTGCCACACATATCGCTTTCACTTGAATTTCACTTCAATTTCATTTCGCTGTGCCACAGGTCAAATCGCACAATAATTTTGTGCGGAATAAACAAGCGCTAAGTCCGCTTTCGTCCGATGCTGCCACCTAGTCCAATTTCGATTTTCAAAGTCGGGGGAAGCGATGCCACATTTTTTAGTCAGAATTCGAAGTAAGGTATTTAAAAAAAATATATGGAACCACTTCAGTTTTCTTTAAATTAAGCATTAAAAAAATAGGTCATTTGAGGTAAATCAAGTTTTACCCTAAAAAAAACCTTTAACTGATTGTGCAATTTGTAAAAACATTTGTCACGAAGAGTTGCCAGATAAATGGCATACAATTGCTAGAGTTGTCGAGTAACTTTTATTTTCTCGCGCCAAATACTTTTAAATTTTTTTTAGCTAAACAAAATCAATTATTGCATAAATAAATAAAATTATGTTTATTAAGTAAGAAAAAAAAAATGCTTATTGCTCTGCAATGATAAACTTGAAAAAGTTGCTAATCAAACCCTTGGGTAATTAATTCTGAGAAGGTGTCAACCCTTAGTAGCCTAGTTCGAAATGGTTGGTGAAAATGCTAAGAAATATTAAATCTCTCGAAGTGCTGTGGCATCTCGGAATTTTCCGTGCGAAATTGCCTTCTGCGGTTTTCAATTTCGCTAGCGATATCTTTGGCACCCCAGATTATGTTCAAATGTTAGAACACAGCAAAAACGTAATCTTTTGTGTCACATACCAGGAATGTTAATTTAACAGTGGGATGTTAGTACAACAGCTGTTAAGCCCAGCCGTTGCACTTATTAATATCTAATTGAGCCAAAAACATACAATAAAATTAGCCAAATTCACTAAAAAAGAGCCAGTTTTGGCGCAAAAATGCCAAGCCAACTTAAATGTGAATTTTTAAACTTTTTATACCCAACTGAAAAACACTGAGTAAAAAAATTGGTATGGATAATGGTATTTTTGGCTTATACCAAATGTTGCGGTATTTATACGTGCTTTAAAAATAATTTAAAAAGTCAAAGTTCGTTCTCAGTGCTTAAATGAATAAAATTAGCACTTTATGTGCATTGCCTACACATTTGATAAAAACAAACAAATTTTAGTTCAAAAGTATTTTAATTTTCGAAAAAAATAAATATAAATAAAGGTAAATTTTAATAATTTTATATATTTTGCTTAACACATTTAAATAAAGAATTTAAAATTGAAACCGCTCATACGTTGCATTGTCATTTAAGTCACTCCTTATGATGCTTTCATTTTATAGACATGTCAATGTCAAGTCAAGTCAAGTCAAGAGTCAGGTAATCTGATGATGTTTGTATCCTCAATACAATAGCCTTTACAATTGATTTCCCTGTCAATTTGCTGATGAACAAAAGTTTGTCACAAATTAAGCTGCAGCTGTGCAACACTGCACGCAATTTGCCGCATTATGCTGCACGGTCGACAAAAGGAAAATAAATACGCTTCTCAGTTGCATTGTCCACAAAGCATTTCAGTGCAAAATGCAATTGAAAGCTGTCGTTTGTATACGACAATTCGATTCGATTGAATGATACGAGTAGTTGTGGCAAAAGAGCATAAGCTTATATTAAAGGAAAGCGAAATAATACTCGATGTATATACTATACATATATCAAGGATCCTTGTTTCCTTGTTACTTCCAAAAAAAAGTAATCTTTTTCTGTTATTTATTTTAATTTTTTCCTTTTTATATTGATAAAATATTGATTTCTTAAAGAATTTATATTAAGACTTTTTTTTTAATAAAAATAATAATTTCATAATATTTTATCATATCAGATCCAAGTTCGGAGAAAGCAAATATATATATACATATATACGAGTTTATCTTGAAGCATTGACAATTGCGACACTCACAAACTGTCACAGTCCATAAAATTCAATTCAATACAAAAAGCAATTTGCCTTGTCACGCCCAAAATTCATGCCCATCACGTGCCACGATTTACTGACAAAGTTTCAAGGGTCGACACTCAAAAACTGTAACGAAAGCAACTAAACATTAGTTTAATGTGCCCCCTGCACACCCACATAAAGGCCATTGATAACTATAAGTACTCTGTGTTTGGATAGCTGAGCGTAAAGTTGAACAAAAGTCACTTTAAGCAGCAGCCATTGAAATTTCCGTTATGAGAATGAACCATCAAAAAAAAAAAGGATAACAAAAGTAGTACATGAGATAATATTAAGTGGAAGACTAGATAATACCCTTCTTAAATTAATGCCAAAGTAAAACGTTAACTGAATAGGTTAGTTTTTATCGATAGTATCGATTAGTTTGAAACACACAATAAAATACAGAAAGATTAGTTTTTTTATCTCAATTATTTTAAATATTTCCTTGATTTTTTGTTATTCAAATTAATTTAAAAAAATATATTTATTAAGTAACTAACTTATGAATATAATTTTATTATTATTTCACAATTTTAAAATCTGTTTCTGCATTAATTGAAATAAAAGAAAAAAAAAATCTTTATAATATTTTTTCCAATAAAACCTTTTTCTCTAAGAATACTAATATGCTTATATTCATATATATAAATATGTTTATCGATTATTATATTAGTGTAAAAGAAATACAGTATAAAAAAAAGTTTGGATAATTATTTAAACAAATTATTATAATATAGTTATCGACAGTATCAATGGGATATCAGATCAGTATTGAAATTCAATTGAACTCTTTCAGTAATATTGACTATAAACTTATTCAATTCTATCTATCTTACAACTAACTGAGAATCTGGTTTCTCTTTTGTTATCACCTTGGGTGCATGCTCACAATGCTTAATATACCCTCTAAATACCCTTTTGGGGCATAAAAATGACAAAAAGAGTTGAGCTACTGACCAAATAAGAAGAAAATAAAAGAGAAAAAATACATGTAAAGGAACGAGAAAAATCAGAAGGGAGCAAAGAAAAAAGAAATCACTCGACTGGTTGGACATTGCCAGGGTTTCTTATTGTTGTTGTTGTTCATGCTGTTATTGTTGTCGTTGTTGTTGTTATTGTTGTTATTGTTGTTGCTAGTAGTAGAGAAAGCGTTGTTATTTATGAGAATTTCATTGTCTTGTCTACTCGCTGCCCTTTTTATTTCCGTCTTTGCCTTCACACAACAGCAAAGTCAAAGCGGAGTTCAGGCTTTTGTATGGCATACTTTATGTGCACGGCGTTATCAAACGTTTTCCGCGCTGTTACGTCTAGCAATACCCTACAGCTGACTTCAAAAAAAAAAAAAAAGAAGAATGGTATACTCAAATAAAGCTATGGATGAATGATTTGATAGTCATCTTATTAAATATTGAGAAAATAAGTAGCTGAATACTGAAACTTGAGTGCTGTATGAGTATGAGAGATTGTCTCAACTCATGTTATCACTTGTGTTGTTCATATCGACAGCTCTATCTGTGTGTGTGTGTGTGTGTGTGTGTTTGTGTGTCTGACTGCCTGTTATCAGTTCAGAGAATCCAGCGTCCATTGATGGAAAATTTGAGCACATTTTTGCGAGCCGAGTGAGTGAAAAAAGAATGTCGAGCGCCTGGAATGCGAACGAACTGTTTACACTTGGAAGCGAATGTTAACGACAACGGACGAGGACGAGAGCGAAATACTGAGACTGCCAATTGTTGCAAACGCCAGCCAGCCAGTCAGGATAACAGACAAGTCCTGTGTACCTTTTTTCCTTGTTATTTCTTTTTATTTTTTTTTATTTTGAGTGGAGATTTCGGGAGACCAAAAGCTTCGGCGACACATACAAAGTATTTATGTTTGTTTAAAAAAAACTGTATTTATGCTTAGAAGTAATATACTCGCATATTTAATTAACCCTTCGTTGCGCACGAATGCCAAACGTTGCTCCATAAGTGTTTTATGTCTGGCGCACGGTATCGAAATGTGAGAGCAACTCATAGATATGTATGTACATATATGCAGCATGTGGTTGTTGTCATGTTTATGTGCTCCAATTCCCATGAACATACACGCATACATACATATATAGGGGCGACAGCAATGGACTTGCAAAAAAATATTTGCAACTTGTTTGCTTTCACTTTCGGCTTTGGCTTTGGCTGCTGATTAGAACGGCTTTTGATCTATGCTGATGAAAATCTGTTAACCAAGCGTGCAACACTTTGCGGCAAGTGCAGCAACAACAACAACAATAACAACAACAACCCTAATCAAACATAATGAGCAATTAAAAACTTTTTCTACACAATTTCAATCGTGCCACCTAGCGAACTGCCTGACTCCCCGCCACCCTGCAGCATTGCGTGGCCATACAACAACATCGGCATCACATTGCGGGTTACGTGTCCTGTGGCACGAATGAAGCATCAAAAGCAGCAACCATAGCACCAATGATGGATGTAAGCTTGCACAGGACTCGGCTCCAACGCTTGTTTGCCACATGTTGAAGCAACAACTGCGGAAATTGCCACTGCTGCGGCGGCGGCTGTTTGACATTTGCCTGCTTCAAAGTTGATGGCAAAAAATTTTAAAGCAATTGATTGCTCAACATTTTTCCTACTATAAAGAATGTCCTTCAAATTTAAAATTGATTCTTTTACTAAAATTAATGTACACGTTTTAAAATAAATGATAAGCTTGACAATTTCTCATTGAATCAAACTTATAACTTGCTGATAAGAATTGCGTTTGTTCTTTAATATAACTTTTAAAAAATCAAGTATACGTTCGACCATTAACAAAATTAAAATCTTTAAGGCTTCTATGTTATTTTCTTACATTTGTTTTAGGAACTAATTTAACTTATTTTTAAAGCGACTATTTCAGTTTTCCATCTGTAAGGCAGTATGTTTTATATTTAATAAAGTAGGTGAAAGTACTTAAAGTATTTGCAGTTCTCTTGTTATCACTCTTAAAGCACTCTAATATTGTTATTATTCAACGGATTTACACAAACTTCAACTGTCTGAAATCCCTTTAACTAGGTAAATATCTAGCGTTACTTCTTAAAAATAAATACTTGAAACTCAACATTGATTTGCAATAGATAAAGGGAAGGAAGTAAGGAATAAAGTTCAGTTGAGCTAGTGAAGTTGGAGAAGAGGGTCGTGGGGAGGGTTTCTCTTTGAAGTTGCAACGAGGAGCGAAACAAAGCAATCCTTTTGTGGTAGAAACTTCTTTGAAAGAGCATTCAAATTGCAGTCTTTTCCACTTTATTTCCAACTCTCACTATCTGCCTCAGTCCCTGTCTCTGTCTTATCCCAAGAGACTTGAGTTACATTTATGTAGCTCTCATGAGTCTGTCTGTCTGTTTGCCTACTTCAACTATCAAATCAGGACTTCAACTTCCTCGCCTCCCTTTCTATTTACTTCCACTGATGTTGTGGGTAACCGAAATGTTGTAAATCGCCAAGTTACGTTTAGTGCAACAAAGTCGCGTATCATATGATGAACATAAACTTGCAAAAGAGTAGGAGAAAGAGGAGACTAAGAGTAGGAAAAGGGCGAACGATAAAAGGTTAAAGCAGTCACATGACATCTGAAGAGGTGTGCGGAGTGGAAGGGTATGGGGTAGGGGAAAAAAAGCGCCAAGCTCGACAAAAATTCAATGCTGGCGACAAGGCAAAGTTGTTCAAATCAAATGGAAACGAAACACAAAACGAGCAATAAAAGTGCGTAAGGAAAAATAGAAAATGTGTAAGAGCAATGGCAAAATCAAACAAGCTGGAAAGGCTAAAGTCAAGCGGACTCGACTGTTATATGCTCTGTAATTAACAAAAGTTAAAAAGTAATTTAAAAAATGACAATATTTTAAAAAATATATAAAAGATGTATAAAAAATACAGAAGACAGCATTTTCTTAATTTGAACTCGGGTCGCATGTGGTTGTAAATTATATAAATATTTGCAAACAAATAAAAAGAAAATAAAAAATTTGAAATTTTAGTAAATAATAGAAATATATAAAAATTGAAAATGGAGCTAAAAATGTATTTTTTTATTTGTTTCATTCGTGAATTTGATGCTTGATATAATTTTTAAGCAGAGAAACCTAGCAATTGTACAGTATAGAAGTTATTATATTATAGTCTCTGAGATATATTTAAGTATTCAAGAGGACAAAATAGAAACTGCCACAAATATATAAGCACTTGTACCTTTGGTTACTGAGCTAAAAGGGAAAACCAACAGCTAAGGGAAAAGATGCTGCTGAGCAAAAAGAAGGAACGATGACGATGTCGAAATTAATACGAAAAATCACATTAAAACTTTCACAGTGAAACGAGAAACGAGAATGGTTTTTTTTTTTCTGCTTAGGGGAGATTGCCAGCGAGTTGAGCGTTGTCGGAGCGAGTTTGGGGCGAAGCTTTTTTGGCTGGGTTAAAGACGAAACATATTGTGCGTAGACGCAAGAAAAAGGACGAACAGGACGCATACCCAGACACACACACATACACACACTCACACAGACAGACAGTCAGTCAGTTGCACAGACAACGTGTTTATGTTTAAGTGTTTTTGGGATACACAGAACGCGCGGCAATTTGAGGGGGTGGCTTTGGGGGGCTTGGAGGCACAACTCTCTCCCAAATACGCACACACACACACTCTCACAGAGACACACACACAAATACACTTACGCATGCACAGATATATATGCTATATATATGTATATACATATAAAGTGGAGCAATTTAGACGACTTCATGTGTATTGGTGTTTTGTGCTTTCAATTTGTGTTTTCGCATTTAGCTGCGTTAGATACACACACACACACACATGCACATACACAAGCGTACATGGACAAATACATATAAAAGTTTTTTATGATGTCTACACTGTCGCTTATCAGCCAAGCAGGAGGAGACAACAACAATGGAGGTAGAGAGAGAGGGAGATGGGGAGAGGAAGACCCGAAACAGTGAGCAATGTTGGTAATAACTTCGGACCGGGCTGATTTTAATGAAGATAGGTTAAGCAGAATGACAACTGGGGCAGGTCTACAGACTACTGTTAAGTGTATGTGTGTGTGTGTGTGTGTGTGTGTGTATGTTTGTTGTTTGCTCAGTAGCAGGTGAACACTCCTTGTTGTTGTTGCTGTTGAACTAAACTGGACACTGATAGATGACAGTGACAAGGAGTAGTTGAAAAAGAATGTTGCCAAAGATGGCAACACGGCACAATGGCAAACGGATGATTGAAGATAGAAGATTGGCAAAAGGAAAGCTGGACTGGAATGGAATCTATGTGTATGTAAATGGCAACTGCACACAGCTGCAATCTGCTGAAAACAATCAGTTACCAATACACGATTACAATTTCTGGCATAATCAATAAAACAGAATAAATCGAATAGAAAACAAGCATAGCTAGATTTTCTAAGGACATCAATTTATGGAAAAGCGAGCTCAATTTTCTATTCCCATACATGTATAATAAAACTTTCGCATTACATTTAGATGGAAAACTATAAACACAGTGGCCACATTTACATATTTCATTTGCTGGAAAACTGTTTGCCTCCTTTTTAGTTTTATAATTTATATTTAACGGATGGGTAAGTAATTAGGTTTATTTTCAAAAACGATTCATAAACTCTATTAATTATACAGGCACAGAACATTTTGTTAGCTTTAAGCTTGCACAAAACAATACTCAAACTATTAACTATTGAAGTAAATTCCAACTGAGCATCGAATTTATAATTGTTTTTTAAACATCGTTATTAAAAGTATAGAATTGTGCATCCATTGCGATAATTAAACAAATTCATCGATTCATTCTTTTTCAAAAATATAAAAAAATAGAAAGTTTTTCTAAAATTTATTAATTAATTTATGTACTACAAGTTGTCTATATATATGTATGTATGTATGTATATATATATATATTGTACAAATTGAATTGAAGGAAAAATTTCGTATAGTATTGCAGAATTTTCTGCCCTCTCAATCAAAAATTGTATCGATTTCAATCAAATAGGTAATTTGCAACACTTCCGCAATAGTTTCCAGTTTTCTGCCATCCACAAGAGTACGATATACAAAATTCTAAACGAGTATAAAAGGAAAGTTCGCCAAGTTCTCTAAAATTTGTATCCCTAATGAGCTTTGTTCGTGATGTAAAGGAAAATATGCAGAGAACAGGAAATTTAAAGTGTTTTAACAGGAAAAAGGAACTGAATCGCCTGAAGGCGTTTCCCAGAATTCATTTTAAAGATTATGCTCATATATGAACATTCCTGTAAATTACAAAGGCGAGTCAGCATTTTATGATTACCGAGTCTTGAATGAAATTCAACTGCGTTTATTGATTTTTGTGCGGCCTTAAAATGATTTAATTTCCATTTTATAATGAATGCTTTGAGTTGAAATTTTTCTGAAATTTCACGAAGTAATATACAGCAATAATTTTGTGCATATGTTAAATTAAATAATGAGAACTGAAATATGATCTTATAAATAACCATCAAGAGTTTTTTAAATTTGACATTTTTAAATGAACAAAAACAAAATGCCATTATTTGTAACCACAACTGAAAAGTTTGTGAAAAATTTAATAATGTTTTATAACGCAAATATAAAATGTAGCTTTGTGTTTTAATTAAATTTCTTTCAAATTCTTTGGTTAAGCCTCAACAAATTTGTGTACAACAACTTTAAAAATGTAATTATGAATTGCAAACTTTCACATACAGCTGAACTTCCCTAACTCGAATCACCATTATCCAAAGAAATGGTAGTTCGACTGTATTTTCAAGAGTGTTTGTCTTAATTATTTGTTAAGAGTTGATAAATCAATTAAATGACAGTTTTCACAGCAATAGAGGTAAAAACTTTGGCTTCAGAATCGTCAAGGAAATTGATTGATGAAAAATCAGCGTGTGTACATAACTTGCCACACAACAGGACATCGAAATACAACAACAACAACAACACCTACAACTGATATATATGTACATACGTCCACTTGACCACGCCTCACAACCACAAAAGTTTTCTAAGGCTTTTTCAGGCCAAATTGAATGATAAGAAATGGAGGATGGGGGCTGATGGGGAGTGTGGTCAGCATAAAAGTTTCTCACATGCGACTACAACTGATTGATAGCAGTGCAAAAGTTAATTGCATGTGGACCCGAAACCAACAGCCGCCCAACCAACCAGCCAACCACTTTTAACAATTCCAACCAGTCCCCAAAACGCCAACAAAACGCTAGCAACATTTGTTGGTACTTCAAAAATTTTGTGGCCCAGAGCAGAAACCACAAAAGTGCAATTTATGTACGAACATTGAAATCTCGACACAATGAAATTGCAATTTAAAGTTGTGTGTAATTAAATTTTAATTATCGCAGCAGCAGGCGAGAACACAACTTCGAAACAAAAAAATTTAAGCAATACAACTGGGAGATTTCCTCGTTTCAGACATATCCTGTTAAAAGTTTGAAGAAATTTAACTCACATACAAACACATTTGCAGGTAATTTCGATGATTACAGGGTATTAAGTAATTTACGAAAAAAAAAAAAAACAATTTTATTGTATCAGCCAATCAGCCGGAATAATTATAATATGTGGGGCAGCTGCCCAGACATGAATATTGCGCATACGACAAGTGAACAGCGGAGAGTTTAATGCACTTGGGCAGCTACATGTACAATATTTATAATTGAAAGGCGCAACAGTTATTAGCCATATATGTAAATGGCATTCGAGACAAGAAAGCTTTTAATATGAATTAATTAAAAAAAAAAAATATCAAAAAAATTAAAATGATGGCTAGTAGAAAATTAATAAATATATTAAGATAATTTTTAGATTCTGCTAAAAATCCATTTTGGTAGAATGAATTTCAGCACAAGAAAATTGTTTAAATTTTTAAAAGTCCGAAAAGTAAAAATTTTTATTAATATTAATTGATAAAGACATTTTTGGAAAATAAATGTATAAATGCTCAAATAAAAATGCATTTTACAAAAATAAAACGGAATTTTTTTTAAAGATAAAATCAATCAAATCAACGTCTTAACCTCAGTGCCAATTATATGGGAAATAAATAAAAATATTTTTTTTTTATCACAAATTGTTAACTATACATTTTAAATTAATAATTTAACTCAATTTAATTAAAATTAAGACCAAAAGCAACTATTGAAATGTTTATGTTTACCAATATTTTGTGAAATAATTTCAAAAGCACATGAATTAATTTAAAAAAACGATGAACTGTTAGATAAAATGAATTGACTTTTTTCACACATGCAGTCTACAGCTTTCACTCCCAATATGTTTACTTTATCCTTTCATTTCTCGAAAGGCGCAACAATTTACATGAAATTGAGAGAATCAAAATCATAGCATACTTTTAAGCTGTTGCACCAAAACCGCAATAACCCAAAATGCAGCTTTGGCTCAACACATTGATACAGATACAGAGTGAGATAATGCGAGAGAGAGAGTTCAGATTCAGATGAGGTAAAGTTAAGGCTTTGTTGTTGTTTTTGTTTACCTTAAAAATTGTTAAGAATTAATGTTAATTGGTTGGTTTAATGCACGTGCAAAATGTTTAAATTTATATTTTTTTTTTTACTGCAATTAAAAATTTGCTGTTGCTTTTAATTGTTGGTTGTTGCTGTTGTTATTGTGAACACACTTGAGATGAAGTTTGGCCATATATATATATACACGCACACACACACACACGCACGCACACACAGTGACAGACAGAAACGCATACACACACACAAATACACTTACACACACACACACGAGCGCGCGCGGGAGACGCCAAAAAGGCAATAGAGAAATTTATTGTTGTTGTTCGAGGGGGCAGCTGTCGGTTAGAGAGAGAGAGAGAGAGAGAGTGAGGGGTACACGAGGCACGCACGTATTTCTGTTATTATTGCCAGCACATAAAATACGTTCACTTTTTATATATATTTTTTAAAATTTTTTATTATTGCATCTATTTATGATAATTAAATTTAATTTGAATATTTGGTTTTTTTTTATGTGTTTTTTGCACAAACTGTTGGGTGCTGTTGAGACGTTTAGACGAACGCCAGAGCAAGCGCGGCAGCTGCGGAAAAGTGCGTCCTGTCTGGTTGTACCCTAACGACTTAATGCGCTCAACACAGCTTTTCACACGACCATGGACCGGAGCTGAGACAGGAAAAACCACGCAGGCACAGGCTACAGGACTCGCAAAGCTGCGAAGCTTCCAACACGAAGATGGATCCCACAATCACAAATTTACTCACTCAGCATCCCTTTCTCTCTTTCATACACACACGCTCATACTCTCTCTCACACTGCGACTCATCTCTTCTGTATGCTGTGGCTCAATTTTTGAGTGAAAGCTTCGCTCACTGGAATGTTTACAGTTGAGCAGAGCAACGCCGACAGCGACGCTAGCAGCGTGGGTGGCTTTTTGTTACTGCTGCTGTTGCTGCTGTTGCTGCTCTGCTTAGCCTCTGCTCAGCCTCTGCCTTGGCTGTTGGTCAATGTCTCTATACCTGCGAAAAATAATGGATATTGTGACTGAGTATGCGTGAGTGTGCGTGGTGTGTGTGTGTGTGTGTCCGTGGAGCTTGCTGCTCGGCAAACTTTTATTAATGAGCGACAAGTGTGCCCAGGCTATTGCTGCTACCACGCTCAACATGTGCGCACCCGCACACCCCTCTGCCCCTCTCTCCCTCCCTCCATCCCTCTCTTCGCTCCTGCGCTTCGCGCGATGAAAAGAAAAAGTGTTGTGCCAAATATGACACTGGGACCCGTGTTGAATGCCTCGCTGGTTAATGACTCTCTAATATTTTAGAGCTAACCAGCAGCTGCTCGATTGATAACGGTAAAATCACAGAACAAAAATGGCAACTAAAATGAGCAGCAAGGGTTAAGGCACACTGGTGTGAATAGCATGAAAATGTGCAGAGAAATTCCATGAGAATAAAATTACGAGTAAACCCAATTTTTTTGATATTTCTTATTACACTCTTAAAAAGTATTTAAAGAAGAAAAATGTATTAGTGAGAGGAATTAAATTTATCAAATAAATATATATTTTAATGAACAAAGAAATGAAAAAATAATCACCACTTTAATTTTGTTAATTTTCTAAGTATTCATATTAAAAGTAATGTGAAAAATTCAATGAATATCATACAGTTTTTTGCCGAACCAATTTTTTATTTTTTTTTTTTTTATTTACAAAATGTAACTCTTAAAGCAGGCGTCGAAGGCTATAGCAGCTTGTACGCTACATGTTATATTAGGCATAATATTTTATATTGTATCTAATAATTATAAATAAAATAAATAAAAAATTTATATTTTTTTTTTATTTATATTGGGAGAAATTCAATAGAGTTTTTAAAAAGGCCAGTGTATAACTGCATTATTCTTGTCAAAATTATTTAAAATTGGCAGGCATTTTTGACCCTTTTAATTTATGACCGTCATTAAAACGAACGTGTGTGTCATTGCTCGATTTAAAGATCGCGCTGACTACGTTTTTTACACTGAAACAATAAAGTTGGTTTGAAGATTTTGTGATTTTTTGAAAGTGGTTTATTATAATATAATTATTCAAACTCAATTAATTGTTTGACAATTTGATGTTTTTAATCAGAATGCCAAGAGAAGAGTTAAAAAACAATTAACTATGCGTAAACTTGATTAAGCTCTATGTGAATTGGAGTTTATCGATGGTACGCTCCATTTTTGCCAAAAAAAAAACTTAAATACAACAAAAGCATGAATAAGATTTTTAATTCGCTACATAGCCAGTATAGCGTGAGAGTACAAAATTGATTTGGTTTGCTGAAAGAAAAGTTTGCGATTTTGAAGGAGATGCGAATAAACATTCGAGATCGCAAAAGTCTCACAGTATTTTCCATTTGCTGCACAATTTTGATGAAGATATAGATGGATGTGAGGACGCCTCTAATGCAGGCCTTTGCTCTGGTTAAACACCCGGATCAAAGCGACAAGCTATTGTCAGTTTACTTTTATTAATGCTTACATTCAAGAATTTTTATATTTATACTTAAGTTCCATTTCCAATTTCTGCATTCTTTCCTTTTTTCCAACAGCAGCTTTTTAAATATAAAATCGTTTTGAATTTGCTGTTGCTCAAGCTCAATTCTTTTTTTTCTCCAACTTAACTTTCTCCTCCTCCAAAATTAATTTTTTTCTTCCAGTCTCACGTATCGTGTCGTCTTTTCCAGATCATGGCGTATGTGTTTACGATGCAGAGCCAACCTTTCTTCTTCTAAATTGCTAAGCTTCTGCGCTGAACTGTGCACTCGCCGTTTCTTCAACTTCGGTGGCTCGGATTCGAGAGCACTGTCAGTCAGTCAATATCGGTGCGACTATCGCAGAGTTTGCTCTTCCTGCTCGGGGTCGAATTCCCCGACGATAGCTTTCCCTGAATGACTGAATATATCGGACAGTATGTCGTAGTGGGGACATATCTTCCGTATTTTTTCTGAAATAAATCGTTTGTGTGGATTGGTCATATAGAAGAAACGTAGTACAACTTACCCAGTACTGTGACAACGCCATTGTCATCTTCAACTATTTCGTCTGTGGATTCAAGACACGCATTGGCCTTAAAAAATAATGCCCTTAGGTTACGCATTTTGCATCTTGCCAAATGTCACTTGGTATCTATTTTGGTCTCCTCAAGCAGCTTCAAATAAAACAGCCTAGCCGATGGTTTCTGTAATTTAAACTTAATTTAAACTGTAATTTAAACTTATACTCAAGCATTCTCTTTGATTCGTCGTCGGTCCAGCGTTTGGCGTCACTCTTTTTTTGTCTTGTCTTTCTTAACACTTCTGCCACTGCAAAAAAATCATTTTAATCATTTAAAATTAATAAACAAGAAAATTTACTTACTTTTACAACCAATAACTGCCCAGTGTGACCTTATTTCGTTAGATCAATAATCTCGCAAAATGGCAACCGATACTTTTAACAGTCTGGCAACCTTTCTCTATTTATCACTTTTACACAAATGCGACGATGCATTCGATGAAGTAATGGTGAATCTAGTGGAGGATTTAAGTTGTATGTTTTGGAATTGAGTTTTATGTTCCCAAGTTAACCCAATCATCCGGAGAAAGGATATAGCGACTCTGTGCGGAGTAGGAGATGACGAACTATGGGTTCTATTACAGACAGGCAGCTCGTTTATTTTCCAAATGCAGCTGAACCCAAAAAACTTGCTCAAGAAATCATGGACGAGATGACATACTGCATTGGTTACATTGATGGCACCGAGATAAAACTTGCTGGAACACCTCAACTGGACCACGACGTGTATTACTCGGTCCTTGTTTGCTGCGCATTTCACAAGCATCACTTAAAGATAAGGATATGGGGAAGCCTTCAAAAATGGCCTTTTCTCTGGTTAAAAGCGGCAAGCTGTTGCCAATTCTACAATTAATAATTTATAATAAATGTTGCATTTTTTTAAATTGATTTACATTTGTTGATGATAACATTTAAGAATTTTTATATTTATATTTGAGTTCGATTTCCAATTTCTGTATTCTCTCCTCTTTTTCCAACTGCAATTTTTTCAATGTGAAATCGTTTTGAACTTGTTCTTGCTCAAGGTCAATTCTTTTTTTCTCTAACTTAAGATTCTCCGCCTCCAAACTTATTCTTTTCTCCTCTAGTCTCACGTGTTGCTCTTGCTTTTCCCGTTCATGCTGCAGCTGATCACGACGCAGAGCCAACATTTGTTCTTCTAAATTGTGAGGCTTCTGCGCTGCACTGTGCACTCGCCGTTTCTTCAACTTCGGTGGCTCGGATTCGAGAGCACTGTCCTCAGTCATTATCGGTGCAACTAACTCGGAAGTTAATTGAAAGGAGGCCGAACTGGTATCCGTATCCGTATCGAAAGTTTGCTCTTCCTGCTCGGGGTCGAATTCCCCGACGATAGCTTTCCCTGAATGACTGAATATATCGGACAGTATGTCGTAGTGGGGACATATCTTCCGTATTTTTTCTGAAATAAATCGTTTGTGTGGATTGGTCATATAGAAGAAACGTAGTACAACTTACCCAGTACTGTGACAACGCCATTGTCATCTTCAACTATTTCGTCTGTGGATTCAAGACACGCATTGGCCTTTAAAAATAATGCCTTTAGGTGACGCATTTTGCATCTTGCCAAATGCCACTTGGTATCTATTTTGGTTTCCTCAAGCAGCTTCGAATAAAACTGCCTGGCCGTTGGTTTCTGTAATTTAAGCATATGTATATGTTGAGATATGATATGTACATAGGTTTATATTTACAACCTTACCTCAAATTTTTTTTGAGATAGAATATACGCAAGCATTATTTTTGTTTCGTTGTCGCTCCAGCGTTTGGTCTCGTTCTCTCTTTGTCTGGTCTTTCTTAATGCTTCGGCCACTGTAAAAAATCTATTTTATAATTTAAGATTTATTAACAAAACAAAACTCTTACTTTTACAACCAATAACTGCCCAGTGTGACTTAATTTAGTTGGATCAATAATCTCGAAAAAATAGCAACACTAAGCAAATAACCTATAGAGAACCCATCCTATACAACTGAAATGTCACAGAAAAAATGCTTGCGAAGCGTCCACAGCGAAGTGTTACCGATCTGGCAATATTGTTCTAGTGGAATTCATAAGAGAAGCGATTTTATTTTTGAGGCCGATGCTTGCGAAACTAAGACATGTGAAATATGAAATACCCTCTACCCTTAAAACTTTTAATTCACATTATTTTATTCAAAACAACACCCTACATTTTTATAGATTCCACTCAAACAATATTGCCAGATCGGTAACACTTCGCTGTGGACGCTTCGCAAGCATTTTTTCTGTGACATTTCAGTTGTATAGGATGGGTTCTCTATAGGTTATTTGCTTAGTGATAGCAACTAACAGCGCTTCTTACCGATACTTTTAACAGTCTGGCAACTGTTCTCTTTATATCACTTTCTCACAAATACGCAGTGATGCCAATTTGGCCTTTTTTGGGATAGATTTGTCTGGGTTTTAACTGCTTTAGCCGGGGAAAATCTCAAACATCTTTTATCCGAAAATCTCGTTTGTTTTAAGATTTGATTAAATTGAATCCAAAAAGGATTGTATACTTGCCAGCTTCGAAATGTTTTGATATTGGTAACTATATAAGGACGAAAACAGTTTCCCAGTACGCTAAAATTCACCTCTTAAAATGGGAGAATGTTGAAAATACGTTAACATTTTGGTCCGAAGCAAACAAATATTGAGACTCTGCAGGCATTAACCCTGTTTCAGAAGTGACCACTTACGCTCTGACTCTTCTATCGTTGCCATGGTCGAATGCAGAAGTAGAGAGGGTTTTTAGCCAAGTTAGTTTGGTTGAAACTAAATTGAGGAACAGTCTAAAATTAGAGACGTTTAGTGCTATTTTGACAATTATGTATATGCTTATGAATATTTTATCTTCTGTAGATTCGGTTTGCGTCGACACAAAACTATTGGCCATTCGTAAAAATTGCCTGGAAAATACTCGTACCTACAAATGATAGGCACCACGGCAAAGAAAATGCCGAGGAAGAAATCATTGATGATGCTTTAAAACTTTTAAAGCTAAAAAAAAAAAATAAAAGAAAAAAGTTTGTCCTGTTTTTCTGTCTTTTTGTTTAGTTTTTCAACTTTTTTACTCCTGTATTCCTTGGCCTTTTTTCCAGAAAATTTTTGGCATCACTGACAAATACGACAATTTTTGTATGTATCAACATGATATGCGATGATAAATCTATCACAAATACGACAACAGAAACTTTAAAGTTCACTAGCTACTATCTGAATACCATAATTGTTTAAAAAAATAAACACTTAATTTTTTGTTATTGTTGTACTGACCGTTTCAGAATTTATTTTATAGCTTATAAACATGAATTATGGAATCCAATAATATTAGGTGCCTGAGTTGTTGTTGAACTTTGTAAACTAATCATATATATGTATTACTAGTATACTGTTTCTATTGAAGAGCCTCTGGGTCATTTAAATGTGTGTTTTGGGTTAAATCACAGCTAAATGCTTATGCGACTAATTCTAATTGCATTAATCATGTCAGAATAAGTTATGAAAGACCGCGCTTAGACCTTTTGCAATTGAACGAAACGCTCGCGCTTATATTGATCGAGGTAGCTGTCCACAAACTGAAGGCGTCCTTGGTACTTCAGATTCATAATTGTCTTGACCAGAGGCGGATGCTCGTTGCCCAATTCCAGCCAGAGTTTGCCTCCGGGACGCAAATGCAGGCAGGCCAGATCAAAGACCAGGCGAGCCACACGTAGACCATCCGAGCCGCCATCCAAGGCATTTAGGTTCTCATAGCTGCGGGAAAGACGACATGTTAAAAGTTTTACTTAATTTGTAAGCTGTTTGGAACTTACACAACCACTTCGGGATGCAGAAACTGAAACTCATCAGTCTTGACATACGGTGGATTTGATATAATCAAATCGTATTGCTTATCCTGCAACTCTTTGGGCATATAGTTGTCCACCTCCATGGTGTGATTGAACACTTTGAAGCGCTCCTGCAGTCCCAGTAATTTGGCATTCTCCCAGGCGAGTGCTGTGGCCGCTTTACTGCGCTCAATTGCGGTGGCATCCACCTGCGAGAGTTCGTGCAGCATGGACAGCGACATGGCACCGGAGCCACAGCCCACCTCCAGCATATCCACGTGCTTGGCATCTTTATAGTTCTCAATCACCAAACGCACAAATTCTTCAGTTTCGGGACGTGGTATAAAAACCGTTGGCGCGGTTTTCAGCGTTATGTCCATAAAGTCCCATTCACCAATGATGTGCTGCAGTGGCATGCGGGCGCAACGCGCCTCACAAAACCGCTCGAAATCCGACAACTGTGCGGAGTCGAATTTCAGCTGGGCAAAATCATCGGGCACAGTGTTCTATAAAAATGACTTGTCATGTGACTCGTAGTTAACCAATATATATTTAAATACTCACGAATTTCTGTTTCAGCACATGTGACACAATGCATTTCAGATTGAAGTCAATGTCTCGGACGCCTGCGTCCTTCAACTTCTTCTCCCAGCCATTTAGCGCCTTGTTGACCTCAATCAATGAGCCGCCAGTTCTTGTTGTTATTGTTGCTGCGCCGCTTATATTGCTGCTAAGCGAACGCGTCATCATTAGCAGTGGTCGTCTGAGATGTTTAAACATTGTTTAATTCAGCTTATTACCTAACTAAATTGATTACAAATTTTGTACTAGATTTTGTAGGCCACAATGCACAAACCAGCTGATGACAATTGACAATACCAATGTGAATTTATCGATAGCCGCCACAATTTAAGAAACAGCTGAGTGTCAGCTTATCGACTATTTCGAAAAACTATCGAGAAACTATCTACTGTAGCTATCGAGCGACAGGCACAATTTGTCGATTGAGCTTACAATTGGCGCGCAATTTCAAACACGTACTTAGTTGTAAATCAATTTTTTAATTTAGCAAGGACGTTAATTATGTGACTATTTAAAATTAAAAAAATATATAAAATAAAGTAGATAGATTTAATGATCAGTTAATGAAAATGCCGAATCTGATCCCTTATTATGACTTACTTCACGAACTATATTTCTAATATTATTTATTTGTTTATTTTTGACCTAAGGCTTCCTCATCTTTCATTTCCCTTTCTTTTCCTTTTGAGAGATCCCTCCCCTTACTAATACTAATATTTTTGCTAATGCAAACACTTATTCTAATACAGAATTGTAGGCTCCATTAACAAAGATTCTATATAATTTCTCACATCTTAAATAATTATGTTAATTTTCAAAAATTTAAGTTGTTTTCTTAAAAATTGACAATTTAGAATGAAATTTGCCCTCTTTTTGATTGACCAAATATTCAATAAAAACACACAGTTTGTACAGTAGTAAACGATTTTTTTTTATAAATTACTTACGTTAATACAAATATAAAACATGAATATTGCACAAGGTATTAGAAATTGCACTCAGGCATCTGGATCGTCCACTTTGGGTGCCAGGTAATAGCGTATGTAGCCGTAATCTTCAATGGGATATTCGACAAGTAGAGGCACATCTGCTGCCATTCCAATCTTTACCTTTTCCGAGAGAGGCGTAGCGCGCGTAAATGTGTTCAGGTATCGTCCGGCGAAGGAGAGTGTAACTGGTTCCTCAACTTTCAGACTAACATCTCCCTTGGTCGTTTCGCTAAGTTTAATGTTGGCTGAACCCATTTCTCCACTGGCGGAGAATTTAATGCCATCCTTGCTGCATGCTATGACTATGGACTCACTGAATGTGCTCAGGTCCCGACAAATGCGGGCAAATTCTGTGGCGGGCATGTGCACCACACAGGCGTAGTCCGTATCAGGTATGCCCAGATGCTCCTGCTCCAAATTAAGCAGACGCAACTCGTAATCCGCAGTCCGCTGCTTGCTAGCTGACTCGAAACTCAGCTGCATTTTGTCCGCCTTGTCGGCAGCGCTGATGGTGACAGCATCATCGCCGCTGGCGCACTTCAGCACCTTGGCCAGAGACTTGAGATCCAAGCCCAGCGATATATTCCGATCGCAGCGAAACTTTTCAAAGCAATCGCTCTGCAGCGACATCGCCACCAGCGACACATGCGAATTGTCCATGGCTTGGAGCTACAAGGAGTGTTATATTTAAGTGATGTATAAATAAGATGGTCGGAAAATCGACTGCTCGATTTTTAACTTGATTAACTCGATCTTTTCTTTTGACTATCAATCGGGTTAATTAAAAAAATAATTATGAAAAATCGACAATTCACTTAGTTTGTTCATTGTAGTGGATTACATTTTAAAACTTCAGATTTAAAATTTTGTATTTTCGAAAAAGTTAAGGACTCATCGATATCGACAAATCGCTTTCGCTTGAATTTAACTGGAATTTGTATGAAATTTAAGTGAAATTCAAGCGAAAGCGATTTCTGTGGCATTTCCGATTAGCCGATTCTTAAAAAGCACTTGCGTTTAATTTCTTTACGTGAATTCGTTAAGAAATAAAAGAAGCTATTTTTAGCACTATATCATTTTTGTTTAGCTATTTCTAGCAATTATAGCTATAGCTATATTGCTATAGCAATATAGCTATTTTAGCGCATAATATTCTGCCAGCACTGTTCCTGCATCGCTTTTGGTCTGTAACCGTTTTTTGCTGTTGCTTCGATTGATAAAACAAAAAAAAATTGTTGCAGTTTCTTAAACACTGCCACCAAGAATTATGCGTCTTACCTGAATTCCCGAATCGCTGCAGTCCAAAGTGCTCTGGGTAAGAATCTCCCGAAGCGCATCCACAATCTTCTTTAGCAGCGTTGTGCTGCCCAGACGCGCCTCAAACATGATTGCAACTTCCACTGGAACTAAAATCAGTTGATATTAATTTCACAATTGACACAAATAAAAACATTGCAAGTAATTACAATAAAAGCTTGACTAGAAAATGCCCTGTTGTCAACTGTGGTAAGTAAGGGGAGGTATGTTGACCAAAAATCGATTAATATATATGTCAACGTTAATTAGCTCTGACAGTTGTGATGAACACAAAGTAAATTGAAGACTTTTAATGGATTCCATTTTTTCACATTATAAAAACATAAGAACAAAACAACTAATCAGTTGGCATGCCCTTTGCGGTCGCCGAAATGTAAACTAGGGCTGCAAAAATAACGATGGTTAAATTGATAGTTGCCATGGTAATACAATTGATTTTTCTTTCGACTATCAATATAACATTGTATGGTGACAAGTTAAGAACCATTTAATTATAATGTTAAGAATAAATTCAATTAATTGCATAATTTAGTAAGGATTTATATATGTTGATCTTTTATTTTACTCGAGTATTTACGGTTGAACCCGTCGCTATTCATGTTTTGCAGCCCTTCTGCGTTGTAAACAAATGTGGTGAAAATATATTTTCAAACTCACCTCCACTTACGCTGTTAACACTGCATACCGATATCACAGCACTTACCATATCGATAACGACTGACAGCTGTTAAAATAATCAGACAATTGTTTTTGTTGGCATTTTCCAATTTGTTATTAAAATGAATTAATTTCAAATGATTGACTGGCAAATTAAACACACATTTGTAATGTTTTAATCGCAACTGCACTTGCATAGTCGCTGAGTATCACAATGGCTGAGAGCAATGAGTTTGAGACTCCAAGCGCCAGCGATTGGCGATTGTGGTGTCGACTTTGTGCGAAGGACGATTTGCAGGGCAATATAAATGTGTTCCTCAAGAACGAACAGGCTGCGCCAGGAGATCGGCCAGGTGGTGATGGCAACGGCAACGCAGTCAGCGACATGGCTTTGGCCACCGCAATTGGCAAATACTTTTCGGTTAATGTGAGTGCAACGAATCAAAGGCAGACAAAATTTGATTAATTTAATACCCTTTTTTGTAGATAACACGCAATGAGGAGCTGCCGGAGATGATTTGCAGCGAGTGCCTGACGTTGGTCACATCGCTCGTCAATTTCTCGGAGCGTATATCCCGCGTGCAGAAGCTCTATTGCATACTTCAGAGTACGCCGAAGGAATCCGTCAATGTGTCCGAGTTGCGCGCTAAATTTGGACTGCTGGAGGAGGAGCCGGAGGCGCTTACCGAAGTGCATTATGTGGAGGAGAAGCCCAAGCTCAACGAACTGGAGGAGGCGACTTTAGAGCTGGAGAATCCGCTCACGCCGTGCGCACGAAATGTGGATAAATTTGATGAAATCCACGAGGCCTACAAAACAGATGACAAACTTATGACAACAGTAGGATTTGAGCAAGCTGAGGAGGAAGCTGCTGAGGAGGCGGATGCGGAGGAGGAGGATGTCGACGATGAGCTGTTGCTAAAGCTTTCCGATGCATACAGCAACGATGATAGCAACGCCTCCAATGCTGATAAAAATCAGTCCAGCAATATCAAATCGCATCAATGCAGCGAGTGTCCACGTTCCTATGCCAGGCCAAGTACCCTGCAACGACACATGCGTCAAGAGCATGATAAGAGTGAGAAGGAGTCCAAGCTATTGCCATGCAAGCAATGCGAGAAGATGTTCCGCTCCCGCTATAAGCTCCATCATCATATGCAAAAGCATCTGCCGAGGGCCAAGCGCAAGCTGTATCCCTGTGCCAGTTGTGACAAGAAGTTCACAACGAATGCCTCGGCCCAGTTGCATGCCCAGTATATGCATCGAGAGGAACGTCCGCGTCCAGTTATCTGTGAGCAATGCGGCGTGGCGGTCAACTCGGTGGCTGCCCTCAAGGAGCACATGCTGATCCACACGGATTACGCCCCCTACGAGTGTGATGAGTGCAAGAAATGCTTTAAGAGCGAGAACCGATTGAAGCGCCACAAGGAGACGCACGATCCGCACAAGTACATCTGTCCAGAGTGCGGCATGCAGCTGAATTCACGGCCAACACTTAATCGCCATCGTCTGGTGCACACGGATCACATGCAGCACAAGTGCGATTATTGCGGCAGGGAATTCAAGCGTGCCAAGGCTCTCAAGAATCACCTCGTCCTGCATACGGGATTGAAACCCTACTCCTGTGATTTTTGCGATCGAACCTTTGCCAATGGCTCCAATTGCCGCAAGCACAAGAAGAATTCACATCCCGAGGAGCTGGCTGCCCAGGAAGCCGCTGGCGGTGGCAAGACCTACAATCGCAACATCCCCAAACTGGAGGCGCTCAAAGCATTGTGAGTATAGGATTAGGATCAAATTTAGCGCTCAAAAATAATCAACGCACCACTAAGTATCAAGAAATTAGATCAGCCGCAAGCACGTCATATCTCTTTCGGTTATGTTCTGGCATGTGAAGTAGTTCTATGGTTTTTTTTGTAATTAATTATTATTATTTGTTTATTGAGTTGCCCAGCACTACAAATATAAACTTATAATTTAACGTGCAAGTCACGTTGTGATAATTACTTAGTCCGAAATTATGTTTTTCTTAAAATTATATAATTTATAATTCATTTAATGTATTGCCATTTAAATATCATATAGTTGAGTTTAAACGGCTGCACATTACATTTTTTTTTAAAGATTAATTTTAATAGCATCGAAAATTCTGTGTAATCACATATGCTTTAACATAAATTGGTTACCGAACAGTTAGCTATTTAGAAAACTTTTTTTTTTTATATTAAAATATCTTATTTTCTATCTAAATCTACGGGGCTAAAGAGTTCTAAAAGATAACGGAAAAAGGCACTAGGAGCCAATAAAGAGCCAATAAGTCCTTTCAGCTGATTTAAATTCTTGATAAATCTTGATCTATCGACGATTTCGGATTTGGGAAGCTTATTAATTTTTTTTTTATTTGCAGCACAAAGAACAAGGATAACTTGTCGCCGGTGGCTACCAAACAGAGCGGTTGCTTTGCCTTTGGCAAGAAGCCCAAGACGCAGCTGAAAACAGATGCAATGGCCAGGAATACGCCCAATCCGAATCCCAATGCCGTCCAGACTGTTGCAGTCGGCATACCCACAATAGAGAATATTTATAATCTATAAGCACATGATGAAGTAAAAGATGAAGAGTTAAAGCCAAAGCTGAGAGTGGGTCGACAACAGGCGAGGTCAGCAGACTAGAAACCACTGACCAGGAAATTCGACGACGTTCATATTAATTTCGACCTGGGCGCGCATTTTGAATGCGGATCTGCGAATGGAGTTGAGATGTTGACTGAGATGAGAACTGCGCATGTGCCGAGCAGTGTCAAAGGCTGGTCATCCCCCTATATATGCATATAAATTTAGGGGTAGCACCAAGTGGCCAATATATCCTTTATGAAGGAATTTAGTTCAGTTGACAGCGTGCGCTTCCTCGTGTCTGCTCCGAATGGCAAATTTGTTTAAGTTCACATTAAAAACTAAGCGTGTAAATTAGTTTTTGGCATAGTAAAAAAACTATGCGAATTTGTTTAAACTTTGCTAAGGCTGCATATTGCCTAAAAATGCATTAATTAAACTGTATAAAAACATATATTGGAATTTTATTTTTGTGTTTCGAGCAGAAAATCAAAAAGACCCACAAAAAAAAAATCGATTTCTCACCAATGAAAACAAAGTGCATTAAATACCGCAATTTAAGTGCGTGCAGCACAAACAAAGTGTAAATACTTAACAACAAAATAAAGAAACAAAACAAGTGCCCAAAAGTTTTAAATAAAAGTCACAAATAAATTAAACAAATGCCCAAAATCGAACATCAAAAGAGCAGCAGGTCAAACAAAAAGCCGCACACATTGTAAGTAATTGAAACTAGAGACTTTGAAGCAAGTCAGGCAGAGCAAATAATATATTTAAAACACGTAAATTGCTATACAGTTGAGGAAAACACAAACTAATTTTGTTTAAACAATTAATTAGCAGCGAGCAGCAGCTGCTTTGGCTAACAGTGCCATTTTGAGTACATAACAGTGCCATTATGAGTTTATGCAGCTTATGTTAAATTAACATTAAAATACAACCAAAAACAAAACGCAACAACAACGCGTCGTGTTCGCGGTGCACGAAAAACGGGTGCAAATAAAAAGTGCGAATTTTTATCTAAAACTGTGTGAAAGTAAGTTTTCAATAAATATGCATTAATAATAATGAAAACGTTGGTGATATCTTTAATGATTTGTGGCGATTATGGTTGTTTCATAAACATCGAGCTGCTGGCGCTCCCGCAGTCGGCGTTTTTCACTTGTTTTTACGCACGAACGCGGTGCTTGTGTGTGTGTGTGTGTGTGTAGTTGTAGTGTATATGCTTATAAAAAAAAAAAATCGATTTAATAGTAGTTTGGACTCTAATTGTGCATTTAAACAATTAAATTGCGGCGGTATGCATTGACAAAGCCAACGCCAGCAGCGGAGATAAACATGTGTGGTCAGATAGTTGACTTTTTGTTGCTGCTACTACTACTATTGTTGTTGTTGTTGTGTTGAACGAACAAGTCCAGACGTGTGGCGTAGGCGGGCCTGAACGCAGCCAGTTTATGTTTTACAACAACAATGACAACAACGACAACAACAACAACAACACGAAAGCAGCGCGCGCGCCAGTCGAAAGTTGAAGCAACAGTGCATTCTAATTGGACTCTGTCCCCTGTGTTGTCCCCCCCTGCCCCACCAGCTTCAGCAAACGAAACGAAAGACCACAATAACCGAAAACTGCAGCAGCAGAAAACAGAAACTAAGAAACAGCGCTGCAAACAAAAGTTTTGTGACTTAGCGGTACTTATTATCTATGTGTGTATGTGCGTGTATTTGTGCGTGCATTTGTGCTTATGGAAGCCGCGAACCGCATTATCCTTTTGGCCTGACCTAAATTGCAATGGCTTTTTTTGGTTTTTTTTTAATATTTTCCTTTGCCTGCGTCTTTTGTTTGAACTTTATTGGAGCGCTCGTTGCAGCTTCAACACCATCGTCGGTGCAACCCCTCCCCCCAAATTTCTCGTTGTCTCTTTTTGTGCTGTTGTTATCATTTAATGTGCGGCCAGTTAATTGCTCCACCCCCTTGTCCTCCGGTTCCCCCATTAAAAAATAACTTTGCTGAGCTGTCGCCTTCAACTATTTTATCAGTTGAAAGTTGATTTTTTTCTCATTCTCATTCCTTTAGAAATTGTTTGCTTCTCTCATTTTGAAAATTAAAATTCTTGGCCCTTGCTCTTCATTCCCTCTGTCTGCCCCCTGACTCATTAGTTGGCAATTATGAGCCTGTCAAAAGTAAGAATTTCCTTATTGAAATTGCTTCGTTACTGGCCCCCAACGATTAGAGCCGAAATCAATAGGACTTTCTAGAGTTGCTTATTTTCCATTTCCTCTTGACTTTTCATTTTCAGCATCTGAGCAGAGTGATTTTCGGGGTTGGTTAAAGGGGGGCAATTTAATTAGTTGCTAGGCAATTTTTAAGATTTATTTTGAACTGTTCCTTTGACTCGCACATGGTTTTATTTTCCGGGAAACTCACAAGGGTTGCTAGTTCTTGACTAGGGTCAGCATTTTCCTCCCCCTAGTACATAGACGCTGCGAGGCTGATGTGCTCTACAACTTTTCTATTACTATAACTGTCAAATTAATGGGTCATCAATAATTCAATAGATTGATTTTTTCAATAAATATTTAAAATTATTAAGATACGTAAAATTTTTCTTTTATAATTTCTAAATTTATGATAAAAATTTAACAACTCCAATAAACAAGCATTTAAAATGCAAATTAAATGATAATTTTTGTTTTAATTGAATCAACCAATTATGTTTAAATGTCAGATAAAAGTGTTTTATTTCTGAACAATGAATTTAATCTTTAGCTCTTTTCGTTAATTTATTTTTGTGGCTTACATTTCTTATTTTAATGTAATTTTTATTTTGATAATTTGGATATCGAATTTGATGCCGTACTTTTTGTTGCTAACTTGTTTTAAGGCACCTTCCCCGTCACCTGATAATTTTATTGACACAATATGCAAGGAACCGAATTATTAATAAATATAGAAAGATTTATAGATTTCTTGCTCGGATAGCTTTGTTTAAACAAAGACACTTTTCTACTTATAAATTGATTGATCATTAACCTTATTTTTAGCTATTTATTGGATATTCTAAGGAACTAGTTTTATCTGTGATTGAGCCGACGCAATAATTAAATATAATTGTATTTCAAAATACTTTAAATTGGATTGCAAAATAAGACGTAAAACTTCCTTTCTGCTTTAAGCAGTTTTCCAAATAATATATTAATTATAATTTATAGATGGTATTCATAAGACATACATATCCTGTTTACTAATCGTATACATGTCTACCAATCTTAGCAAAGTCAAATTAGCAATTTAAATATTTAAAAAAATATAAAATTTAGTCTTATTGATACAATTTTAAGCAATTATTATTCTGTAGGTGTTACTACTTATTGTCAATAATGTCAATAAAAATGTTATCTATCATATTACTTCAGATATCCTCTTCAAAGGTTATCAAACACATAGTATATATACTTTATATATACTACTTTATACTTTATATATATATATAGTATATATACTTTATATATATTATATATATTTTTTTTAATAAATGCACATAAGCCTATTTTGTTGAGTTATAATTTCTCAAAACTCAATTTCCCCCCAAGTTCGTTCAACTCAAATCTCATCTAAATGCTGTCAACTTTATCGTTATCTCTGCATCCACAACTCCCATTACTATCTTTTATGGTTATCTCATTGGGTAACCTCGATTGTTTTCTTTCTTATCACTCCCTCAGCCCATTCATAATCTAAGACAGCTTTAATTGTGGGAGTCACAGTGCTTATAAGTTTTCAGATAATTTAAAAGCCCTTGTAGCCCTTGGCCCATAGTCAATTTGTTATCAATGTGTTTCAATCGTTTTGGCTTAGTTTGGCTTTTAGCAGCGCCTACGACTAAGCCCAAATATAAGCCACTTGACATACGCATACTTAAGGAACATCATATTGATAAGCTTTGGCAAACTTTTGGCAGGATTTTGCTTTTGCTTGTCTCTGTACAACTTATTTGCTGTTTGTTTCCGCAAAACCTTGGTCAACTTAAGATACATTGAAATATTGAGTAAAAGTGAATTTTTCGAACTTCAACATGACTTATTTTTTATAGATAAGACCATTGCCTATCAGGTTCAAATACTGACCTACAAATTCTTAAGTTTCTGAAATGAGTTTTTAGTTTAACTCGTAAAATTAATTTTACTCTAACAAAAATTTACTTCATTATCTTAATAATTGTTATCAGTAAATTTTTGCAGCACAACTTCGACTTATATTTATAGCAAAACAATTCTATGTTTTTTGTCTGTTACCATAAAGTGAATTTTAGATACAATAAACTATGTCTTTTATAGCATACAAGCTTACAAGAGCTTTAAAGCTGTGTAGAGTTTAGTCATGTCTCGTCTATTTAGGTCGAAAAGCTTTAGCTGTAATACCTTAGTCTGTGATACTGCAACCCTTACAATATTAAAGCTTTTCGAACGCAATAATCTGTTCTAATTTGTAATTCAGGTTCTCAACCTTTTAACCCTATACGGAAGTTCAATATAACAAGTGTATCTTCTTATTACATTTCTATGAAGTTGTTTTAAATATTTAAACCTTCTTTTAAGTATTGTTATATTATACAAATTTACTAAAGCTTCAACCCCTCAAATCGTAAAGAGGTTTGAGTCTTGTACTCAAGTTGTAATTATACTAAAACATTTTTAATGATGAAAAAATGAATTTAAATTTTCCCTTAAATTTATCTGATTAAAATTTTGTATTTCACTCTTTGATCTTATACTGTTACAATGTATAACAGCTTATACTTGCGAATATTATAATTAATAGTATACTTTTTAAGTTTTATATACTTCTCTAAAATGTCATAAGCTATATAACACCTCAAAATGGAGGGTGTTATATACATTTAAAGTGATATACTGCAGTAGCATACTATGATATAACAATTATATACATCGTATAACATTATTGAGTTCTCACACCAACTTTTCTACCCTTGCAATCTTCATTATACGTTTAGCACACTTCCATCCCCTAAATAGCACATTTTGGTATTACAAGTATATCATATTTTGTATACCACCAAAATGTAATATTTATAACAATGTTTGGACTTGTTGTATATGTTATACGCTTATAACATTACCAACCCCTTAATGAACTCTCCATTTTCGCCATAATAGACATAGCCAACTTTTGAACCCTGGTTTTAAACTTGGATGTAGAACATTTTAAGGGGGAATATATGCACTCATTTTACTATAAAACCTACCCCAAGATTTGTAGAATGAACTGTTATCAACCCCTTTACAGTTTCTGCTCGTATTACTCCTCCAGCAGGAATCTGGGTCAGAACATGAAGTAATGAGTCAAATGTGTCTTCACTCGCTGAAAGCTAAAGCACGCCTTTGCGCTTGGCTTCTAAAAAATGGCACGCATATAAATTGCACGTTATTATCCTTGCAACTGCAACAAACGGACGCATCCCTTGGCGACCACATTTTTTCGCAACCAAAAAAAAAAATATATGTATATATAGAATACAAACAACAACAGAATGAAGAAAAAATTAAAAAATAGAGAGAAAAATTGTAGTAAAGTGGTAAATAGAGAAAAACCAAAGCTTTTACTTTAATTAAATGCGTGCGTGTTCTGGCAAGTTCTAATTTAGAATTCTCTCCCTCATTGTTGTTCTTGTTGTTTTTTTCAACTGTTGTTGCAGTTTCTGATTAACGGTAGCTGCTTTGACATCGGCTTTGGCTTTAGCTGCTTTACTTCATCCAGCTCCTTTCCTCATACCGCAATTGCCAAACCCAGAATACATTGCATAGCATAGCATACTTTTATGCTGATTGAGTGGGGCTTATCTGGAGTTCTCGGGCTGCTCGCAAAGCCCTCGCAGTTATAACATAACTCATATGATCCCCCTTTATGTCAATTGTAAGCAAATCAGCGCCGTGGCCCATAAAAAACCGCAGCCGAAGACAAATGTTATTATTAAAATGGCATCCGCATATAAAAAACAATGGCCGAAACGCGTTATGCGAGGGCTGCCATGCAAATATGCATCAATGAAGTATTTTCATTGCATGTCCAATGCTTTGTCTTTCAAAATAGTTTGAATTCTTTAAAATAACCTTTAATTTAAGAACATAATTCAGATGAATTCCACAAATATCTTAAGATTTACAAAAAAAAAAAAAAAGAATAACAACTGAAAGTTCGATGTTATTAAAATCTCAGAGATTTTATTTTATGATTTATATTTTCTAAGAAATTTGAAATGATAGTCTAAGTACATAAATTAATTTCCAAAAAATCGATTTTCGTTTTATTTGATACAAATATTTAATTTAAATTAATAGTTATGTGTTTAAAATATTTCCAAAGTTTTTAAAAATTTAAAGAATTTGTCAAGTTAATTAAATAATCTATAATATTAATATTAAAAAAGAAAAACATTTAAAATAACCTAAAAATTATATCCACACATGAAGATTTCGTTACTTTTTAAAATTACTAAGCGGTGTAAGAAGATTTTACAAACTACCCTCGCATGCTGATGCCCAGCACATCCTTTAAGCAATAAAATATCAAGCTAAAAGCCCTTCAAAATGACAGTGAGTTGTTGTTGTCGTTGTTGCTGTTACTGTTGTCATTGCTGTTGTTACTGTTGTTGTTGTTGTTGCTGTAAGCGCCTGCTATAAATTTGAAGTATTAAAACAGATATCGAATGGATTATTTTTAATATATGACCATGCATACAGTGCCAGCATCAGTACCAGGCGCTTGGCCCCAAAAACTGCAGCCTGGCAGATTGCGGGCGTAGAAGAGCCGCCTGCCAAGGCGAAACGCAATTAGCCCCTGCTGCAAGTGCCCCACACCAATGTACACCGCTCCCGCTCCCGCCCTAGCCCTAGCCCTAGTGTCTCTGTTTCTCTTGGTCTATGTAGGCAAGTGGCGCTACAAATTGCCATCAGTTGAATTCACATACACATTCACATCCTTAACCGCATCCGCATTGGCATTGGCATTGCCATTGCCAAGTTGATGCCGGCAACAACGCAGCTGGCATTTTCCGCTGCGTAATCCTTTTATTAATCCCCTTGGCTTGGGCTAAGTTCCTTTACACTGCTGTTGGCACTTTTGCAAATCATGAAAAAATAAACCAAAAAAATACATTTCTAAGTATATGTCTGTTAATCGTGCTTGACTAACAGATATCTTATAAGCAAGTCTGCAAATCAGTTTAGCGCATCATAAACCGAACCTTTTATTTGATTTACACCTCGAGCATTAGTTAAATAACTCTTTCTTGTGTAAATTAAAATATATAGTTAAATTTATAACTAAAAGTAAATAATAATTAACAAAAACTAGGAACAAGAATCGGGGTAAGCCTGGAAAACCCAATCGGATCATTAAGTGCTAGTAATCAAAATAGTATTATTACTTTTTTTTTCTTACAACTAAGTAATGCCACATGCAGTTTAGTATTTAATTTACAGGGAATAAAGAAAAAAGAAAGAAAAAAAAGAAAAGGGAGCAGACATAAAATTTAGATAAATATGTGGCTGCAAAACATACGCAAAACGCTTTCTGCTCTTACCCCTTTTTATTAGTTCTTCTCTTCTCTCTTCACCTTTTCCTCTCATTTTTCCGGCTTTCAGTCGAGTTTAGATTGCCGCCTGCTGGTTTGTTCACAATTTGTTGCAAATGCTTAGCGAAGATTAAAAATTAATTGCCCTGGGATTGGGGATTGGCCCAGGATGCCAAGACAGAAGGGAGACGGAGAAAGGACGAGGCAAAATCTGTAACTTGGCATATTTACGTTGTGTTGCGCGCAATTTGTGTTGATTATTTTTGTTTGCGCAACAGCTGCAAAAAAGTCAAGTGCGTATTCCAGCCGTATGGTTTTTTAATAAAGCGAATTAATCAGCGAGCCTTGCGCTAAGTCGAGAGCCTGTAGTCACCTTACACAGCCACTGGTGTTGGCAATAAAACCCCTTTTGATCCCCTTTTGATTTCCCCTCGTTCCATGTCCATGTTCATCTTCAGCGTTGCTTCAACGCTTTGTGCAAGTTTTGAAGAGCGCGCAGCATTAAAAATTCAAAATGCACTTAACGAAGCATAGCGCGTAAACCGATAGCCAGGATACTCAACGCAAGGATAGTAGAAGCAGCGTGTTTGCCAGCACACGAAACATGGACACAAAACACGCCCCTAACATCCCTACAATATCACTTCCTCTTCCTCTTCGTGCTCCTCTTTCACCCAGCCAGTAACTGAAACCCTTTTGAGCGCTACACGACCAACGGCATTGTGGATACTGTGAGTCACTTTGGCAGATTAAGGTAAACCACTGAAAGGCAACTTTGATGAAACTCTATTAGTATCAATGGAGTAAAGCTTCCTACTTAGTTCTGGATATGTAACAACATCAATGACGAAACCAATTTCTCATTAAGTACATTTAACAAAGCGCAAAATACGAAATCTTTATTTTAAATACAAAATATGATTGAAAACACTGAAATAAGAGAGTTAATCATTCACTTGCAGCAACTATTTACTTACAATAAAATGTACTTGTTATTAGTGTATTATGTGACTTGTTTAAATTACAAGTAATTACAATTCTTGAAGTATTTTAAATATAGTTTACATTTTTTATTATTTAATAATTGTTTAAATTAAAATCGTGTATCAAAGCAATTAAGTATGTGAGTTTCTTGATAATTTAGAGATTGATTTTTACAAGTACAATTTCGATTTATGTTCCATGATGTCTATAACAATAAGACTATTTAGGTTATTTATATTTATTATATTATTATTTCCCCAAATATATTTAAATGTGATAAATTAATATTAATTTGAATTTATATATTTTTCAAGGGCATTTGCTTAGCCAATGATAGCCGCACTCATCATCCTTTGCTTACTTCTTATTGTTTTTTTTAAGGTTTATACCCAAAACTCTTGGACAAAAAAAAATATTGTAAAATCTCTTTGACTTGGCGCCACTTTATCAACATTAGCGCAACTTGTTTCGCATTTTGCTTTCGTCTTCTGCTTGTTCACGTTGTTCTTGTTGTTGTTTATATGTTATTTTAGCCTTTTTCACGCACCACGCGACGGGGTTGAAAAGTTAATTCAATTAGCTTGACTCTGCCACTTAAGCTGGCTTTTAATAATAAGCAGACAGTTAAGTATTTTGCCTGGCAACTGCCACATCATGGAAAGGGCATATACTGCTACCATAGCTGGATGAGAGCGGTTTCATATAATTTTCACAAAATTTGTAAATTTCATACCCCTTAAAAAAGCAAAGGAGAGGTATCTAGCTTACCAAGTCTATGTTGAAACTGGTCATTTTTGGAGCACACTCTTAGTTCTATCAGTGTGAAATCGCTTGAAAGTAAAGATCGAACCGCATCAACAACTATTTTATTTCAAATTAGTTTTTGTTATTTAAGAATTTTGACAAATTGTTCGAAACTAGAAGACTTGTAATAAAAATACAAATGTTAGTATAAGATCAATTTAAGAAATACAATTTGAGAAAAATTTCAGCTTTTGTACTTTTTTTTAACACGTTTTAATATTTTGGTTTCAGAAATACTTTAAAAGAGAACCTGCATAAAAACATTTTATATATCCATTTACGTCTAGGATCTGTCGAGTGTGTACTACAAGATGTTACAATATTTGAATATTTGTAATTGTCTACAGCGTATTTGCTAGTCGCGTAGTGCTCTTTAGTTTGGTCTACTCACGTTTATACACGGAAATTAAGAACTAAACAACTCAAAACTTTGGCAATTATGCAATGAAGTGTTAAAAGCCATAGCCAGAGCCAAAAGGGGGTGATTTCGCATAAATCATGAGCCCCAAAATGTTTGGCAAGTGTGTTAAATGTCAATAAAACGAATGCTGACCCAAAAACTTCACGCTGTTTAAATGTCAAAGTCCACGCTGCGTATGCGTAATAAATGACATATTACCCTATGCTAGTGTTTGTGCCTGTGTGGGCGCGTGTGTTTGTGTATGTGTATGTGTGTGTGTGTGTGTGTGCTTTGGGGGCGTATATCTGTTTGTGTGTGTATTTGCCTTGTGCAATTGCACATAAATCAAACAAAACAAGTCAATTGAAATACTAGACGCAGTAATTTCATAATTATATTGTCATACGCGGACAACACTGGGTCCTCCTGCTCGCTACCCCTGCTCCTCATCTTCCTTTTGCCACGATGATGATCATCAAAGCATTGCATACTTTTCGGGCCGTGCGCTGTGAGACTTTGGGCGCGTTTTCATTGCTTAATGAGTAAATCGTAAACTAATTGCATGATAATTAATTTTAATTATTTGTGTATTTTACTCGCTACACCATCCCACTCCCTGCCCACCGTATCGCCCCTTTCTGCATGATATAATCAGCTGGACACACGGACCATTAAAAGCACATTAGCTTGTTAAACGTCGGAATTGTTGTTGATGGCAGCGGCAAACTCAACTCAAACTCAACTCGCCAGCATATCTACAACAATAACAGAAGCAGCTAGGACAACAACAACACCAACAAGAACAACAGCGGCAACAACAATAATAAGCATTAGAACAACACACGTGCAACTTTTGCTTGTTGTCTTTAGTTGTTCATACATCATTATCATTAAAGCGTTAAATTGTTTTGTTGTTTTTCCACGCTGTTCCTGTTGTTGTTCCTCTTGTTGTTATTGTTTTTGTTGTAAAAGATGAGGGCATTGCGTATCGTCGTTGTGTATTGTGGGACTCCCCGCCTGGCTGCCACGTTTAAATGATTTGAACATTAAGGTTTCGCACAATTCACTTTGGACTGAGTCTCGTAATAGAGTGTCAAGGGATTTTACACAGCTGATGAAAATAACATGAGCATTTGTTAACGCATTTCTTGGCTTATTATCAAAATTGCTGAAATGCGTAAACATTAACGTAATGACTGATAGGGTGCAGTTGATTAGCTCAGTGTAGTTTGTCTGTACTAAAATAGCAGCTCTAGAGTCTTATCTGTTTAAAATAATTTGACATTTGGACTTTGCAAATTTACGTTTAAATGAAGTGTTAAATTTCTTTCCATTGCAGTGTTTTCTTTATGTATTTCAGCGGGTACTCATAAAGTACAAATTACTCTTGATCATGGTAGCGATCTAAGTCAGCCTCTTATCCTCTTCATTCTATTTCCTTACATTTCCTTGATAAAGTTTTAGCCTTTTTCTACAAAAGATAACTGTAAAAGGTACAAAAAAACTTGTTAACTTTTATGAAAAAAAAAAATAAAATTAGCTAAATAATAAAACTACAGTCGAACTTCCCTAACTCGAACTTCTCTAACTCGAATTTTCTCTAACTCGAACAAAATCGAGTGGCAATAGCATTTACTGAGCAAATTTCATACAAATCTGCTTCCCTAACTCGAACTTCCATAAGTCGAATTTCTCCGTAACTCGAACAAAAATATTGGCCCGTGCTTCTGTAAGTCGAATTTTTCGGGAAAATCTCCAATAAAGTTTGCATTTTTTTTTCGTTTCTATTTTATGCTTTTGTTACCGGCTCGTTTTGATATGTAATATTGATGTACATTAACATATGGTGATGTAATATGATAGAATATTGCATCAACAATTATTTAGGCTTGTGAAATTGCTATAGGAAAGATGTTCGAAATGTACTTCTTTGTCAGCGCATCAGTGTACTAAAATGTTTGAAAATGTTTAAGGAAATATTCAAACTTATTAGTAGTTAAGGAACTTGAAAGTAGACCAAATAAATTAAAGTTGCTGAAAAATGTGGGTGTCAGCAAAAACATTTTTCATTATATTAAAAAATGAAATATTAATTATGATGACATTTGAATCGGGAACTTCATCTGGATACAGCATTAGAACGAAAAAACCAATTTTTGAGAATATTAACAGATCTTGCACAAACTGGAATCCTTTTTTGTTGAAAATAACAAGAAAAATTTTCATATTGAAATGTATTTATGATTGAATGCATTTAAAGTTTCTTTTAAAAAACTAAAAAAAAAAATTCCCTAACTCGAAGTCTCCCTAACTCGAACTTTTTTCTTGGATAATGGTGATTCGAGTTAGGGAAGTTCGACTGTATTTAACATCGGAATTACATATCATGTGAGCAGAAGAAAAAAAGTCTATCTTTTAAATAACTCTTACAATAAATAATAAAACTGATAGTGTTCAAACGGAACGTTACGGTCTTCAACTTAAAATACCCTTTGTACTCTTTGAGTACAGGGTCTAAGGATGGCACAATGAAGAGTTCCAACTGTTTGGCCGACAGTTAATTTTGTTACATTTGAGGCGAAGGTAACAAATTAACCACGAGATGTGAAACTTTCTCGTTACATATGCAATTTTTCTTGTCATTCGCTTTTTGCAGATGTTTTCAGAACTTTCGACATATACATAAACAGATACACACATACATATATGGTCAGACATACATATATATACATAAATGTCTAACTTAACATCTACATATATTGTATACTTTGTACATGTCAGCATTAAATATTCATGATACAGTCAGATAGAGTTGGAGTGGGAGACGAAATGGGAGTGGTAATGGGAGTAGTGAGGGGAGGGGGAAGCAAGGGGAAGGGGGATGAGATGCGGACATGAATGTTACATCTTCATACGCAACGTAAAAGTATGCTACGTTTTTATGCTTGCCCCGTTCGTCTGTATTAGTTTATTTGCCGTTACACGCTCAGTTTGCAAGCGATGATGGGGATGAAGGTGAGAGAGTGAGGTAGGAGTTGAGAGAGAGAGAGAGAGAGAGAGAGAGTGCCATTTGGCGCTGCCATTAATGTAGCCGCTAAGTGGCAATGTCATGCTAGGCTAGGCCCACTGCGAAGGCGGTGCGGACCAACCGCAAAAAGCCAACGGAAGATTTCCGGCTAAAAGGGTGCGTGCCTTGGCTAAGCTCAGCTGTGGTGCGCTGCTGCATTGAGGGTCTACTGGATGGTCCAAGGCGGCTACGCCTTTGCATATTTCATAAGCAATTACTAAGCGGCTTTTAGGCGTTGGCATTGCGTTGAGTATATTTCAAAAAAAAAAAAAAATATCAACAACAAACAAAAACATAAGAAAAATTGGCACAGTTGACAACACAACACGCCCGCAACCGTTCAACGTATTTTTACACACACACACACACACTGCACTTGAACACAACAATGCCAAATGGTTGGGCATATAATTTATGATTACATTTTATGACTACACTCGTTGCCTCTGTCTTTGGGCTTTGTTTCTTTTTTAAGTCATTGCTTCCTATTATTTTGTTATTAAATTACACGCAATTGCCTTTTGGTCTACGTGTGTGTGCGTGTCAAGTGTGCTTGTGTATATATGTGTGTGTGGATGATTTTTATGACTTTAGCAAAGTTCAAAGTGACTGCCTACCGTCTAACCTCATACTCATGCTCTTCAATTTCCTCCTTCCCTCTGTGATTCCAATGCCATTAAAAGTTGATTTCGTTTTATTAAATTTGCGCGGTTTTGTGCCATTCTGATTTTTGATTAATTTTCTTCGACATTTTGTCAATGTATTTAATCTGTTTGAAGTGTCGCGTAATATACGATGTGCGAAAATGGGTTTTGATATGTGAAATTAAAAATGAATTTAATGAAACTAACGCTCAAATTTTTATTATATTGCATACAAATTAATAATTAAATTTTTGTATTTACTTAACTTGCAAAACTAAAGTTAAACTTTATTTTTTATAAAAAAAGTATTTTTAAATTATTGTACTGTAATTTTTGAATAAGACTTAAAAATACATATTATATTTAAGGTTTTTTATTTAGAATCTAATGGTTACTGTGAATATATATATGTATATGTATATGTATGATTATTATTTCAAAATAATTTAAATTATAAAATCATTTATCTATAAAAAACTTGTAATTTGAGATCTTAAAAATACTTATACAATAAATGAGCTTAACAAAATTTCATTTACAAACTTTCATAGATTTTACATCTTGAGCTTAATGTAAACTCCTAATAAGTTAATATAATTTGTTAAAGAGCAGCACGTCTCGAACATTCTCCGATTTGATGACATTCAATTTGGATCCATTCAGTAGTTTTTTTTTGGGACGAGCATGCTCAGTCGATTATCTTGTATCTTGTATCTAAACAAAGGCCGACAATTATCTTAATGCCAGGTGGAAGAAATTAATGTGCTGTAAGCACATTTCAGCACAATACCCGGTATAACTAACGAATACGACGAGTGCTTTGGTCATGGACTTGGGCCTGATGGTAGATGACGATGTCGCACTTAATCTGCGATAAAGACGGCCCCGTCTTTCCTTTCGTTCTAGGCAAAAAAGGTATCTGCAGACAAATCGCTGTCTGAGCTAGGGAAAGAGAGGGCAGAAGGAGAAAGAGAGAGGAAGAGGTGACCATTATAAGAAGTCGTTGTGGTCCCTTTTTTCGTTGTCCTGTGTGGCAAATGTTGTTGTTGTCTTAGCTGGGTGTCATCTATTTGTATTTTTATGTGCTTAATGTCAACGAAATAATTGAGTAACTCTGTGGATTGTGTGTGTGTGTGTGTGTGTGTGTGTGTGTGTGTGTGTGTGTGTGTGTGTGTGTGTGTGTGTACGAGACAGAAAGGGAAAGGAAAAAGGTAGCAAAGTGCAACCATTGTACCTGGACGGGGGAAAAAGTTTTGGTTTGGACCGTTGGGCTGCTGACAGCTTGACTGAAATGGAAAGTTAATGTTTTAACCGTAACTGGGCAAGGAGGGTAGGAAAATACAGATGTCATGAGGTGAAAGTCGTATCTCTATTTTGATGTTTAGCGCTATTTCATGTTATCATGTGCCAAGTTAAAAATGTGGAAAGCAGATGCTTTTGCTTTGAGTGAAAGAGATACAATGCTGAAAAGTTTAAATAGATTAGAATTTCTGTTAGACTTATTTTTGGAGTTTCTTTATATTATTAAACTTTATAAAACATTTTTAATGGTAATAATAAATATAAACAATATTCATGCCATCAATTGATTTATGAGATTAAACTATAACTTTTAATTCATATCATTTGTCAATGTACTTTAAAATATAAAATACCGATAAAGTAGTTGGTAAGCAACAACAACAAATATCTATCTACTTTTCTTTGGATCAAAATCATTTTTTTTAAATGTGATTTAATGATTAAGAGTTTATTAAACTATAAATCAAAGATCTTCATATATTAATTATATTAAGAATTAGTAGACGTTTTTCTCTGGGTGTCATTTATTTAATGTGAAGAAAGAAAAAACGGAATTTTTCAATGTAAATTAAATTTTTTTTAGTTTTTTTTATGTTAATTAGATGTTAAATCATAAATATATTTCAAACTGATTTTATTTGTACAGTATTTTACCAACACAAATATCAGAGTTCTCCTTCTGAAAACTGTGGACTTTAAGTTAATGGAAGTGAAAGATTTAAGTTAACTACATACTTAAAAAAACTTTAAATATTTATGGAAACTATACTAAATGTTAATGTATTTGCTGTGTGATCCAACACAGTACGGCAAATCAGAATTGGGCAAGAAATTCATATAGCTACTGTTTGTGCTGTTTGCTTTGGTTTTTATGGAAAAACTCTTTAGCCTGCTTTTAGGCTTTATGTCTTTTCAATGCATTAGAAAACAAAAAACAGAAACGAGCAAATTTTATGTGCACAACAGCGGTCCACCTGTTTCGCATACGAAACTAGTCAAAACACTTTTCTCAGCTTTTCTCGCTTCGGGTGTTTTTGTTTATTTTTGTTTTTTTTTTTTTTTCACAGATATTATATTTTCGGTTGGCATGGTGCGTGGAAAAACCAATTTTCTCAGCGTAGCACTTACCGCTTTTTTGGTAATATGACCATTTTATGGCACACGCATGTGGTGTATGTCTCTCTCTCTCTCTCTTTGTGTGTGTGCGTATGTAGGTGCTAAAGCTAAACACGTACTAGCATAGCCCAAAGGTAGTTTTAGCTAGCTCTTGGTACAGCACCACCTGCTTTACTTTTTTTAATGAAACAATCTCAGCAAATATGATATTTTGTATGCAAACATGCAAAATATTGCCTGGGCCTGGGCACACTCGTAAAACGAAATAAGCCAGCGCCCCCATACTGTGCCCCACTGTGCGCTGTGGTGCGGAGGCTGTTGCTGTGTATCTTGTGTGGTTCGGTGGCTGCGTCTTACGTCAAAAGACAAACAAACAAATATTTGCGCTGACAATAAGTTGAGCGAAGCGCAAACGTAGGAAAAAAAAAATACCCTGAATTAAATACAATGCTAGCGTGTTCCGGAAATCAATTTTGTCACAATTTTGTGTTTTGTTAAAAAAACTTGTAAAAAACTTGGTTAATAAAAATATATTAGAAAGTTATTTTCATTCTCAATATAAATGTTAAGAAGTTTAATTGAATCATTTTACAAACGATGGCAGATTCTGGCGAAATCTCTTTTAAGAACACGCCAAGGGATTGTCAAATATATGTTGATAAACTAAAAAAAAATTATATTTAAATTATTTGGTAATTAATTTCAAGAAACAAGACTTAAATTACAATTTTTGTTGATAAATACCAAGAAATTTTCAACGCACTACGAAATTTAAACGAAATCTCTTCTGGGAACATCCTCAAAGAGACAGCTTGTTGAGAAGTCAGCGCGCTGTGAAGCGCATAGAAAGGAGCAAAGCCTGCCTGCTTTTTCAATACATCAACGCATTTCGAGCGGCTTTTATGAAAATTTTATGTTTTTAGTTGGCAAACGCAAATTGTCAGCTGCATTTGAAATGAGTTCGCGTTAAGCAGATTGCGCCGAGAACCCTTTGATAAGTAAATACACAAAATTTTCCTTATCAACTCAGTAAGGACACGTGTCCTTACAAGCACATACGTGAAGTATGTATGCTTCGATATGTGTATTAAATATGTATTGTGTTTCAATAATTCAATATTTATTTTCACGTTTGTCATTTTATGCTTAGCCGTAAGTCGTAACAAGGAAATTTAATCTTTTTCTTTTTACACATCCCTCACCCAATTTTCGGTGCTTTCTTGTTCTTTTTGTAGTTGTTGTTTCTGCGAACTTCGCTTTCCTTTTTTGACAAGCCCTGAAACCCAATTAGTTGACAACGCCGAAGTTGACGTTGAAATTTGACATCGTAGCAGCGAAACCAATTGAAAATTGAAGTCCAAATTGTATTTTATAACAAACGAAATGGGAGCATCAATATTTTTCTTATTTTCTTTTATTCTTTCGTCCACCTTTATTTCTATTCGCTGAATGGTCTCGAATTCCTCGTGTCGGACAATTGATAATCAAATCACAAGTAATGTAGAGTATATATATGTCTGTATGTTATTTTCGTAGCAGCCTCGGGCACAGTTTGCAGGACAACGTGTGAAACTATTTAGTGTTTGTTAAGGACAGTTAGGACCTTAAGTAAACAAATCTGCAACACTTTTGCAGTTGTATTTAATGTTTACACCACTATTAGCTCGTTTAAATTCTTTGAGGTTAAAAGCTTTTAATTTTTTTTCCTAACAAACATTTAATTTAAATAGTTACAATTAAATCGGTTGTTTTATTACACAAGTTACTAGTTGTCTCGCATGGAAAATGCCATTATATCTGTATTTTCATTAAACCAACTCATTTCCTTAGCAACTTTGTATCTTGTATCTCGTATCCTCTAAACTATTGCCATAGTATTCACTAATTACAATTGCACGCTGTCTATTCGTGCCTTCACTTTGGTCAGCTGCTGTTGCTCTTCTGCCACCCTGAAAATGGACATGAACGTCTTGTAGCCTCCAAGGAGAAGACAGTAGAGAATTCAGAGCTGACCAGAGCTGAGTACAGTTCGGTTGAGTTCCGTTCAGTGTTTGCCAACTAAGCTGTCAACAAATTAACTGTAACGCTCTCTGAGCTGGCCAACATGCCTGGCCATGTTTTGTTGCCTAGTTTCTGGCGTCGTTGGGCCGTGCACATGTGTCGTAAATTGCATGCCCCAAAGGAGCTGCTAAAGCGCCGCCAGCAGCTGCTTCCACTCCACATATATTGAACAATTAGCAAGATGGCTAAGACCCCCAACACCCAACCCCGACAAAACCAACAAAAGATGCTCCTCCTTGAATGATTTAAATTTGTTTCATTTTTTTTTTATGTTGTATGTGCCCTTTAAGCGGAGTACTTTGATTTTGTCAGCAACTTTGCAACGCAAATGCAAAGAGAAAGTTTTTATTGTTTGTGCATTTGACTCTTTAATTACGTAGGCTGCTATATATATTTCTGGCCTAGGCAACAATAAGTGTTGCCAGGTGCAATCTGATATTTCTATTGGAAAGGTTGACATTTTTTAGCATAACATCACTCAGAACGTGTTGTCATTTAATCGTGAATTGTTAAACTTACAGAGCTTTGAACAATTCAATTCCGTTAAAAAAATGGAATTGACACGTGAGCATTTTCGTGCGATCATTTTTCACAACTTTCGACGTGGATTATCCAGACAAGAGTGCATCGATGAACTTAAGTCTTTGTATGGCGATCAAGCACCATCCTATAGCACCGTGAAAAACTGGTATAACGAATTTAATCGTGGTCGCAGTTCGCTCAACGACGAATTCCGTGAAGGTCGTCCAAAAACGTCCGTTGTGCCAGAGAACATTGATGCCGTGCGTGAACTAATAATGCAAGATCGTCATGTGACATACCGGGAGATAGAGGCATCCTTGGGCATTTCTCCCACCAGCATACATTCGATATTACATAAACACCTGACCGTAAAAAAGGTTTGTTGTCGTTGGATCCCGCACAATTTGACAATCGCTCAAAAAAAGGCTCGTGTCGATTGGTGCAAAGAAATGTTGAAAAAATACAATCGCGGTGCTTCAAAATATGTTCATAAGATCGTCACAGGTGACGAATCTTGGATCTATGCGTATGAGCCCGAAACAAAACAACAATCGACCGTGTGGGTCTTCGAAGACGAGCCAAATCCAACGAAAGTTGTTCGTGGAAGAAGCACTTCGAAGCAAATGGTCGCCTGTTTCTTCGGCAAAACTGGTCATGTGGCGACTGTTCCGCTTGAGCAACGAAGGACGGTCAATTCTGAGTGGTACACCACAATTTGTTTGCCTGAAGTCTTCGGAGAAATTCGAAAAACAAACAAGAGAAGACGAATTATTCTTCACCATGACAACGCGAGCTCTCACACATCGGGCTCAAACCAGCGCCTTTTTGACCGGCCAAAACGTCGAATTGATGGGTCATCCGCCGTACAGCCCTGACTTGGCACCCAATGACTTCTTTTTATTCCCGCACATCAAGAAAAAAATGCGTGGTCAACGATTTTCGTGCCCAGAAGATGCTGTTGAAGCGTTCAAAAACCATGTTTTGGAGGTGTCTCAATCGGAGTGGAAAAAGTGCTTCGACAATTGGTTTGAGCGCATGCAAAAGTGTATAAATCAGGCTGGAGAATACTTTGAAAAACAATAAAACAATTTTTGATGATAAATATTCGCATTTTCATTATTAGGCCAGAAATATATATAGCAGCCCTCGTATTTATCTGCCATTCGATGAACTTTTTTGTTTGTGTATTTTAAACTCCTTTAATTCAATGGTTCACTAGAGCTCTTCTTTAAAGATTTTAATGATTCTTCAAATCATATTCATAAAGAAACCCAAGAACTATAAACCACATTCTAGCTCTTAAATTTTTATAATTTTGTTTCGGAAATCGATGAATTGATCCCTTTTCCAAATGACTTCCTTCAATTTAATGATTCATTGCTGATTTTTTATCAAAATTTTAAACTTGTTACACAGTTTAGAATTATATTTATCACTACAATTCAAGCAGCAACATTTATGTATATATTTATAAAGCACAGCCTAAACGGTGGGAGCTAGATGGCTGAAATTTTCACAGTAGTTTTTCACACTTTTCATATAGATGGCTATAAATTAAGATTGTCTTTATCTATATTTTACTTTTAAATATATAAAGTAAATATATTATCAAGGGTATTTAATCTCTCACAATCCGGCTCATACTTTGTGTTTTTTCTTTCTTTTTTTTGAGAGGAGGGAGGAATGGTTTTCGGTATAAACGATATACATTTTGTATAAATAACGGCGCTACGTGCAGTAATGATGGCGACACGTGACAAGCCAGCGAAAAGAAGGTAGACAAAAGGCGCTGAAATGAGATATTTTTCGGTGAATATTTATTATGGCGCCAGGGCAGGTGTATAAATTTGCATGAGCTACGAGCAATATGTGTGTGTGTGTGTGGGGGGGGGGGGGAGGGGGGAAACAGGTTCACAAAGCACTGCATAAACAAATAAACAAACAAAACATAAATTTTTGCACACGACAATATATACGAGTAGGTGGGCTCTACAAGCCGTACAAGCCCTCTCTGAGATGTTGGCTGAGGGGTGTGTGCTGAAAGGAGGAGAAGGAGGGGGAAGGGCAGGGGTACCTCCTTATGCGATGCACGTTTCTTTGCCCGTTTCCGCTTCGGTGCTGCGTCCTGCTGAGCTCCTCAGCCAGGTCTTGACATTGGCTTTGATAACAATAATAATAATAAGAAGGTATAATAACAATAATTTTGTGCCCATAAATGCCGCTGCATGCCTCAACCAGAGAACGCCTTTCCCCCCTGTTTTCCCCCCTCCAAGAAGTAACTCGATTCTCTTTCTTTTCTTTTTTTTTTATTGACTGGCAGTTTTGATGGAAAATTGGTTTATTTATAGCAATATTTTTATATTTATTGTTGTGGCACATAACAAATTTTTTAAAGAAATAAATAACAATATATTTGAAGTGGCCTTGCATCGAAAGAGATTTCCAACTCGAGAGCTGCAAAGAAATAAAGAAATAAGAAGTTATTGTTAGCATTGAGTTTGTTTGCTATAAATATTTGTAGACCTAAATACTAATCAAATATTTTCTTATATTTTTTTTCTCTTCTTCTAGCTGATCAAATCGTGAGTTAGAAGAACAACACAAGAGTGCGAAATTATGGCGAAATTGAACAACGTAAGTAACGTATATTTTTTATTGCTGACTGAATACTTAAGAACTCACAACAATAACTACGTGTAACAATATTACTCTATAAAGATATGCAGTTTTATAATATTTTATTCTAGGTGCAAATCAAAATTGTAATAACTAATATAATTATAATTCAATGTAAACAAAACGCTTACTGACGTTTTGTGCAAAAGTAAATTCACTTATGTCCTTGTAAAGTCAGTTTAGTTTGATTTTATTGCTACGGACTTTGAGAAAGAATTAAATGTGATTATGCCTAACATTAGTTTAACTTTCTGCCAATCCCTTAAACTAAATTGTACGATCTTTTAAGTTGTCTGCGTCTAATTATATGGTGAATGCGGGAAAAGTTTTGTATCTGTCGAATGTCTTTTTAGAAGTTTATCAACTTAATTTTATGTGTAAGTCCTTGTTAAATTTATTAAGTAAGAACTCTCTAGCCAAGAGTTTCGGCTACAAGATAACTTTTTTTTTGGAACGATGCCTTGAATATCTTGCGAGCTTTTTATATAAGGGGACATGCATTATATAAGTCGATTTTTCAAAGAAATCCCTACTTAAGTGCGATTTTTTTCGTTTCTGTCTCATGCTTATGTTACCGTCTCGTTCGGATAACATATTCGTTAACATATAGTGATGCAATATTCAAACTTATCCAGAAAATCGAAAAAGGATAAGAAAAAGGAAGTGGTTGAGAAATATGGTATTCCAGCGAGTACGGTCTCCTCTTTATTAAAAAAATAGAGAGCTACTTATGAAGTCATTCGAATCGGAAACTTTTTTTAGATGCAGCAAAGGCACGAATAATAATCTTTTGAAAAAATCGACAAGGCCTTGCATAAACTAGAAATTCTTTTTGTTGAAAAAAAAAAAAAAACAAACAACAAAATAATTTTCAGTCACGAATTTCTGATTTTTTGAGTTCTTTGTCACAAAAATAATTTCATAAGTCGAAGTCTCCGAGTTAGGCAAGTTCGACTGTATTTAGATTCGCACCCTTCGTGATGCTTTCGTCACTAGCGCGGACTGCTGTCCGCAGTGATTTTTGCTCATATTACGGCTCCAAGCTAAAACTTTTTTCATTAACAAAGCTTTTTTTATTTAACACAACTTAAAAAATCTTGCTAGGAGGATTGAATGGAGTGAAATCTTAAACGTAACCGTGACCGTTAGCCAGATTAAACTCAAAAAATCGAAATTATGCATACCGATGAACCGTTTAGTAACCGATACTATTCTAACGGTTAGTTTTGTTTCAATCAAGTATTAAATTGAATAATGTTGTTATTCAAATTAATTTTAATTATTATTTTTAACTTGAATATTAATCTTAGTAAAGAGAGCTTTGTTTTTGTATTAACATTTTTTTAATAAGAAGGTTAATTTCAAAATTCCCAAACAGTTGTTAAAGTTCTTGCTGAATGATGATTAAACTGTTTGCTTTCGTATTAGTATTCATATGATTGTCTAATTTTCCTGAATAATGATAAAACTGTCGGTCCTCCTATTAGAGCTATAATTATTGTTTAATTAAATTTAATGGAAATATTTCAAGAGAAAATGTCTGCAAGAATTTGCGTACGGATGAGACAAATGATCCGCACTAAAGTGATTTAAGAACATTTGCATATCCATATCCACTTGCCTTGCCTTTTAGGCCAAATACACTTTCTGTGGCCCAGCTCATTTGTCAAGTGCTGTCAAATCTTCTGCCACATACGTACGACAATATCCAGAAGCTTTCGTAACTGGAATCTATGATTTGGCCATTAGTCGTTGGATGTTTGTTACGTGCCAATGCAAAATTGAGGCAGCTTTTCAAGTGTCTAGACCAATGTGTGGGGGTCAATTCCAATTGCAAACAGTCAATTGATAGGTAAGACAGTGACGAAGAGAAAATGGAGATAATTACTGTAAGCATATCGAATGGAGTTTTGTTTTACAGGCAGCAGCATCCCATATAGCAATCTGTTCATAAAGTAAGCTCATCTACTCGTATGTACATTTGTGTGAGAGTGTGGGTTATATGCGGGCTGCATCTCTTTCCCTTCCCCTTTCCTACACACTGCATATGCTTTTGTTTCCAGTTGTAACTTTTTCGAAGGCCAAAAGGATATCGGTTAGCACAAAGGCAACAAATTAAACTGTTCTATTTGCAAATGAATTGTGCGTGTCTGTCCTGCGTAATTTCGCAGAAAACTTTCAGTTTGCCATCGCAACCCATCTCTCTCTGACCCAGGACACGTTGTAAAACCCAGCCAATATTTAGGCAAATAGCAAATGCTGAAACACACACACGTTTCAATGCTTCAAATAAAATAAGTAGCTCAAATATAAAAGGGAACAAAATGAAAGAAAAGGATTCAACTGTCTTTTGTATCTCTCTCTCTGTGTGTGTGTGTGTCTCTTTGTATGTGTGTGTGTATGTGTGTGGCAAACTTTTGTGAGGGCTTTCTTCTTTCCTTTGCTTTTTTTCTACTTTTCTTTTTGCCGTTTCATACGCTCAATTGCTGTTGGTTAGCCAGCACTGACTGCGTGCTCTGGTCGACAGTCAATTGAAAATGAAATTGCTAAAACTTGCCAGCAAGTCGCTAAGAGTGTGTGTATATGTGTGCGAGTGTGTGTACCGGCATTTTGGCTCAAAGCAACGTGCGGACAAGCATGCATAATGAGCTGAAGGTATCAGGGAAATGAAATTGGTAATCGAGCTACTCGAGAAGCTGTGTGTTTGCATGCGGGCCAAGAGTTGTTACCTCAAAAAATTAATACTAATACTACTACTACTACTAGACGCATAAAAGTATGCAACATCAAATGCTTAAAGCTACGTGCCAAACTTTTATGGAATCGTGGGGGGAATTCCCCCCGTTCTGATGAGCGATAAGCTGCAGCTGCAAGTTGCAAGGGAAACATTCTCTTTTGCTGGTTTTGTTCCTTATCATTGACACGTTTTGTTGTCCAATTCTTTTTTTTTTTTGTTTTTATAGATTTGCTTGCTTATTCTTTTTTTTTTGAGTGCATTTGCTTGTTGCGTTGACTGCGCAGTTTACAGATTTTTACGATTTAACTCTCGTGTTGTGTTGCACATGAGCGAAGCGAAAGTTTTCATTATTGTCACAAAGTGACAGATTGTTCTGGCAAACAGGAAAAACAGGAAAAACAAAAGGATCAGCTGCTGAGTGCGCTGTGTAGTTAAAAAGGATTAAGCACCATAAAAAGCAAACATAATGTGGCTATATAACGGAACAACAAGAACCTTTTACGACCACCTTTGTTTGTGCCAACTATAAGAAACCATTTCCAGTTTCGACTTTTAAGGCATAGATAGCATTAAAAGTTATGTTTATAACTAACGATTAGACGTGTAAACCGAAAGTCTTAAATGTTTTTGTCTTGTTGACGGGGTAGAAAGTTACCTAAATATGTTTAACTAAAGACACTTAAGAAACAGAAAGCAATAATTTGCATCTTTGGCATAACATTTTAATTATGTATTAACTTATTTTAGCTATCAAAGCACAACACAATATTCTGCTTTAATTTATTTAATTGAAAAGATAATACGAGTTTCAGTATAAACTTTCTTAATATGAAAATCTAAAATGAATTTTTCACTGCGCTTTTGAATAATTTGCAAGTTTTGTACATCGATTAATAATCATTGATTGAAAATCTCAAAAACTGCGAACATACATATTTATTAAATTATAAGCGGCAAATGAAAATTTAACATACTTTTGTTATTATGAAAAAATTTATTCTAAGATTACAAAAAACTTGGAAAATTTTCTTTTGCTATAAGAAAAACTTATTTTCAAGCTCTACTTTCGAATTGTCTTTTTGACTCTCACCAACAAATTTAAAGTAGTTTTCATTTTATGTAATGATCTATTTAATTTTTTGATAAAGGTAAAAACCGCATTTATTGATGAAATTTTTCAAATTGCTCCAAATTAATTTAAAACTTATGAGTTTTATAATTTGATAGAATTTTAATTTGTAAAATAAGGTTTAGTTCAATAATAGTTTAGAAATTAATTTTTACTAAAGCTATAAAGCCCCATTTTGAATTAAAATTTTCCTCAAAATATGTAATATAGTTTATTTTAGTCGAATTTTATATGAATGAAGTTCAAAAAACTTACCGTATATCATCTGAATCAGTTGACTTCTTTTCAGCGTCTTCTCAATCTTTTAAAGTCTTCTTACAAGCTCCGCATTTAGATAAATATTCAGTCTATTATTTGGTCTTTAAAAGTTTTTGCACCTGTAAAAAAAAAACAAAGAAATGTAACAATTAAACAAACAATTTAATTTAGAAGTTTCTACATTATTTAAATAAGTTACAAGTTTATTTAAGTTGGTATAAATAATCAACAAATAATCCATTTGAAAGATTAACGACCGATTTATGATGATATTTGCTTAGCATATTAATTTATTGATATATTGAACGTTGTTGAATGAATAAATATTGCTTCGAATTAACAGTATTAAATTCAGAACAACTTTATTCAGCTCGAAAAAATTATTTTTATAGCTTTTAAAGCAATTGTCAAGTTTTGAAATTGAATCTATTCTAATTACATTTTTAGGATTCTTTTATTTTTTCGTTTCGTCCATTTTTTGGCCTGCCATAAATATTCTCGAATATTTTTGGCAAATATTTTGTGTAGAATTTGTGTCAGAGCTAATTTTGTTTGACTTTTCATTTGGTTGGATTGATGTGACCATTTGACATTTGCATTTTGTTGGCTTTTAAAACGGACCAAAAATACCAATGTCTCGTTTTCACATTCGCATCAAATTTGAAAATGATGGGCAATATTTTTTTTTCTTTTTCCTTCATTTTTTGATATTTCATTGGACAAATCGAATGGAAAATTCATTTGCATGCTTCATTTTGGCAATCAATATACCCAGTAATCGAACAACTGAGAAAGTGGGAGTGCTAAAGTGATAAGCAACTATGTAACAGATTAATTTTTGGGCTTCTTTTTAAGTCAGACAGTTTTTAAAACTTTTACTTTACACTTGGTAATTATTGCGAAATTTAAAAATATTTTTACTTTTGCTAAAATATTTTTTTTTTACACGAGTTACACAAAATGACATGAAATAATATACAATTCTACAGAATATGTCGTAGTCGCTTTTACTTAAACTTGCGAAAGAAAACAAATTTCACATGAATTTCTCTCAACGATAAATCGCATAAATTTACCCAAGCCCACTGAATTACACGCTCAATGGCGAGAGGCACTAAAAGTTCCATTTTATATAGAAATTTGACAAATTAATCAGTTTGATTTCTGGCCACGCACTTTAATTGGCCTTATGAATGAGCACAACACCCCAACGATCACACACGCACTTACACAGACACTCCCACACAACAACTGAAATCGCACATAAAAATTTATCACGCCTGCAACTGTGGCGCGCCGAGGATAAGCACAAGGACAAGGACAAGGACTATGGCGCCTAATTCAAACATTCGAATTTACGTTAAAACCTCATAAAAATGCGCGCGCAAAAAGCAAAAAAAAAATTGTTATGAAGTTCATTTGCTGTTGCTGGGTGGGAGGAAAGTGTAGGCAGAAGGATATTTATACTCACATGAAATGTGCAAAGGACTCGCTATCAAACGGCAGCATCCTGCGGCGCTGCTGTTGCTCCTTTCGCAGTTGCTTATGTATATTTCTTCTGTTTTTTTTTTTTTTGTTTTCCCACGGTGGCATTGTCGTTTACATATCGTCCTGCTGCAGGATCTGTGTCTGTGTCCGTGTCCGTGTCCTGGGCGCTTGCCACGTTTGCCGTCTAAACGATTTACGACACTTTTGCCAACTGCTTTGCCGCACACATTTGCAATATTGTTTCTACTAACTGTGCGTTTGCCACTGTACAAGTGTGTGTGTCTCTGTGTGTTATTACCCTTCAGAACTAAAATTCCTTGTCCTCAGCCGACGCTTGATGTTGTTGTTATATTTGGACACTTTGTTGTTATTTTTCTAATAATTCTGCCAGCGTCGACCGGCCGCTGCTCGAGCGACGCAGGCAGAGTTAGTTTTCGTTTGTTTCTATTCGTTTTTCTTGTTTCGTTGCGTGCCGACGTCCAAAAAAAATGCACGTCGTGCGTGCTCTGCTTAAGCGACGCAGGCAGAGGCTGTTGCTGTTCGCTTTTTGTGTTTCCGTCTCTGTCGAACAAACGTCGAACGTCGAACGTTGCAGCTGGCAGCGGGACAAAATTGATGCAACATAACGCAGCAAGCGCACGTGGCAAAGAAAAAAACAATAGGAAAAAATTTGACAATGTCGCTGCCGGCTGCTGCTACTGCTAAAACAATTCGTAAGTGTTTTATAATATAATTTATTAATTTTTTAAACAAAACTAATGCATTTATTTTTTTATTTAGAATATGAATTGAACTTGGAAGCATGCAAGGAGCTTCGTCTGGAATTTCTCTGAAGGCTGTGGTTGATGGCATATAGTGGGAGCTGCATTGGCATACTTGGCAAGACAAGCTGCGTATATTAGGTATTAAAAATATACTAAAAAAATACCAAAAAATGTAAAAAAAATTGTATTAAAATTCAATTTAAAAATATATTATTAAAAGATAATTTTTTCTAATTTTTCTTAATTTTTTTAATTTTTACAAATCGATAAGGAATTCTAAAGGAATTTTGAAAAAAAATCGTTAAGGAATCCGTGAGGATTTTTTTGCAAAATTCCTTAGGGAAACCTTGGGGAATTCTCGGCAGAGTTCCTTAGAGATTCCCTTAGGGAAAACGCAAGGGAATCACTAGGGAAAGTTCCTTTTCCTTAATAGAATGAACTCACAATGTTAAATTCCCTAGGGATTTTCAAACAAGATCCCTAGTGAATCCCTAGCGTTAGGGAAACAATCCCTAGTGATTCCCTAGAAATTCCTTAATGATTGAAACTGTAGGGTAGCATTAAACAAAACCAACACACACATAAAGAGTGAGTGTTACAAAAACTTGGCAAAAACAGCAACGAATGCCGCACACGTTCGTTTTTATTATGTTAAATGTCTCCTGGGGCCAACAGGACGCGGCAGGACGAGTATCAGGACAAGTTTCACTACCACAACGGTAACTTGTGCCGTCTGCTTTGGCTTTACTTTTCTTGTTTTTTTTTTTCTATCTTTGCTTCTTTATATTGTTGTTGTGGTTGTAGTTGTTGCAAATGTTCAACTGTCACTGCTTCTGTCACTTTTCACATTTCACATTCATTCAACTTCAGTTACAGGCGAGACTCGCCACAGCGCCACAGCGTATTTTATTTTATCCTCGCGCCAAAAAGTATGCAACACAATTGGCCGACGCTGCTTTATTCTTGCTTTTTGGCACCTGCCGCTTTAAACACACAGCACGCCGCTCCAGTCGAGACTGACGCTACATTGCCCTCAGTCTGTGCGAATTGCCAGCTTCGGTTAATTCACCCACACACGAACGACGAGCCGAATGAGCCGACGACGCGTCAGGTCGCTTCATTTTGCCGAAAGTCTGGCTGTTTAGTTCGGTTGAGTTGAGTTGAGTTCGGTTGAGTTGAGTTGCCTTGCGTTTGATTCTCTGCTGTCCATTGTGGCGCTCTCTTTGCAATTTGAATGAGTTGAGTGTGCTTGAAGTTGCTGAGTTGTAACTTTGTCGTTGCTCTTGAGCCACTTTCAACTTGTATGCAATTGTTCTCTATCTCAATTCCGAATAGAGTGACATTTGGCGGAAAGAGCTACGCTGCTGAGAGTGGCACTTACTACTTATTTATGTTGAAAGAGATACCTGACTCGGAGTGACATTTGCTGCTCATTTAAGCTGTTGTTCTCTAGCTCACTTTGCATTTGAGTGGTATTTGTAAGGTAAAGAGTAACTCTACTCAGAGTCGCATTTGCTACTCATTTCAGCAGTTTTTTGCTCTTTAAGCTAACTGAGCAATAACTTGGAGCTAACTTTTATGAACTCAATGGCTCTTTAAGCCGCAACTTTGGTTTAGCTTTGCAATTTAAATAAGAGCTACTTGAGCTGCTTTGAGCTGTCAGCTGGAATTGATTGATGCTGAGTTATTAGAGTTTGTTAGTTGAAGCCTTGTTTGTTATTTTTATTAATATTATGATACACATTTTGAATGCTAGAATACATGCTAAGTATTAATAATTTTTTAACAGGTGTGTTCCAAAAATCATAATTGGATGTCAATTGCAAAAACCGTTTAAATTGAAATTATAGATATTTTATTTTTCGAGCATGATCAAGGAGTTAATTTGATAAAAATATTTAAATTATATTGTAATACATTTAATTTCCCTCTTATGAGTCGCTTTGTCATTCGAGCAGCTAAGCAGATTTGAGCTCATTGAGCATTGAGCCTAATTTGCAATTATACTTAACAGTAACTCGGCTCACGTTCTCTTTAGTTGCATATTTTCTGCAATGTTGCATTGAGTTGTCTGCTTCTCTGTTGGTTAAATGCACTCAATAGTTTTCACTCGCGTTCTCTGTTGCTAGCTTTGTCGCTCTTCGTTAGCTTTGAGCAATTTGGAAAGTTGGAGCTCTGTGACTCGTTTTGGCATCGTTTCGAGCACGAAACTCACCACAGCAAGTGCCGAGCTCACGAGCGACAATTTCCGCTCGTTTCGACTCGGAATACACGCACACACACACACACACACAAACACAAATGCAGATGGGGACAGCTCGCTGCGGCGGCTACTGAGCCTTGGCCAATCGTAAAAGTTTTGTACGTATTTAGTACAATTTCGGGATTTGGCAGGATGTAACGAGCCTGTAAGAAACTGAGCGCGCTGTGTGTGACAACCAAAACAACAACAACAACGACAACAACAACCAAAATACAACAACATAAAAATAAAAAAAAAATATTAAATTATTAAGAAAAGTAATTGTATTAATATACCAATAGTGAATGTATCAAGAAATTGAGAAAAAAAAGTGTTTTCTTGATTGCAAGTTAAAATTGAATCCGTCAATCGTCTTCGGCTTGCCTCGGTTATTGTTCGCTACACCCCTCGCCGCTACCCCCCGCCCCTTACGCCACGCGTCGTCGTGTTTACCGCGTGCCGGTTAACGGGCTTTTATTTCGCCTTAACGTATTTTTGTTTAGCTTACAAATGCGACATGCGATATAAACTAATTCTACACCTTAAACCGGATAAAGGTTCTACAATCGATACGTAAAGCTGGTAAAAATGCATTCATATGCTACCGGAAACAGATCTCTGCATTTGCTTGTGTGTGTGCGTGTGTGTGTGACCTCCAAAATGATTGACACAGTTACAGCTGACTTTTTTTTTAAAGGTGTGAATTGGGCCCAAAGAAGGAGTAGATAGAGCTCTGAAAGTACATAAGATAGAGAAAACAAAATGTAAATTTAAATAAAAAATAAAAGTTGATAATGGAGGAGGATATTTCTAGGATATTAAGTACAAATATTATTAGTAGTTGCAATTAAAGTGAGAATAAAAATTTGCCGAAATTTCTGAATGCCATAAATGAAACGATAATACGAGAACCAATATCAAAAAAGTAAAAGAAAATTATTGAAAGTTAGACTAAAAATATGCAACAAAAATTTAAAACGCATGTATTCTGCGGGTATTCAAATTGTAAAGATAAGATGATTTGCTTAGTAATATTAATATATTAGAATAATTAGGAAAAGAAGAAAAAACAAAGTAATGAATGAATGCAGCAAATTGGCAATTCGAGTAAAAATAGGCATGCAGAAAAAGAAGAAGTAAGGACATGAATGTGAATAAGAATCTATACTAATACTTTCGAATATACAAATATAGGTAACATTTTAAAAGTAGTGCAGAAAACAAAACCTATAGCTAATTTAATATAAGTCGAACTACGAGTAGAAATATTAAATTAATATTAAAGATAAAGGAATGGAAATAACAGAGCAATAATAAGAGCTGAAACAGCCATGGAAATTTAGTAAAAAGTTGGGACAAAAACGACAACCTTTTTCTACTATAAAGAAAAGTAAATTTAATATGAGTCGAACTAGCAAAAAATAAAAATGGGAATCTCTTTTGAACCTCTACAACTTGCGCATTCCGCTTAATTTGCTTATGCAATTCCAAACAGAAATTCTTATATAAAAAAAAAAAAAATTGAGAAAAAAAAGGAAAACAAAATTCTTATAAAAAGTAGCTCAACAAACGAAACGATTTTCACAGCAATTGGCAGGACACGCGTAGTAAAGAGAGAGAGAGGGAGAGACAGAGTAAGAAAAAGAGAGTAAGAAGTGAGTGAGAAGGGGGATAGCATAACCCAAAATCAAAATCTGTGCTTGCTGTTGTTCCACTGTGTCCCATGTCCTGTGTCATTGTCCTGCTGCTAGTCTTGGGTAATAGTGTCGTTTCCTTTATTTGAGCCCGCATTGACTTTTATGTTACCTTCATCTTCCTTTTGTTGTTGTTGTTGCGTTGAACGCACACACAATTGAAAATTCAATTGATTTACAAAATGAAGTCGCTCTCTCACTTCATACATATGTGTGTGCGTTTTATTTTTTATCTATTTTCATTTTCAGTTTTACGAGCGGAACAACAATTTTTGAGCTGCTTTCGGGTTTTCGGCTTAAAGCGACCGTTAACAGTTTTGGCCGTTTTGTAGTTGTTCTTTTCAATTCAAAGGGACTTAAAGTGGTGGGCAAGGCGAGGGAAGAGAAGTGCGGCGGCCATTTCACGCCCCAAATTTCCTGCTTTTGTTTTGTGCGGCAAAACTAGCATCACGTTTGTGGCAACTGCGACTGATGGCCACAGCAAAAGCGACCAACATATCTTCAGTGTGTGTGTATGTTGTTTGTGACTGTGTTAGTAAGAACGATGCGGCCTAAATCGTTTTAGGAGCAGTGATTTCTTTTTTTTTTTTTTGTGGGGCAAAGGCGCTGAAATGTTTGCCCTGGACGTTGGCTTCAAGTTTGTGGAAGACTCTGCAAAAGAAGACGAAGAGAAAGGAGAAAGGAGAAGAAGAAGTGTAAAGGATGCGCTATAGATTGACACAGTTTGGGATTTGGAAACTGTGGCAGGCAGCTGCTAAATGAGAGAACTTGGCCAATAGCGCAAAAAGTAACTCGAAATGCAGTTACATTAACACTTTAAGTTGGCTTTAAAAATTTGCCATAAATTTGGCTGTGAAGTCAAGTTTAGAACATGAAACTGATAAAAACCATAAATAAATGCTAAACCTATGCTTATTGTAAATCACACTAGAATTTATAACTATACCGCTTTTCTGTCGATTTATGAAAATGAAGATAATTTTTATTGCATTCATTTTTGCTATGGAAAAAAGTTTAAATTCAATTAAAATGGGTTATATTGTTATTTATTTTACTCTCAACTTAAAGCGGTCGACTAAATAGAAAAAATTGTGTAAACTCAAAATAAAGTTGCAAAATAAGATTTTTAATTAAGAAATAATTTAAAACATACAATTTTAAATTCTCAAAAATGTAAAGTAAATAATTTCAAAGGTTTAATAATACTAAATTTTAAATTTAAAATCGAATAGAACAAAAAAAGCTGTAAAGTATTGGGGAATTTAACAAATTTTAATGGATACAATTTTTTTAATAAGACTAGATCTTTAACAATATTTTTCCATAACTCGAATTTCTCTCTAACTCGAGCTAAAAAATTAAAAAGCAGTAAAATTAATAAACTTAAGGAAAAGAACTCTAAGTCGAATATCTCCATAACTCGAATCTTTTCTTTGGATAATGGTGATTCGAGTTAGGGAAGTTCGACTGTATGTTCAAACATTTCTGTAAAATTGCAACGCTCAAAAGTATGCTATGAAATCTGTATAAGAATTCCTTTCATTTTTAATCCGATTTCTGTTGCCTTTATAAATGGCAACTGACTCCGAAAGCATTTGGATTTGTGAACGAGTGCAAGGGGATGGAGAAGGGAGAAAGAAAAGAACATTTACTTGACACATTAAAACAGTAAATCCCCCCTTGCTTTGTTCCCATTAGTTTGGCTGTTACTTTGTAGCTACTTTCATTGTAGCGTCCTTTCATATTTCTTGTCCAACTTTTCAAGAGAGAACATCGATTGTTTCACCATGGAAATAATTTGTAGTTAAGCTGAAAGAAAGCAGTTCAGCTCTACTTGTTAACTGTGTGTTTTCCCATATTTTTTTGCGTCAACTAAGGAGAACTGAGCAGGTGTTGTAGTTATTCTAGACAGGGGAACTTTTGCCAGTGCATTACAATTCATTAAGTTGCTTTAAAAGTGAAATCCATAGGACATGTTCATTCCTTCATTCTATTTATCTCACTCTATCACAGTCGCCAAAGTATTTTGTTTAAGCAACTTTCCTCGTTTCGGTGTCAAGTGTTTTTATTAGACCCAAAGCAAAAACCAGAAAAAGAAAATATACTTAAAAGAAACACACAAAAAAAAAAATAAGAAAGAAAACTGAGTCGACAGCTGTGGCAAAAAGAGAGCAATTTCTTTCTTCTCCAACTTCCATCTTATACACTACTCCCTCCATAAAAGCTGTCGCCTATTTTGACTATTTTCCAGCATTGTGTATGCTTTTATGAAAAGCTGTTGCTTTTCCTTCCCCCAATACAAAAAAAACTCCCTTCTCATGCGCGTGTCTATCAAAACCGAATTTAAATAAAGTTCTGTGGCTTGTACGCAGTTTTTTTTATAGTTTGTTTGCTTTAAAGCTGAAAACTCAAACTCCCACTCAAAGCCATAACACGCATACGCCGTGTGTGACAAACTAAAGTTCTTTCCAAACATTGCTGCTTCGACTTCTGCTTGTTCTGTCTCTTTGCAATGTCAACATTACCCATTGATGACATTTCTCCTTTGTTTTTATTGATAGCACAGCAGTTGCTATATCAGATGTCATTAGTTTAATTGACAAAAAGTCAGCAACTTTTCCTTTGACTGCGCAACTTTCGAAATGTCAAACGAGTAAATAAAAGAAGAAGCACTTAATAAGTATGCTTAAGATATGTCAGCAGCAGATGGTATCTATTTTTGTATATTTTTTTCCTTTATTAATAAATTATGGATGAAATAATATTGGATGAAATTGTTTATTGGAAAGAAAGTCATTTGTATTATTACTTTAATATTAGATGTGTTTTTTCCCATTTAAGAACAAATCAAATCAAGCAACCAATTGTATGTGGCAAACGATTTTTGTGACTATAAAAATATGTCCGAAAAACTAAATCACTTATGTTTCAGAAGAAGAAGCCATTGTCAAATCTCTTGAGTTTGAGTGCAAAAGTCCTTAAGCTTTTCTTCATTTGCTATTTCTCAATCGTTTATAATTTTGTGATTCCACGTAAAACTATGTAATTCTGCTTTTTTCCTAGCTATGTTAACTTTCATATTAAATATTACTCCATTGAACTTTTCATACTTAAATAAACACAACTAACTAACTTTTTCTTAAGATACAAATTTAAACTTATTCAAGTAATGACACATTTGACTAAATCAAACTTCAGTGATTAGAGCTAGCAATCATATGTATTTCGCTTTAATTCTACTACTCTGTTGTAAGTTCATATCAATTTGAATCTCTTGTCCTTTCAAACTACTCATCGTTAGTCAATTTTAATTAACTGGCTCATTTGTGGTATTATAAATCTAAAGAACTAATCAGGAACTGCTGGCAAATATGCTGATAGCCTCATTGAATACCTGCATATACATATGAGTTTGTGTGTGAGATGAGTCCTTGCAACGTTTCAAGTCCTTATCTGCGCTCGATAATGACAGGCCGTGTGCGGCATAAAACCCATTAAATCGCCGACGAGTCGAGTCCACGGGAGGCACTTGAAGTTGTCCATCCTTTTGTACATTGTAGGCGATTGATAGGCCACGCCTACTTCAGTCAACCAACAGCTGTTGTTGTTTTTTATAGCCGTTACTCAAATAATCGGTAAAGGGGGTATTTTGTATTCATTGAAATGTATGTGATAGGGGGAAAAAAGACTTCTTCGACCCTATAAAGTAGATATATTCTTGATCAGCAACCTGTGTAATCTTTTCTTTTTCCTTTTAATTAACTGTTTCATTATTATAAGCTGTCATTCTACTTAATCGCAACAGGATCGGGCAAACAGAACGGTAGTGGCTTTTTTTTTTTTTTTTTTTTTTTAATTTCTTATTGTTTATTTAATTATTCTGTTATTATTTACAACAAGGTAGTAATGGCGGATTGAATTATCTAAGCATAGTAAATTCCTAAGAGTATGCAGTAAAAAATATATGCTATTTATTTAAATATGTAACGGGTATTCTACAGTCGGGAACTCGACTATAATTTTTCCCGCCTCTTTCTTTTATTTTGTTTTTTTTTTTTTTGCTGTTGACGTTTGCAATTGGTGTTGAAAACTTTGGTGGAAATTGGGTAATACGCTCAACGATGACGATGATGACGATGACGATGACGATGACGATGACGACGACGACTGCAGTCAGCATTAAGTGTGCTCCTCTCCCCCTTTGTCTTGCTGTCTCTCTCTATACCTTGCTGTCAGAAACAAAGAAAATTTTAATTTCTGGAGAATGGGCAGCACCGGTTTTGGGGTCTCCGTTTGTTGCTTCACTTCGGTTCGGTTCGGTTTGGTTTGGTTTGGTTTTGTTCGTGCCTGTGCTTACAGCTAAAGTGCGATGGTAAAAAAAAAATCCAATTATTTTAAAACTTTTGACAACTGCAACAACAAGGAGAACAAGCGCTGGCAACAATGCAAGGCTATGAAAACAATAAGAAAGGCAACAACGAAACGAAAGGGAACCAAAAAGAGAGAAAAAAAAGCGAGTTGGCAGCCATTATAACTTCACTTGAAAAGTTTAATTGATTTTTACAAGTGCACATAGAGCATAAAGCTTACATATAAGTATATATATGTATATATTATTTTATGCAGGTATTGTACGTGTGAGCCTGACCACGCCCACCTGCGGCTATGGCCTGTTTTAAGCCTGTGCCGCAGTTGTTGGCTTGTTATTTTTTCGCCTGTAACTAGCTAAACTAAGTGGGCAGCACTTTTTCCCCCTCTCCCCTCTCTCAGCCCCTAGAGAGCAACAACAACACGCAGGGACAGCTTAGATGGAGGGGGTGAGAGTTAGCAGAAATCAAAAGTAACCAAAGCTCATGCAATTGCGCAGTGACTCTGTGTATATTTACCTTTTGTCAGTGCTGCCAACCTGTCTGTCTAATGGAGTGTGTTCAGAGTTCAGAAGTTCAAACGACTCTCGAGTTTAAGGCATTTTTAGCTCATTTTAATTGCCAAACAGTTGTTGAAATTTGTGCTATTGTTGTTGCCGTTGAGAAGTGTAGGTAATGATAGGCTGTTGTCCTTTCCATTCCATTTCTTTCCTTTCCTTTATTTTCCACACCTTTCCTTTCGATTCCTTTGCTGCTTTGCCTTGGGACATGCAATAAACTAGATTTTACTGTGATTAACTAAATTGACAGTGCAGCTAGGGAAAATTACTTTGACAGCCTTCTACTTATATATGTGCATTTAAATTTAAAGTTTTTGTACTTTATTTGTTGAGTAAATTAAGAGCTGCAGCCAATAATGGATTTTTATATTATATTTTTCTCAATACGACATAAATCATTTGAAGTGATGCCAGAATGAAAAAAAGAAAGGAGAAAAACATAGGAAATAGGTTAATAATGGATATCGATTTATAGAGAAGATGATATTTGCTTTATGATCAGTGTTGCCAACTTTTCGGGACATGAAAAAGCCAAAATAGCCTTTGAAAAAAGCTGAAAATAGCTAAAAAAAAACTTGTTGATAGCTAAAAAAAACGCTAGAGTAAAGAAACGATATTTTCATTGATTTAATCCAGTGTTTTTTGAATATTTTGATGCAAAAAAATTCTTCAAAGAATTCTAGGAGGGATTGCAAACGAAAATTTGAAAAGTCTCTTCGCTAATATTTTTTATGACTTTTTAAAATTTAATAAAAATTACTATTTTAACCCCTTTTTCTTCCTTCTCATACAAAAAGTGGCTTTTTTTTAGCAATTTTCAAAAAATCATAAAAAATACTAGCGAAGTTATTTTTCAAATTTTTTACAATCACTTTTAGAATTGTTTTAAAAATTTTTTGGATCAAAATATTTTTTGTTTGGGACCGAGGAAAAAAGTTTAAAAATTTACTTTTACAAAAAAATTCACTTTTACAAAAAAATTTAAAAATTTTCCATGAGTACTTAATGGGTTACGGAAATTTTTGCATCATTCAAACGGAATTTAAATGAATAGATGATTAAATTAAGATATCAAATTGACAAAGTTAGGGGGTATGAAGACATTAGTGGACCACTGTATATATTTTACGCATTTTCACCGATAGATTCATAAATTGTGATAGATTCAATTGATTTCATAGTTAAAAACGACAAAATTTAATGCTCTTTTGGCTTATCGATGTTTTTGTGCCATTCAAATGGAAAAAATACTACAAAGTGTTTAAGTGTGGCATCGTAAAACATAAAAAAATACATAAAGTTACCAGATGTTTTCAAAAAGCTAAAATTCCCGCTACCCGTTGTTTTACAATTTATCCCGCATTTGCCAGTTGCAACCCACTAAATCTGTCGGGAAAATAGCTAAATTGGCAACACTGTTTATGATGCTCAAGACAATCCATTATAAGCATTGTAGTTCCTCATAAAAGTTGCGTTTAAAAAATGAATTCAATTCATTTAGCTTTTCTTCTGTTCTAATTAAACTTCTATGACAAAAAAATAGCTTGAATGTTGTCTGTTTATTCAGCAAATAAAATATCTGCTGGTTTCTATTTGTACAGCTTAACAAGTCAATGAGATTTTCACACACTCAGCAAGATAAAAGATGAGAGAGATCTGTTTCTGGTTTTGTGTCCTTTTGTCAGTGTTAAACGACATTTGTCTCAACCTTTGACTCTGTCTCTTTTATTTCGCAGGCGTCTACAAAACGAAAGTCAACAAAAATATATCTAAATAAATCAATAATAATAAAACGAAATATAAAAGAATATAAAACTGCATATCTTTATATTGTTTAAGAGTTATTCTTTAAGTATTCAGTTCAACTTTAAGCAGGTAATTTTTGTCGTATAGTAACAACAGCTTCCCTCCACATGTTAACAATGATAACGCTGACGATCCTGCAACAACCACAACAACAACAACAACAACGACGACTACAACTGGAATTGCTTCAACAACAACAAATGAACTAATAATTACATAATGCCAATACAACCAACAACAATGCACATACAACGCCTGCAACAACAACCAAAACAATCACAAAAACAACAACAACGATGGGCGTGACAATGAAATCTTTTGGTTTGTCAATCAAATGCTGTTATATATTGCCAATAATGTAATGATGATGATGACATCGCATTTATTAACACATCTTGTAATATCCGATGATTTTCGGCTTGCGAAAATGTATTTAACAAATGATTGAACGATTGAACAATCACTATCAATCACGAACGTTCATAAAACTAAATGCTAACTAAAAAAAAAAATCGAAAACAAAACACAATCAACTAAAATAAAAAATACACACACAAACAACACGAACACAAAACACAACTGCAAACGTAACATAATTCTCTTTGCTACAACACACGCCCAATAAACGCTCCTTGCTACGTCACGCATTGCATCTGAACTCTATCTCCCACTCACTCACACACTCACATACACAAATATATTCTCATTCTGTATGCACCAATAGCGCGTGCAGTGTCGCGTAGACGAGAGAGCCATTTGAGAGAGTGAGAGAGAGCACGCGTGTATGAGAGCGAGCGTCAGCCAAGAGAGTAAGTCTGATCGGCTTGGCAAATCAAAAGGCAAAGGAGAGATTGAGCAAGAGTGATACTATAAATAGAGCATTTGAATCTGTTGTTGTTGTTATCAACTTTTATCATCACCAATTGCCTCTCAACTGCAACTGCCTGTTCCCCACTCAATCCACTCTCAATCTCTCTCACACTCATCGCATATATAAATATAATGGGTCTGCAGATGGCAGCCACTTTTGTTGCAGCCACTTTCCTTGTAGCGTTGCTTATCTGGACACCAGCGACCGTTGATGCAGTCCGTGAGTACAAAACCTTGAAATAATTACTAGGTATAAAGTATATGTACTATATAGTACTTTTCACTTATTAAGTATGTGTGGATTCAAAGTTAAGTATAATTAAGTTAAGTTACTTTTAAATCGGGAAATGTATTTCATTGAACTCGAGTTACTTATAGTCATAAAACGTTCTTCTAACAGACAGATTTTAATCAATTTAATTCTGACAGACATGAAAAACATGAAAAATCACTTATTTGAAGTAATATATAACCCGTTATTTCTATGTCTAAATAGGGTATTTGTCAATAGATATTTTGTAGGTCACAGATTCATTTTGGTTTGGAATGCCCCGAAAAGTATGCTATAGTTTATATATTTTTTATGAAATAAATTCGATATCAGATAATTAAATCTATTTTATTAATGTATTGGGGATTTTTGCTTATTATTAATATTTTATATTTAATAATTAATAATATTTTTAATTTTTAATATTTAATATTAAATAAAAAATTGCTTTACGTCAGTATTTATATATTTGTCAAGTGTATTTTTTTTTCCAAAAAAGTATAATTAACTATTATATGGAATAACTTGAATCTGTATTCTGAAAAAAAATTATAAAATGCTTTTTTTTCGGTTTTGGTTGTACACCACTTTTATCTTTTGTCTTTGGTGATTAATAATAACAGAATAATTAAAAAAAAAAAAAAATAAAAAAAAAAAGTCTTTGGTGATAAGCTACAGCAAAAAATATTCGTACAATAATATAATATATTAATTAATAGCCTTTATAAGCGCTGATATCGGTACGTAGAGATTTATTTTTAGCATATTATCGACAAAATTTGATTAGTCTTTAAACGCAAATTACTTTCACTGTTGCAGTGTTAATTTTCGTTTAGCAAATCGTATAATCGAAAGCTTTTACAATTCTTTGGCTTAGTACTTTATTAGTTTAGTTATTAGTTTATCTGGGCTTGTTAGCAAGATAAGTGGCGTATACCTAATCTTTAGTCCGCATCATTGCAAATTACCTTTACATCAATTAATGCGAAACTCGATCTCATATAATTAATACGCAATAAAAAAAAACTTTAATCCTTTTTCAAATAACATAAGATATTCCTTTCGACTTTTGGCTCAATCAACTGAAAGCTGTAAATTTCAAATTACTTTTGCCAAAGTCCTCTACACACACACACACACACAAGAAGAGAGTGAATCTAGTGTTGTAGCCATATTTCATCAGTCAGCCAAAGGTTTTTGGGAGTAAGTCAGTGGCTGAGAAGGGAGGGGGTGGCAAAGTGGTAGCAGTTTTAGGGCAGCTTATGGCTTAGCGTAGCAAAAACTTTTGCTATATGTTAATTATGGCTCTGCATTTATTTGAGGCTTAATATAGCATGTCGTATTCATATAGTTTGCTCGGTTTGCCAGTTTCTCAGTTTCCCAGTTCGCAGTTCGCAATTTCTGTTTTTAGGTTTAGCGATTTTGGCCGAAAGAGAGTTTTGCTGCTACCTACTTTTCGATGTTGCCTCTCTCGCTGTCTCGCTGTCGCTGTCTAAGCGAAAACTTTTCAAATTATCGTAGCATCAACTTTTTTGTGCCCTCATCTCATCTCTGTCGAGAATTATTGCGGTGGGCTGGCTGGAGAGACTGGATCGAGCCTGCCCAGGAGTTGCGGCAAATTAATTAAAACTTGTTGCGAAAACCAAAAAAAAAAAAAAAAAAATCCATAAAAATAAATATCAAAATGAGTTGCTGATATTTGCGTAGTGTTACGCACTTTCTAGTATTAACTGCAGGTGCGTGGTGATGACATCAGGGGGTTGGTAGCTAGGGGTGGATTTGGGGTTTTTTTTTTTTTGTGTCTAAACCGACAAAATTGCCACTACTACAACTGGGCGTTGTATCATAATTTTAACAAACGACAAATTAGCCGGCAAATGTTTCCGTCTGCCAAAGGCCTGATGAAGAAGGGGTAGTGAGAGGAGTGTGGGGGGGTGGAGGGGGTCAAAAAACCATTTACATGCAACAGCAAACAGTTTTGCATATGTTTTAGAATTCCCTCAAACTCTACTCTGGCGCTTCCACAAATGTTGTTGTCTAACGGTTTGTCGCTCTGTCAACGCCTATGGCGCTGCAACAAGAGTTGCAACCAGGGGCCAGTGAGGTGCTTCCGATGTGAATAAGGGGAGAGGGGTTAGTTTTGCTGAAAAGCCGCAGCCCGCAACGAGTTGTACAAACATTTCACGCGGCAAAGTGCCGCATAAATTTCAATTTAATGGTTTATACGATTCCATACACATACAAACACACACACAGACACTACTTTCTCTCTCTCTCTCACTCTCTCTCTCTCTCTCATAGACAGACAGACAGTTAGAAAAAGAGGTGCGACAAAACTGTGCAAAAAACTCTTCTCTCGCCCGACAGGATGTACAATGTGAATGTCTGTCTCTTATTGTTGTTGTTGTTGTGCTTTTTGTTTTCATTCTCGTTTTCGTTTTTTTTTTGTTTGTTTTTGCACTTTCCTGGCGCTTGTTTATTAGCCCAATGCAATGAAGCAACCGTGTGAAAGGTGCGCTCAAAACAACAGCTCTCAGAGCCTTGCAAAAATATGAGCAACCTGCTACTTGACACTATTTCCCTACCCTGTAAAACTACACAGAGCTAGAGTTGCATAACTTAAATTTTGTTCACTTGAGAATGGAATTTGTTTATCTAATAAAGAAATTTTCAATTTTTTGGGTCTCTGTTTTTTCATTTCTGTTTCTTAAAGTTAGTGTGAAGAGCATTTGAAATTTGAGGCTGCTGCATTTCAGTTTTTTGAATTAATAAACTTCTCAAATTCATGCTAAAGAGGGTTTTTTAGCTTTAACTACAAAAATGTTGTCAAGAATAAACAGATTTTGTATGGCTTGATTTTATTTGAGAATGATATATATCTTGGGAATCTTATGTTTTTCTCTTTTTAGAATTCCTAATGCTCGTATTAATATTTTAATTACATACACTTGCATGAATTTTGATTTTGAAATAAAGTGAAATTTCGGTTATTTCTTAAAAATGTTTTCCAGTTTTGCCAAATTATATTTAAAAAAAATTTTCCGAATACCTACAGACTCGGTGTTTTGTAATTATCAAAAAAAGATGGAAGAATTTATGCGTTTTGGTCGTTTCGTTTTCGTTGCTGTCATTTTCAATTGTCGGCGATGGAGGCAGATAAATGTTGATTTATATGACCTCAGCCCCCCGGGGCTCTTGGACATTAATGTGTTGACATTTGGGACCTCTCTTGCAGCAGCCAAAAAAAAAAGAAACTAACAGCATTTTACTGTAATCATCAGATACACACGCATACTGTGGGGCAGTTGTAATGAAAAGTAATAATATTAAATTAACAGAACTCTCAGGAATTGTTGCCGCTTTGCTTGGCAGTCCGGTGTGTGTGTGTGTGTGTGTGTGTGTGGAAACTGGGAAATGGGCCCGGGAAATGATACTGGGCCTGTTCTTTTTTTTTCCACTATTTTTCCACTAGGCTAAGGCAGTAACATCTTATTTATGGTCTCGTTTCTCGTAAAAATTTGTTATTTAGATTTATGGCGCTTTGCTCTTTGTTGTTGCCACATTTATTTATCTGCTTTTCTTCTTTTTTTGTTCTTACTGATGCCACTGAAATTTTAGAGCCACTTTGCTTGGTCACTTTGCCAGAGCAACAACAACAACTAGACCAACAACATTAACAACAACAGAAAAGCAAGTGTGATAAATGCCAAAACATTATTATTGTTGGCAGTTAAGAGCGTGTGCGAGTACTTCTTATACATTGTATTTGACCATGTTTGTTGATCTAATGATATGCGGCATTAATAAAAGCGCATTCGCATTTTATAAGCATCACTTTGCCTTTGAAAAAGTGGCGTTGACCACGCCTTATTATAGATTCCTACTGAAATCTCATTGTAGTCAAGGGCACTCGTATTTAAATCTCTAAACTCTTTCATTTCTATTGCATTACTTGAAGGCAAAAAAGCCAACAGGCTGTAAAAAGTTACACTATGCTTTATGGCCAAAATTAACGGAAAGAACTAAGTGACTCATTCAATAAAAAATCTCCGATTTAATTCTATTCCAAATATTTTTATCAACTACAGGATTCATACTCGTTCCAATTATTTTTGACTCTCTAGTATATTTATTTATATTACTTATGTTATTTAAAAAAAAAATTATACCAAAACTAGAATTTAAATTAGCCACTGAAAGTTTTAAAAATATATTTTCAAAGGTAAAAAAGTCAAATAGATAGTGAAAGTGAAGGAGAATAGAAGTATAAATGATAAAATCGTAGAGAAATTATCTTCAAGTCGTTGACAGAGATTCCACTTCAAATACAATGACATTATGCAAATCTTGGCTATTTCACTTTTTAAGTGCCACAAATTGTGGCATAGCATTGCTGCTGTTGCTATTGCACACATTTTTATACCACTTGCTGGCAGTTTAATTAGAAAAAATGTTAATTTAATGCTTCGGTGGTTCGCTTGGTTTCTGTTGAATTGAGTTTCCTGGCCAAGTTGATGTGCCTCGTTGAGTGTTTGTTTGTGTGTCTGTTTGCCACTTTTGTCTATTTATTTGTTTCCATCTAACCAAGCTGGCATGCAAAAAGTATGCCACACACACACACACACACACACACACATACAAAGACCAACAGCATGTGCTGACCAGCGTCATATGTCCGTGTCATATTTGGCTTGTAGCGAACAAATTTCGACATGGCCCAAAAAAATGAGCAATCGAGAACTGAGTGGTTAAAAGTGTATAAACGAGATGTGTACCCTGTAAAAAGTAGGCAGTTATGCCCAAAGTTATTTTGTTTAATTTAATATCATTCTCGGTAATTGATGCAATTATCTAAATTTTAATTGGGATTTTTCCAGAATTTGAATGTCTTAAATCGTAAAAAATTAATTGATTTACATTTTCAAGCATTTATAATTGACTAATAATTATGTATATTTATTAGTTTTGAAAAAGCGTAAAGAATTTACAAAAAATTAAATTTTAAAGTCAGTTCTGCAATAGTCTAAAAAAATTCGAAAAGTAAAAATAAAAAACTGAAATAAAATCAAATATGATGAGAAACATTGAGATTATTTTTCAAAAGTGCTTTTAAAAATTCTTTCTGAAACTTTAAAAATTGTTTGAAATGGAAAACATTTTAAACTAAATTATTTCGCAACTGTTGACAGAATTGTCTTGGCTAGTTGAGAGCTTGTATGTGAGGAGGGTACATCATAAAAAGAAATGCTATGAAATGGGTCACATTTTGGTGACCTTAGACCTTTTGGTACATCAAACATTTTTCACATGCCCTTTTCAACTGCAGGTTACAGTGCAGAGTGAAAATCCTCGCGCAGTTTTTTTTATATAAAAGTGAAAAGTTGCTGCAAACATGTGAGTGTGTGTGTGTGTGTGCTTAATGATTCATGACTCATATGAGTTGTTGGCCCTTGGCAAAAAGTGCTTAACTCGTAATTTTTGAGCGTTACGTGCAAATAAGGCCATTGAGGCCGCTCTGGTCGCCGTTTAGCGACGAACTCTCCGACAAACTCACCGAAACAAATTTGAGTGCATTTTATTGTAGTAGTTTGTAGTTGCTGTAGTTGTTGCTGTTGTTGTATGACCGGTGCACATGAATATTGCAGCTGATGAGCAGAAGGTTTCGCCCTCAACTTCTGCACGGAGCAGCCGCTGGCTTCTCCAGCAAAGGGTCAAAACTTTTAATTAATGTTTATGGCTGCACTGCGGTGCCTCGGAAGCTCTTTAAGTACAATTTATTTATTATTTTTTGTTAGGATCCAGTGGGCCAACACTCTCCAGCTACAGCTGCAGCTCCAGCTAAGACAGCCCCCAAAATGGCCCAAGCAAGTCGCTTTGCAGCCTAAAAGCAGACAACGCAACACAACGCAGCCCATTTTTTAATTAATTTGTTTGTGTGCCCCTTCTTCTATCTTTTAACCACGCAATTTTGTGGGTTGTTATTGTTTTTTATACTTGGGTTGGGGTTTACATTAATCAATTAAGGTGCGCTAGCAGCTATAAGTACATGAAATTTTAATTGCATTCCTTCAGAGGTGCCCCAGACATTACACACACTTTTTTTTGGTAGACGATGTGCGTGACAATAAAGTTCATTTATTTTCACTTTGACAACGGTTCAGGGTTACAGCGCCAAGGTCTTTCAGGGGTCCTTCGAAATTGTTATGAGTCGTACATATAGTACATATTTCTATGGTTGTTATTTTCATTTAATAACTAGCCATTTCTGCCTTAAATGTTAATTACTTAAAGTTTCAAGGATTTGGATATTTAAAATATACAGAATTTCATTTCATTTCATTTTCTCATTTAATTAACAAGTTTTACATACTGTGCACTTAATTATATGGTTTTTATTGTCGCTCAACTTATGATAGCATCAATGATTAACCAATTATTGACTCATCAAGCTTAATCACTGCGGACGGCAGTCCGCGCTAGTGACGAAAGCAGCACGAAGGGTGCAAAGGCGACTAGCATATATACACAGGAAGAATGGAAAATTTGCTATGACTGTCCGATCAGGTCGAGTTATATACCGATCGAAAGGTATCAATTTACCTTACAAATGTGCATACTAAGACTTTTGGAAACTCACCTGGTTCGTGAGATAAACACGTGTAAGTGGGAGGGGAAAAATTTAAATTATTGGGGCAAATGGGGCTGTTGGAGCCTTTTTGATTCTTTTTTTAATTTTTTAATATTTTAATCAAAAATACGCGTCGAATGACACCTTGATCATCAAAATCCGATCACTGGTTCAGAAGATAATTAATTTTGAAATTTTTGGTGGCCTTCTCAAAACGAGATGAAAAGTCAGTCTGTTTGTTTGTTTGTTTGTTTGGATCAAATCGTTGATTTAGCTTAAATGTTTGAATGAGGACTTGTTCCTGTTCAAAAATCTAGAAACGTTTGTTCTACGACTTTTTCGAAAAATCGCTAGTTTAGCGGGAAATCGCTAAAAACCGCCAAACTTAAAACCCCCATAGCACCCAAACGATAGAAGCTACAGATGTGATCTATATATCATATATAAAGGGTATTTCAAAGGGCTATTAGGCATACCTTTTTTTTAACGCTAACGATTTTTTAATTTTCAATATGTTGTAGTTTGTAAAAATTCGCTTTTTTTGATATATGAAACATAACGTTTACTAGTTAACTGAAAATATACGTTTCTTAGAATTGGAAGAGGATCCGTTTGTCTGTTTGGATCAAATCTTTCTTATAGCTTGAAAGTTTGAATAAGGACTTGTTCCCGCTCAAAAATCTAGAGACGTTTGTTCTACGACTTTTCCGAAAATTCGCTAGTTTAGCGGGAAATCGCTAAAAACCGCTAAAAGTCTAGTGACGAAAACATTTTTATGCCCCAAAATTTCTGATATCCAATTTTGTGACGAATAATATTAAGTTATACATATAAATTATTTTAACAAAATTTTTGCATTCGGCACTGCGCAAAACAGTGATTTTTATTTGGTATGAAGAATTAAGACATTTTAGCGCAATGTGCCGAGTGCCAAAATTTTGTTTAAAATAATTTATATGTAAAACTTAATATTATTCGTCACAAAATTGGATATCAGAAATTTTGGGGCATGAAAATGTTTTCGTCACTAGACTTTTACCTCGTAAAGAGATTTTTTTATGGGATATATCATACTCAAATCACAATAATGCAGAGAGTTTGATTAGTTTTGGAGACTTATTACTGTCTAATTTTCAACAGTGAAGAATAATAATTAAATCATTATTTTAGGTTAGACTAATTTAAATAAATACCATTCTATGCTTCGTTATCGAGTTGATTTTCCCCAGTTTTAAAGTCATTTTCATCCACTCATAGAGTGCTTATTTGTATGTTATGTATGGCATATAAGTAGATGAAATATTCATAACCAAAAATTTCATCGCCCATCGTTGATTATCCCACTCTCCCTTTCGCATGTAGGATGCGTGTGTGTGTTTTTTTTTTTTTTTTGACTCTTTCTTTTGGGCACGCAGGGGAATAATTACAAAATTTATGAGCACGGCAATGGGCGTGGCCTCATAATTGTCAATTGATGGGGAGGGGCGCGCAGCGGGTGCCTCATAAAACTGAAGTAGTTTGCCAGTCATTGTTGTTGTTGCCGATTGCTGTTGACTGTTGTTGCTTTTCCGTTTGCATGTCGTGTGCACACGCCAAGGGGTTAAGGCTCAAGCGGCACGTGCTACGTCTGCTTTGGGCCAGCTCGATTCCTGGCTAGCAAATCGGGCATTGGGTTTTAATAAAATGCGCATTTTAATGTCATTATTTTTGTGCTTTTTTTTAGTCCTGTGGCTTAAAGTAGCAGCAGCAGTAGTAGAAAAAGCAAAAGTGCAAAAAGACGTCAACAAAGCGGGCAATGCAAATTGCGGGTATAAAAAGCAACATGAAACAGGTGGCAAGTGTAGAAGAGAATGAGAGGCAAAGGTAAAAGGGGGGCAGAAGTGAAAGAGGGAGAACAAAGTAGAGAAAACGAGAAACGCCATTCGCAAGTGAGCTATTTTTGTATGGCACACAACAAGAGAGGTAAGAACAAGAAAGTGCTGCAACCATTCCCCTAACTGGTACAGCTTTTTCTGTACCCCTGCTCCTGCACTTTGGCAGTCAGACAAAGCGACGGCATTGTCGCTTTTGTGTTGCATAGTTGACATTGTTGGATTTCCACAAAGGTGTGTACGAGTATAGGCAACAGGCAGCAAGCACTTCTAGAGCAGGCAAAGAAAACTAGATGGGGGAAGGTGAAAGGTCACATATATAGCAAGATATCAGCACATTTGATTTGGTTTTTGCTTCGAATTTGCTTTACACACACATACTGAATCAACTTGTGTGTGTGTGTGTGTGTGTGTGTGTGTTTCAGGTGCAACAATAACGTCGTTGGACACTTGCGACTGTTCATCTTCACACCTCATTGGTCGCCAGGTGGCGCCACTTGCCACTTGCAAAGAACCAAGCAAACCTTGTTTTTCTTTCTCTCATGTTAGCCCCATTTCGCTATTCTCTCTCTCTCCCCGCCGGCCTCTTTCTTTGATTTCTGCAACCATCTATCTATATCTCTTTGTTGGCATATTTACTTTGGCTCTAGTTGAACTTTGAGAGTGAGTTGACAACTGCCGCAGTCAACTGTTTAAACTTTAAACCCATGGCTTATTTTATTTATTCAATTTATTCCAAGAAATTTAATGCCTTTGACAATTTGTCAAAGGTAGAACAAAAACAAAAGGACGCTGAGATAAATCGTTGAGTTTCCTTTAACTTGAAATTGTTCGCCTTAAATTTAGGTAGTTTTTTTTTTTAAATTTTTGTTTTATATTCTGAATTTATTATGGATCGATAGTTTTCTTCATTGTTATTTTATAATATCAAATAGAGCTTTATATTTTTTGTTTTTATACAACGTTTCTTCTGGAACCATATTAGAACTCAATGAACACAAATTGCTTTTGCATGTGCTTCTTAATTTTTGAATACTTTTGAAAAACTTTCATTAGATTTTAGAAACATTAAACCATAATACTAAACTGCCAAAGTCAACTTCTGATGCTCATATTGTTCACTTAAAGCGTTTTTTTTTTTGCAACTTAATCTTTTAACTTTTCTATTATTTTTTGTGCAATCTTTTTTCAACACTCTACTCTGCTGGCAAGCACACAAATTGAGGACAAGTTTATTTTTTGTCAGCTCCTTTTCGCAGTCATGTGACCAGCACTTAAAGCACACGTCGCATCCCAAGACCGCGCTTGCCACCTCAATTCGTTCTCTCTTCTTTCTCTGTCTCTGTCTCCCTCGCTTGGTTTGCATTTTGTGTTTGACGCTCTAACTAAGTACTTGACTGGACGGATTGTGGAGAGAGAGAGAGAGAGAGAGAGACAGAGAGAGGGTTGACGCCTGTTCATAGTGCACCCATGATGCAAACTTTCCAATTGTTAAAACTTTGCACTTGAGCGATTTTTGTGTAGCATATTTTTTGGCATATTTGCGCGCTCGCATGTACGAAGCACTTTGCAAAGAAAACTTTTCAATGTGGTAAACATACAGACCCACACACACACACACAGACACTGATGCACACATACATTGCCGCAGACACAACTATTAAAAGCCAGCATCAGCCGAAAGAAAAATGCATAAATAATGTAGGCAAGGCGAAGCAATGCTGCTGGCAAAAAACAACAAGACCAACAAGAAATATGAGTTGCTATATTTTCAAATAACGAACATTTAATGCCCTCACAAAAGTGTTTTAAATCAATATGTTTTTGAGAAATAAAAAAGCTGTTTATCTTCACTTCTGCTGTGATTAAAATTAGTTAAGATTTATGAACTTTCAGTTCCTATCTAAAGTGGAATTCTGTATCTTTCATATACTTCTCAAACATATAACTGCGATATTACATACATCAGTCATCAATTGATTGTGAATTTTATTAGTAAAGCTAAATAAATTGATCAAAATTCGGTTTAAAATAGTAAACAAAAATAAAACTATAGCACTTTTTTTTTTCATTGTATTTTTTAGATATTTCCTAGTTTATACTTAAAAGAATGTGGAGCAAGTTTTTTTTATAGTGTCCTTATAATTTTTTATCAATGCTTCAATTTATTTTTTGATTTTTGAACTTTTAAAATATTTAAAAAAACAAATTCTTACCAATGAAAATTGATTTTATTCTATTATTCCTGTTTCAAAATCAAGTGATAAATAAATTAAAATTATAGAGAAATTATATTCAAAAAAAAAGTTAATCAGGTGTGCTACAGAAATCTCTTTCACCTGAAAAATGACGTAAATTTCATACAAATTTACGTCAAATTCAAGTGAAAGAGATTTCTGTAGCACCCCTGAATATAGTAAAATAGAAAAGTGCAATACAAAAATTTACAAAATTTATATTATAATATTTTAAAATATGATAAAAGTCGTTCGCCGATTTAAATAATTACGATTATTTAGTTAAAGTTAAATTGCTCTCTAAAACAATTATATTCTGTACACCAAATGATATGTTAATATACCCAAGTGCAGTCTTATACCCTTTAGAAAAAAGGACACCGCCTGTGTCAAGTTGACAGTTTTTCTTTTTGGCTAGCGCAAGTTCTTTTCCACACATTATGAAAAACTTTCTTCTAACGCGCACTGATAAACATTCCCGTTGCCCCCTTTTCCTCATCTCATATTTTCCCATAGCACTCTTTGAATTTGTGTGTGTGTGTGTGTGTGTGTGTGTGTGTGTGTATGCATCTAAGTCAACACAAACACAGGCAGAGGAGCAGCTAGTACATTAGGCAAATGCTTGGGTTGTACTTGGAGTTTGGCTGCGTGGGTTTCACTGGGTCTGTGTGGTTTTAGGTTTGGTGCGTCTTTTTCTCTATTTTCTTTTATATTTCGCTTTTTTTTTCTTGCGGTTGCTCGCCTTGCGTGTTCGCAGCGCATTTTGAGTTACCTTTTGCCAAGTTGTTCGCTGTCATGTTACGGCAATTTTACGCCCTCGCCATTTCAGGGGCAGCCACAAAAACAAAAACAAGCACAAAGTTGACGACCAGGCGACAGAGCTGCCGACGACTACAATGTTAGAATGTCAAAGCAATTCAAGAATTCTCTTCTTTTTTTTTTCTTTTTTTTTTTTTTTTTAGAATTTTCTAGCACGCGCCTTGGCTTATGCAGCACTTTAATACAGAGTTTTCTACCCTGCCCCACAAGTTTCATGGCCGTTGCGCCTCCGGTGGTCGTTGCAGTCGCCGTTAAGCCGAAAAAACACGCGTCCAGTTGCAGCAGCTGCCATCAAACTCACCCAGCCCATCAGCCTTATCTCTGGCATTTTTAAACCCTGTACTTAAAAAGTAGATAGGGTCTACACATGTTTTGATCAGCAAAGAAATACAAATAATTTGTAAATTTTGCTTTTCATAATACTCGTATTTGTATTCATTTTTAATTTGCTCCTTTTGCTGCATAAGTACAGGGTCTCTTACCGTCGAGCTGGCTTGACTGTCGCTTTTTCAACTAGATTGAGCTGCATTTGCAGAAATTGATGCTACAGTTTGGTCCACAGTTTTACTGGTCGGCCTAAGCAATTTTCCATTTTGCATTGACTACTACCCATGCCTCTGACTGTGTAAATATATGCCAGTTGCAGAACCGGGAAAACCTGAAAGCTAGAAAACCTGAAAACCATTTGCCATTGAGTGCATTAATTTGAAATTATGCCGAGCTACGCAAATATCGCATAGACCATGGCAACTTTTTCAAGTGTGCAGCCTTCTGGGGTTTGAATTTTAGCTGCCAATTTTGGAGCTGTGCGCTTGGGGTTGAGGTTGTGGCTTGGTTTAAGTTTTATTTGGCTTGCTTTAAGCATTTAGTAATGCGGGCATTTTGAGAGCTCTTATTACGAGTTAAATTGAGTTGAGTTGTGGTTTTGTGCTGATATCATACGAAATTTAAAGGCCTTTAAGGTTGTCAAATGAAAAATCTGATTTTAAGTAGGTAAAATAATAAACTACACACATCTCTGGTAAAAGAGCTCTGATATTGCCACTTTAAAGTGTTATTTTAGAAAGAATATTTGATACTTAGTTAAAAAAGATTATACTAAACTATTCTAATATAAAACTAAACAAAAATTTAACAAAATAGTGTCATTAATACATTCAAACTAGTCTCTAGTGAGTACTAAGTCAGTAGAAATTAGGAAAATTCAATATATTGAGTCCCACTTTAAAGTTATTAACCCTAATCAAACCTCGCAAAAAAAAGTAATGACATTCAATTAAAAATTGATTCTGGCCATGTGTCAATAGCATAAGTGGCTAAGCAAGTTGACTAATTACAAGGCTTCTCAACGAGAAAAAGACAACAATAATGAGTGTGAGCGAGCGAGAGAGAGGAGAGAGAGACAGAAAGATGGATAGATGTAGAAACAATGCAAGTCAATTAGAGCCGCTGTCAATGACAGAGCAGCACGTGCGAAAAGATGTATTTAAAAAAATATTGAGAATAAAAAAATGGAAGGAAAATGTAGTTAAAGGCTTTAATCGTCAGCTCATTTAAAAATTAACAAACTTACGCTGCGAGACAGCAATAGTAGTCAAAGAGAAAGAGACAGAAAGAGATGGTAGCAAAGCAAAACAGTTACAACTGTCAGCTAAAGGAGCCAAGTTAAGTAAAACGGACTTAAAGTTTTAACAAGCTCGCCCAAGTGTCTGTCGAGGGGCACTGTCAGCAGTGAATGTTGGGGGGATTGGGGGCGTTGTTGAAGGGGGGAAGTCTGAGCGCCTGGAGGCGCGGCTGCGAGGCGCTAAGCCCCTTATGGATCCCCAGCGAGGAGTAGTGGAGGAGATAAGAGGGAGGGCCTGTGCTACGGTGTGTTGCTTCTTGCTATTTACTTATTTTGTTTGCATTTACTTAAATCGGATGAAAGGATTTGCTGCTTAGTGCGCGCGACTTTGTTTTTCCCTTTTCCTTCAACTCCCCCCCCCCCCCCCATCTCGCCACTTAACCCTCCCTGCCCCAATTTCACCGCTCTTGTATCTATTGCCTGCTGGCAGCAATTTTAAATGAACTCTCCGTGCAAAAACAGCAAAACTGTGAGAAGCATTTCAATTGAGTGTGTCACAAAATGTTGTTAGCACAATTTTTGTACTGGTTTCTCAAGGATTTATGGTCATTGGGATCTGGTACGGCCCAATGTGTGTAACAGATACAGATATGATGCTCTCCATAACAACAACCCCTCATCAGCTGTCACCAGGCAACATTGACTCCAAAGGAAAAGAGAAGAGAAGAGATGTAGTGTAAAAAAAAAAGGGATCGCTCTGACGCTTATAATAATGACAAAGGCACAAATCACTGGCAAAGGCATTTGAAGTTGTGTGTATGTTATATTGTTGTGCCTGGTGCTTATTTGTAAAATCCTTTTTATGTAAATAAATTTCAGCAAGTCCATTTTCAACATATTTATGCGCCATTTTACACACCAGGACGAAATCTACGGACCCAATTCAGTCGACCGTCTGTAGACATTTCGCTTCGTTTTTTCTTTACTTCTTTTTTTTCTCCAAATCCCATTAAGAGAATCTTTACCCAAATAAGAAAAATGAGCTTTCAGCGCATTAGAAACGAAAATAATCAGCCCAAAAACCAACAACCAAACAACCAACAACCAAACAACCAACCGACAACAACAACGACAAACGACAATAGCAAAAGTGTAAGGTAAATTTAGTGTTGACATTTCATTTTGTTCATGGAATTTGTCTGACGGTTTATTTCTCTGGTCTTGTTTTTTTTTGTATTTTCTAAACTTTGTCTGTTTCTTGTTGGCACCCGTTTTTCTTTTCTTGTTTCAACGAAAATACTCAAGTGTTGTTTGGGTCAACGACAAAAAATGGTTAAGCTACAAATGGCATAACAAAAAGTGTTCTGAACCTTATCCAATGTCAACGGAAATTATAGTCAACAGCGATTGATATTCTTACACGAATATAGGGTATTTTCAATGCCTAAGACTTAATATTTATCAACGATCCGGATATCGAAGAAAAAACTTATTTAAATAGAAATATGTGCTTTGGTTGATATCCTACCTCAGCTGAATAAAGTTACCTTGAAGTTCATACTTGATTAATTCAGCTAATATACAATTATTAATTCCAAAATTTCTATAAAAACAAAAGTGAATCAAGAGACTAGAGTACTTTCTGACATATCGTAACTTTTTTGGTATTTATACAATAAATGATACCGCCATATCTACTATATCCATTCATATTTCAAAACTTTCTTCTATTCTGTAAAATATTGAAAATTTGCCTTAATAGAAAAAATATTTAAGTTTATTTTAAGCTTAAGTTTGTTTGAATTGTGAAATGTATTTCAGATTATTTAAAAAAAAACTTGAATCGACAGCATCATTCCGTTCAAATCAAACACTAAATTTTCAAAATTTCAACACTGAAAAAAATTATCACTTTCTAAAATCAAGAACATTCATCTTTATTTTGTTCTTGAAATAAGAATATTTTTAGATCAAATTACTAAAACTAAGAATATTAATCTTGAAAATCGTAAGTTCTTAATATGAGGATAAAATTCTCAAATTTAAATATTTTGTTCTTAATGTAAGACCATTTTAAGACCCAATTTCACAAACTAAGAATATTATTCTAAAAACCTTAAGTTTTTAATATAAGAATAAAAATCTTAGATCTTTTCCTCTTAAAATAAGAACAAAAATCTTAAAATTTTGTCACTTTTTGAGGCTTAGAACTCACAACCGGTTCTGGCTTCTCAAAGATGTGTTTTCTAACTTCAAGATTTTCATGTTCTCGATGCATTTTTTAGACCAAAGTTCTAAGTTTTGAGACCACAATCTTGATTTTAGATCCTTTTTTTATCACTGTAGCATTCAGCTTTCTAACCTTTCGACTTATTTAAATAGTTTTCCTTCGAGCGCGGATCACCAAGCTGTAAAAGCTTTAATAGCTTTAAAAGCATTTATACCACTATTTAGGGTAATGGAGAGTTGCTTCCGGCATTTGGTTTGACCTTTGAACTTTTATAGACAGCGGTAAATTTCTAGGTTACATCATAGAGAAAACTGTTCTCTTATCAGTTGGAAATGGAAATTAATATTTAATATGCGCACATTTTTATTTTTATTTTGTGTGTCTTGTTTTTCCACTTGGTCCCAGGCGGTTTGTAGAGCTTTGAAATGTTAGACGCTGCTTAAGCCTCATTAATAAATAACGAAGGGAATATTACGGAGTCAGGAGCCAAAATGTGGAGGGATAGGAACGTAATGGAATGGAAATGGAACAAATTGGAATGTAGGTTGAATTCTGCACAAAAATTTTCAATAATTTCGATAGCTGCAGTTATTTACTGTGGTTATATAAAAGGTGGCTAAAAGGGGGGCGGTACCGGACGGCATTGATAAGCCAAGAAAGTTTTGCAAGCCCGCAAAAATCCCTGGAGACAGCAAAAGAGCGAGAGAGAGAGAGACGAAAATGGGCTACAAATTTGTTGTTGTTTTTATGGTTTTTTTTTTGTTTTTTTTTAACAACTGGGAACTGAGTTTTTAGTCTGGTCGCAGCTTAAACGCAGACAAGCAAAACTTTTTGGCCGCAAAAGTTTTAACTGGTTGGTCGTCATACTTGTTGCCCCGCTAGCCAATATCTGTGTGAATGTGTGTGTGTGTGTGCGTGTGTAATTGTGCTGGTATGTGTGAACAAGCTTTGCAAGCAGCTGCTAAGACAAACATAAATTATATGCCATTGTCCAATGGAGCGCGTCCGGGACCACAAAGTTGCCTCTAATGATGCCACATTCAGACGTCTATGGGGCCAAGCGGCATAAATTAGCCAAAAGCACACACACACACACACACACACAGTGTGAGAGAAAGAGAGAGAGATGTATACATATATTGTAAGGCAGGCAGCCGCTAGGTGGCGCTCCAGTTCAGCTCAAATTAAATGTTAATTTCATGCCATCATAATCACCGACGTCGCACAACCAACACACACATGACCTCATTAAGGCCAACCGCTGGCCAACAACAACAGCAACAACAATCAGAAATAAGTTGGATTTCGTTAAGACTAGAAAGTACACAACTTAAACATACCTGTTAAAGTTAAAAAAAAATAACAGAAAATAAAATTGGCTACAAATTGTTTACAAATTTCTTACATTTTTATGTCTTAACATTTATAATTTTTATATATATTTATATTTTTTTAAGCTAGTTAATTTTAAAATTGGGAAAACTATTTATTCCATAAATTTATGTAGGATTTTTTTGTGTATTCAATTATAAATCATAAAATTAAGATAATGGTAATATGCGAGCGATAAAATTAGATTATAACTTCAGCAAACTTTCAATAGTTAAATTAACAACTTTAAGCAACTTTCAACTTAAGACAACTTTACTGCTGCAACTTGGCCGAGATGGTGCTGATCTTCTTCTCTTAGGGATGGCATACCAAGCGATAGTGTTGGGGTTGCCATCCTGCCGCACTCGACCAGTGTTACCTCATTACATTTATACACTTAAAAGTGCAAAACAATTGGGAAGATAGAAAAAAATCTTCTTATTAAATAATTGTATACACTTAAAATATGATGTATACAATTGTTTTTGTATGGTATTCCTGAAACGGATTCACATTTTTAACTTTTTGATTATGTAATTATTTGCATTAATCAGTTTACTTACTAATATTGGGGAGTTTAAATTCTTTCGAAAGAATTGTTTCTAATGACATTCTGAAAATGTAACAAGCGTTCTCCTAGCCTAGCATACCCTATTGACACAGACCGCGCAGAGGTACAACAGCACGAACAATGCCGGGGCCATATAATAAAGGGCAACAAGGACCGACCACATATATAGCAAGCTCTCTTTCTCTCATTCGTTGGCCAGTTGCGGCATGTTGATCAAGGGGGGAATCGGAGGGGATGGGTCGGCGTCTCTGTCGCGGTCGCCACGCTTTGCAAATAAACTGTAAAAATGTTTACCGACAATTTTCTACACAATTTTACGCCGTGACAGCAGGACAGAAAGGGGGGAAGGGATCTTAGCTAGGAATTTCAGCAAATTAGGGTGCGCATGAGGTCATATTAATGTGGTTAATTACAATAATTAGAAATTTAATTAAGGTGTGTGTGTGTGTGCATGCGTGTGTGTGTAACGGTCAACTAAGAATCGAATTTACATGTTAAAAAGCTGTTAAAGAATTTCTACGCAAACACATACCATAAATACAAAACAATATGATTTGTATTTTTAGAGGTTTGGTCTTCCGACAAAAATCAAAAGTAAATACCCCTAATACCCCTATGAAGTGGCTAACAACAAAAACGGCCAGTCTGACTGCCAGTTAAGTAAGTTGGCAATGCGACAAACACTAACTGAGTTGTTGTGGTTAATGGGTTGTAGGTCTCATTTTTGTTTTTTGGTGTTTTTCTTTCTCTGTAGCCTAAAAGGAATTAGAACTATGCAAATGGAATTCCTTGGTTAAAAGAGAAAGTGGGAGGGAGAGGAGATGGGAACCAGCTAATGATGATAAATTTTCATATAGTTGTAGTGGCATTATTCGTATAGGCAAAAGGGTTGACTTAATGGGGCTTATAAAGAAGGTTAAAGTTGGGCTACATTGTGTGCACTGAGCTGTCAGAAAAGTGTGAATTCGGTATTTGTGATTATTTAAAATTGTTTAAGAAAATTTGTCACATAATACTTACAAGTTTTCTGCTTATGAGTTCAGCTATAAAAAAACTATTTATTATAATTATAATTAGAAAAAGAGTGCAAATAATGTCGTATTTGATAAAGAAAAAGTAATTAGTTAAATTGACTTTTAAATTAAAGAGCGTTTCCTGATTTTTGCTCTCATGGGATCCAGACAGGAGTCTCACATTATCTTAAAATGCAGAAAAGGGCAGAAAATAAAAAAAATAAGAATATTCATCTTAAATTTTTAAATTGAAATGTTTTCTTTATTAATTTTGATGTTTAACCCATTTTATTAGCGTTGATAAGCAGCTAAAGTGAATATTTGTGTCAAAGAACGAGGCTATTAGTTGCTTTTAAGATCCTTAACAACAGTTCTGCTCCACAAATGTAAATATATCATTCATAAATTGACTAAACTTTGCACAACACAATAATTACATTCAAATATAACTGTGCCGCTGAATTATAGCTTGGAATTGGTTTGGAAGAGTCGTTTATCATACATGTATGTATGCCGAGTTCCCTTCAATTATTTCTTCAACATTTGCCACACACACACACCAATTACAGTAATCGAGTAACAGACTATGTGTGTGTGTGTGTGTGTGTGTGTGTGTGTGTGGCATTTTATGGCCTGTTTTACGGAAATGAACAGAGCGCGCCAGAAACATGCGTTTAATTAGAGTTTTTACATGTCATTGATTTCCCACAAAAAACCTACACAAATAAACAAAATATATATTATGCCCCACCGTTCCCCTCCTCCATCCGCCCGCTCTATTCAGTTGGCAGCACGCTCAGCAAATAGCCCAAAGCCGTGGCATGCCACGCATAGCTGAAATTTTTATGTGCAATTTGATTTGTGTGCCGCACTTTTTTGTGTTGTTGTTGTTTTAGTTTATTATGTAATGAATATTTGCAAAGGCATTTGCCAGGCATCTTGTGTCCCTTTCCATTTGTGTGAAGGCGTAGGCGTAGGCGTGGCACATAGCTGAGAGCAGCGAACTTGGGATGTACATAGATTTAATTTGCGTATGAAAAATTCCTTTGGCCATTCTGTTCATCTCTCTCTCTCTCTCTCTTTCTCTGCCTATCCCTCTCGCATTTTCGCTTGTTCAAGAGAAAAAACAAATCCCCAAACGAGTTGGGGCAAGTTGTGTTGAGTCCTTGCCTCCATTTGCTGCTGTTCGTTTTCCGTTTTCTGTGCAGTTGTTTAGAGGATATGCATAAGAATGCCTTGCATTTCCGTTTCAGTTGTTGTTGTTGCTGTGATTTCCTATTTGTGTGTGTGTGTGTGTGTGGTTGTGTGTGTATTTGTGTGTGGCAAGTAGCATTGCGCTGCGAGTTGATTTTATGCTTTGAGCAAAGTTTCGTTGCATATTTTAAGGCTGCTATGCCCCAACTACGATAGAACTCGGCAACTACTACGTAAAACAATCAACTGCGATTTGTTGTAGAGCAATTGCAAAATTATGCAGAACACCACACAGCACCACGAACTGAACTCCCTAGCATATTTCTTTCTCTCGTGCACGCCAGGCGTTTGTCAGAACTGAACTGCCAGACAGACAAACAGACAGACAAACAGACAGACAGACAAACACTTGGGCATTTGAAATAATTTGATGTTTTTCATATTTATTAAATTCAACCCAGACAAACAAAGGCAATAGACAAAGTGCCGGCAAATCAATTACACCTACCACTCAACAGTCCAACACTTGCATTCGAGGGTAGACTGATAAGTTATTGGTCCAAGTTGGAAAAGTCAATATTTGAATGTCAGTAAGTCTACCTTGGTAATGTTATTTTTCCTCAGATAATCTCTTAACCCATTTAAAGCTAATGGGTATTTAAATACCCAAAAAAGTATTGACACTTTAAAAATTCTAGCTCGGGGCATGTGAGAGATATCGAGGCAAAATTTATTTCATAGTAAAGAGAATTAATTAAAATATGAGTATAAAATATGAACAGTTTTGTTATCCTTGTTATACCTGTAGTTTTTTACAGGTGAATTCTAGGTTTTTTTCTTCATAGAAAATGTTGGCGAAAAAAGCTGAAAAATGTATGGAAATCAAAAAAATGAAATTTGAAGATAACAATTTTTTTTTTCTTTCAACTTCTATGGTCTTCTAGGCACACATTTCAAAATTTCGTCAAAATCGTACCAGCCGATCTATGGGCAGCCATTAATGGGTTAATCATCGTCGCATCATCAATCGACTTGGGTTTTTATAAAATGTGTCTGATATGAAATGATTTGTTTTATTTTGAAAGTGTAATCGTACTTTATACAGTTGTTGGATTAAACTCAATAAGAAAATAACAATTTGCTTAATAATGCTTAGTTTTCCTACTGAGTCCAATGACTTATCAGTCGACCCTCGTGCAAATAGCACACCCACTCGTTGAGGTGCTGTGCCGAGTTCGTTGTCCGTTTTGTGCAGTGCTTGCATGTTGTGATTCGTATCTTTAATTAGAGCGTTGCTTGAATTGATGACGGCTGGAAGTCAGCGGCTTGTTTGTAGCCCATCATCAGGTAATTGCCTGGCAGGAAATGCATATTCTTTCTTTCAATACAAATGGCTTTTGGCTCTGTGAAAACTTTTGCTCGATTTGTTGAACCAAATCCCTTACAATTCCCCCATATCCTTCCCCCAACTTTTTGGTTTTTTTTTTGCCCCCTAAACAAGAGCAGCACCATCATCATAATCAGGCATCAGCTGCTTCACTTGTTTAGGGTCACATCAACAGCCAACATGTCAACCTCAAAAACCGCAAAGTTGGCAAACAACTTTCAAGCGTAAGAAAAAGGAAAATTCGGCCTCAGATTCGATTGAAAATCAACAGACACACACATGTACACACACACATTTGTTTATTTGGCTTTGTGAAATTTAATAAAAGGCGCACAGTGGTCTGCAACTGATTGAGAAATGCCAACTTGACATGGGTTTGATATGTGGCGGGTGGTTGACTTTAAAAGGGAGGAGTATCGTCCTAGAGCTAGAAATATTGTCATCAAATTGAAATTGTTGCTGTTTTTTGTTTGTTTGTTTTCCAATTGATTTTCATTTTAAACTTTTTGCTTGAGCGGCAACACATCTGTAAACACTATAACATGAAACTAAATCAATTTCAAGAATTGTAGTGGTTATTAGTTTAACTTTTAATTAAAAATTGATGACCATAAAAATTTGACCGTAAATATTGATTTTTTCTAGTTGGAATACACATTTACATTGATTTGTCGTTCGAGATTCACATTGAATTTTTCTTTGAAAAAGGACAAAACAACTATTTTACACTAAATTCCATAAAAACAATGGAAAATATGCTGATACAGAGGAATTTGGCCACCTGATTCAAAGAAACTTAACTTTAAATAAGAGAAAATATTCACAAAAGTATAGCTATGATATGAAATATTTCTAAAACAAATGTCTGTGAACTTTAAAAAGTAGTGAGTTTTTCATTTAAAACCATTTTTTTTAGGCTAATTTGGACCTTCTAAAACCGAAAATGAGGTTAAAAATCAAATTAAAATTTCCATTTGTTAAAACTTAAATATTTTTTAAAATTAAATTTAAATAAAATTTTTATTTTTTAAATATGGGATGACCAGAGTAAAAATTTTCTGGATTTTCTAATTTTCTTAATTTTCCATTTGGAATTGAATACATTGAGTTATATAAAAAAATCACTCTGAAAATTAAAAATTTTGCTGTTCGACTAGTCGAACAGCGGCCGAAAATGGGTTAAAGCGACATGAATGAGAATAACTTTAAAAGTGTGTTGGGTTATGGACTTCTAAACGATATTCTACTCATATCTGGTCACATTGCTGCAATGTTAAACCAATGTGCAATATTTGGTGGCAATATCTACTTTAAGGGTAGATTTTTCTGGAGCGTCATTTTCAATTTGCGCTGCTGCTAAGCATAAAAATCACACAGTTTTGGCTTTAAATTTGTATGTAAACAACACACCTCATCTTCTACATTTCTAATATACACACACATATATATTTATATATAATATATAAACACACACACAGAATTTACAGTGCCTTTCACACAGTCACTTCAATGTCAAGCATCAGCAGAGCCTGGAAAAACAGCTAAGCTCATCAGCATATCAATGGCTCGCTCTGATTTGCTTATTTTCTCTCTCCCTCTCTCTATCTCATACTCTGTTTTTTTCTCTCTTTCTCTCTCTCTCCTTGTCGATTTTAATTACAAAGGCGTCTGTTGTGGCTCTTGTTAGCTGTTGCTGTTGTTGTTTGTTGTTATTGCGGCATTTCTAATTTTCCGCTAGACAAATTTTATATGACTGAATTATGATATGAACCGTGGCCCTGGCCCGAGTCCGAGCTCTGGTCCAAGCAGGTTCAAGCGTTCATAATTCGAAACCTTAAACGTTTTCAACTTTTTCATCTATTTTCTGTATTTTTTTTCATTTTTTTTTTACTTTTTAATTAAGCCAACGCGTTTAAAGCTGATGGCAGAAATCAAAGTTTGTAGCTGGCGTCTAAAATTATGCTAAGCATATGCCAAGCACACAGGGCAAAGCAGCAGGATGATGCTTGGTAATGACAAGGACCTTCAGCTTGGCTTAAGAATTGCCTGCTCAGCCAGGCAAAAAGGACAACAAGCTTTATTAATGTTTTATGTGTATTGTGTGCCGCATACTAAGTAGCCCCGAGAAGGGGGAGCAGTGGGCGGATCTCCGCTTAACAATGTTCTGACAATGTCAATTGAAAAATGTTTGTCCAGGCCAGGCTAGCGGCTAGCCGGAGTGTGAGTGAGTCAGTCAATAAGTGAGGCTAAATAAAACTAATTAGTTCCAATGAGCAAACAGAATGAACACCTGGGACAAGTGCAGCGCCTGAGACCGAGACAAGCATTTTTAATTAAGCACACACCATACAGTGGGGCAAAAACCGCGAGATTTGCTTCTGTTAATTCAAATTTTCGAATGTCGAGCATGGTTATTTGTTTTCTTAAAATTGTATCGATATTAAGTGATTCATTTTAATATTGTCGCACATGCTTAAAGTTCTATTTGATTAAAAAAAGTAGAAAAGTTCTTTGATATAGATTTTAAGTCAAGGCTGCTTTTCTAGCTGCTTTTCCCACTGTGCAGCGAGTCGGGATGCTTGAGGACAATAAAACAAAGCAGAAGGCAGCGTTAAAGTATGCAATGAAGACAATAAAACAAAGACGGCCCAAAAGTATGCAATGAAAAGACTGCAATTAAAATTCAAATAACATTGCAAGTCGCAGAACTTTGAAAAGTACCAGACAATTTCAAGAAAAACCGCGAAGAACACACACACACACACAATCACACGTGTCATGAATCACACACACACACACACACATACACACAGTCGACACACTGAGACAGTCGTACATAGTAAATGTAATAAAGCTTTGGTTGGCATCCATTTCAAAACTCGCATGTATGTAGCATACTTTTCCGAGCACTCGGCGCATATTGCGTTTTGTGGGGGAGGCTGCTTTTGCGGTACTGTGGCTGCCACTCCCCTCCCCTCCTCACCAACATCGCACCGCTAGCGTCTGGCAAACATCATCATATTCATTATTATGACAGTTGTTGTCACAATTAAAACAATAACAAAAACAAAAGTCGTAAGTTTACATGGTAATTAAATATTTTAATATGCCCCTGCGCCCCCCCTTTCCATTCTCCATTCTCTCACTCATTTTTCCGCACTCTGCCCCTTTTGCCATCCACCCTGCGGCAGCATGTGTATTTCTCATTTTGGGTTTTTGGTTTTGGTGTCTCTGCGGTGCAACTGTGTTGAGACCAAAGCCAGCTGGCAGTTGAAGACAGCAGTGCCACTGAAACTCCTACTGCTGATGCTGTTGGTGGTCGTAATGGTGGCAACAGTGGTTGCAAATTGCCAGCCAGCAGCTTGTGATGACTCTCTTTCATCTCCCACTCGTTCTATTTCATTGCGAAGGCAACCAAATTATTGTCATTGTGTAGCATTTGCCCCGTTAAATTTCTCTTCATTTCTTTTTTTTTTTGTTCGTTTTGGCATGCACTGAAAACAATTGTGGAAGAGTCAAAAAGACTTGCGAAAGTGTTGATATTTCTTTATCATAAAACTCTACAAATAATAATGTATACATTATGAAGCGGAACTAGGAAAAAAACTTTTTTTTGTAAGCTATTTCATCATTTATTTCTTTGTAAATTTAAAATTTCTGGTTTTTGGTAACCCTTAAAATTTTGGATATTTAAATTTTTAGCTGTCTCGATTTAATTTCAGCATAGGGTACATTCCGTATCTAGCTTTTTTCCAGATACAGGGCTTTTGAAATTAAAAAAAATATTTTATAATTTAAAATTTTAAGGCCAAATAATAATAGCAAATTTATCAAATTATCAAAATAAATATATTGCACAATAATGTAAAATTATTTAATATTTTCTAAATTTTAGAATAGCAAAAAAACCTACGAGTTTATTTTAATATTCTTATAAATTAATTACCTAAATTATATTAAACAATGAATAGCTTTCGTGCAGTGCAATTTTAATTTTCTAATTATCAAAGTTGTATGCGGTAAATCCAGTTTTTTTTTCTTAACACACGCACACTCATCCTTAATACACTCGCACACGCACCCGGAATCTTGTGAGTAATTTTCATCTATTCAACTGTTGCTCAAGTTTTACAGCTCTCCTAACATATGTGTGAGTGTGTGTGTGTGTTTGTGTGTGTGGTTTGAGTGGGGAAAGGTGTGTGTGTGTGTGAGTTTGAGCTGAGCATTTGGCAAGTTATGCGAGCCGTTTAATTACAACTTTATTTTAATATTTTGTGCCATGTCGCTGTTGTCAGCATTTGTCAACTTCATTTTGCGCAATCTACTGCGTTCCATCCGCTGCCGCTGCCGCTGCCTCTTCCACTTCCCGCTTCCTCTTTGCCGACTTAACCTCAACTGCTGCTCAACTGGCATTAATTAATTCAATTCAGGGCTGTCATTTCCGCAATGCCATCGTCGTCGTCGATTTAATCTGATTTGAGCACGCACTTAGGCGTTATTGAATTTAAACTTGTATATACATCCATATATATATTTATATATATACATATATTGCTTATTTCGGTTAAGTAAGACAATTGATTCAATTTGTGGCCACTAAATCAACCATAATAATAACCACAACAAATGGACCAAACCCATGAAAAAGAACAAAAAAAAAAAAAAAAAAATAAAAAAAAAAAAGGAAAAAGAAAGGGAAGCGAAAGCCAAAGCTAAAGCAGCTAAACGAAAAGCAAGCCGCAAATTCAACGCCCAATTTTTGCCGCACTGCTGCTTCCGTTGTCAATAACAATTTACGGCAAAAAGGACTTGGAAATAGAACACAAGACGCTGGCCAGGACAATAATCGAAAACAGCAGCCGGTCAGTAGAAAATATATTTCCTTTTTCTAATATTAATAATCCTGGTGTACGCAACGCACAACGACGCCATCGTATCTCGATATCAGCTAGAGAGGTTTACGGGAGGGGAAATATGGCAGGAGGAGGAGGAGCCGTCTCTGGACCAGGCCAACAAATGAGCTTCGACAGGCGTGGAGTAGGCGCTCCTAATATGTCACTGTTGGTGCCAATAACAATAATAAGCAGCAAAACAAAGCCTAAAAGCTGCCAACCATAAATTCTGAGCTGCTGCTTTGTTGCAAAAAAAAAAAAAAAAAAAAAAAAGGAAAGGAAAGGGGGCTGCGGGAGACAGGGAAGGGGGGGGGGGGGTGTGCCAAGCCGCAAAGCTGCCAAAGACGTTGACAATGTCAGTATGGCACTGGGAACTGAGAGCTGGGAACCAGAGCACAGAGCCGACGACCCTTGCCAATTTCAGTTGCAAAATTTATGAAAAGTTCAATTTATTATGCGGCATAATTTTTGCACATAGTTGCTATAGATAATACCCTGTAACTGGCAGCCACGGTTGCACGATTTGCAGAGTAATAACAATTTATTTTTGTATTGTATTTTGTAAATTTGTAAACTAATTTTATTCAATAGATAATATCTATAAAATCACTTTGTAAGCTATTATCAAATACAGCTTGCTAATCAAAAGATAATAAATGAGATGAAAAAACTATTATTTTAAATATTATTTGTAATTTTTACTAAAAATGTATGAAATTGTAATTCGTTTATTATATAACTTGAAAATTAAAGAAAATGCAAAATAAATAAATAAAATATGGAATTAAAATGGGTAATAATGATAAATATATCAAAAATGGTAATGATTCAAATTAAAAAAACCTTTATTTTATAAAATACGTAAAATCTTTAATTGTAGTCAATAACCTTTTAAAGGTTAAAATATTAATATATGAAACTCGTAAACCATTCACTATTTATAGGGCATAAAAATCGATTACAAAGCTACTCTCGGCTGCATTATTTTATATTTTATTTAAAAACTTTATAAATTTTACTTGAGAATTACTCACACATGAAAAAACGTTGGCATATCAATTTTTATGCCATACGCACATGTATTATTTTAGCATTTACATATGCGGGTATCCGTCACATTCCCTTTGTGTGTATGTGTGTGGTGTGTGTGTTGGTAACATATGCCATAAATTGCCTGAAGTGCCCTCTCAACTTCGTTTGCTTCTTCTTGATGCCGCCCTCAGCTCGGCACAAATGCTTTAGCCTTATTGAAATTTTTACTTTTCTTTTGACTTTTCTTTTTTTTTGTTTTTTTTTTGCTCCTGTTTTGGTTGTTTATATGCGGGCCAGACAATAACCCACTCGGTATGGCATCAATTCAACATCAATCTATCGATATGTGCACACACACACACACACACACACATAGACAAGCAAACACATACATATATCTTTTACACCGTTGCTCAAAGTTGATTTGCATACGAATAATTCTGGTATTATTTTCTTTATGCTCTGTTTGTTCTTTCGTTACTCTCAAAACATTAGCTGCGAGTCCTGAATTTCACTTGACTTTTACTTCTAGTGCAGATGGTAAACAAGAATTTATCAATTTTCCAGCTTTATACAGAGTTTTTGCTCTTGTTATAGTTTGCTAGGGATTTGGGGGTAAATTGAAAGTTTTATCTTTGATTGATTACAATTGATTTGCAAGATGTGCTTTGATTATGCACTTCATTGAAATAAGCTGAAAATAGAGGAGTATCTTAGCGACAACGAAAATCCCTGAGTTTTTTTTTTTCTTAACTTTAATGATCATCTGTTTAAAGGAATTCCTGAGTTAAAGGTAAGCTTAACTTAGAAACTAATAAAAATGATAAGAAACCAATCAAATACAACTATTAGGCTACTATTAAGGGACTTAGTCTGCTTATAACTCAAACTAATCGTAGCTCAAATGAAATCTCATTGCTTTCAATACGAATACTGACAATAATCACTGTGGTCACGTTGCGTCCTATCAGTTCACGGCTCTCATTCATTTATTCTGTCTTCTCATGATAACAACACCCCTCTTTCCCTACCTTGTTGCTCAGCAGTTGGCCAGAATGATAACGCGCCTTTGGCTATAATTGCTTTGCCTTTTGATATGCTGAATCATGTTAAATAATTTCCTTATTGGCCGAAAATGGTGGTCGTGGCCAAAACGTAACTTTTTGACAAAATGCCTGACTCGTCTTCCCGAGATTTTTCTCCAACCCAATAGAATGACTGTATGGATTTTTTTTCTTCTTTATTATCTATGCTTTGCGTAAATCTGGCTTAAGAGTTTGGGGTTGTTCTGTGGCTTTAATTAATGAAGCTGCAATATGAAGACAAAGCTTAACTAATTAATTTATTGCCAACAACAACACAATACGAAATATTCCAATGCCTAAGAAACCATGAAAACAGCTATAGACCATTAAAAAGTATGAAAGCATTTCAATTATTTTTGACTAATGCTAATTCAGCTGAAAGTGCACAAGATTGTCAGGGTAACGAAAAAGAAGACTGTGGCAATTCATATTTTTTAACTGTGCGTAGTAAAAGAATAAATTGAAAGCGATTAAAAATGTCTTGAAATAATCCGTAAGACATATACTTATTATAGCAATTTAACTAAATTTTTGCGTAACGTTTACGAAATATTTTTAGAACATTTTGAAATTTTAACATTTCAGAAACCCCGAAATTTCTTTCAGTGGTTGTCATTAAAATGTATTAACTTGAAGCGAAAAATTGTAAGAAAATTAATATAAAAGATACTTTATATAATTAAATAACTTAAATTAACTTGAGCTGGCCATAATTATGACTTAGCTAAGCTGTTATATGTGACAGTAGTTAAATGAGAGAGATAGTCGACGGGGACTTGATGATACTTATTCAGCATTTCGTTCTTATCAGTGTTGCTATCAGCTGGTATTTGGCTCTTATAACTTAACTTACTGCATAACTTGCACTTTCACCAGCCACATAACAGCAGTGACAATCTTGCTGAGCTTTCAATTGCTTTTTGGTGTCCATTTGGTGGTCCCCATTCGAGTCACCGAGTCGCCAAGTCTCCGAATCAAGTGGCTCCCCGTTACGTATACGTAACAATGCGCGCACATGACCCCTTTCGCTTGACCTCACTTATCTTACTTAGTGGTTTTAGTGCTTGCTGTTCGCTTGCTGCGCTACAACTTGGTAACAAAAACATTTATAGACACTGTCCACCACACACACCCACATCCTTGCCGGGCATTGAATGCTGCCTGCCACTCAATGATCTCACAACCCACTGCTGATATTTATGTGGCCAGCTGTTGGCATTAGTGGAACTGGCTTTTAAGGCGGCATGGCAATTATGTGGGCAATGTTGCACTCCCCCTTTTGTTGCCACTTTTGTTGTTGTTGGTTAAAAGCATTAGGTTTCAGGCCACAAAAGCTTAGGCTTTCGTCTCCCTCGTGTCTGTCTGACTGTCTCGCTGTCCGGCAAGACTTTTTGTGGCTGGCCAATGCTCTGCACTGCGTTGTGCGTTTGTGTGTGTGTATATATATGTGTATGAGCAATAAACTTGTCACTTGTTATTATCGTCTTTAATCGTCTCGCTCGCTCAATGCCTTTTGCTTTAGTGCTCGCTTTCTTTTTTTTTAGACTCTGTACTTAGAATGTACAAAGGGTCTGTTAAGTTTGTCAAATTCAAAATTTTCAATCAGAATCATCTGCAGCAACATCAGCAACGAAAACAAGCGTTAAAAGCGTTTCTCTATCAAAATGGACGAGTAATAAATAAATCAAAAGTAATTGCATAATTTTGCTTGTGTCGAATTCTGCATTATTTTCAGGCAGAATTGGCAGATGAACTGCCGAAGTCGATGGTTCAAATTGCACTTATGAGAATTACATAATTGTACCAGTTTTTACTTTTGTTATATATTTTTATTTTTAATAATTAAAGGGTCTCTTGCAGTCCAGCTTGCTCGGCTGTTATCCTTCCTGCTAGTTTTTTTGGGGCTTTTCTTTTATGTACTGCATATGGCTCCCCTTGTCTATATGCTGTACCCATCATAATTGCTATCATTGCAACAGTTGCCTCGACAATTGATGGAAACTTTTTGTGCCAGCTCTTGGGTATTAAACAACCTACAGCGTTAACTCGCAACGGATTTCTATAAGCCTCTCAAAGTAAAAGCATTCAACTAGCAAAATAAGTTGATGTTCAGGCTCAGTCGCTGGAACATTTATCAAAACTGTAAATGTACCCAAATATCTCGACACTAGGTGGGGTCAGGGAGGGAGGGAGGAGGCCCCCCGTCAATGTTGTGGACCATAATGTTCTTGTTTAAAAGTAATGCGTGTCTCGTGCCACGTGACAAAGTTGTGCAAATGCCACGACGAGCCGACGACCTTTATAATCTGGTCGCGCCACGACGCTTGCTGCATAATAATAAAAGAGGCAAAGTCAAAGCTCTAGACTGCGACAGAAACAACAACGACAACAACAAGAACAACGACAGCGTTTTGTGAAACAATAAAACAAAGAGCAACCCGTAGGCCGTACACAGAGTCAAAGTCAAAGTCAACGTCAAAGGCAAAGGCAAAGGCAAATGGCAAAGACAAAAAGGCATTGCATACTTAACGGCTGATGTAGCTGTCGTCTAAACATTTGAGCTGTTTTCTTGATATGTAGACATCGCAGTGTGGGGGGTCTGATAAAGGTCTGCTATATGTGTATAAGGGTGACTGTCTGCTAGTTTCTTGAGTACCCAAACAATGATAAAAACGTACGGACTTAGATTTACTTAAATCTTTTTTAAGAAAATTGATTTGTTCATGGGCTGAATTTTAGACTGAAACTGACTGAATTTTAGACTTGGAAACTGCTCTATAACAAATTCGATATGACTTAGCATTATGAAAACGTCGCAAATTTAATAACTGTTCACAATTCAGTTCTCTACAGATTCTTATGGTTATTCAAATATATCCTTCTACTCTTTGCTTGTACTGATTGAGCTTTACTAAGATGATGATAAAAGAAAAACAAATAATTTAAAAACTTTAATGCTTACACTTACTTCTATTGTTGCTATGATAATATTTAAAGCATTACTTTTAATGTACACCTATTATTTTCAATTTAATTGTTAAATGAGCTTTAATGTTGACAGATTGTTGTCGGCGTCACTTTTTTTTCATATTTTGAACTCATTAAAAATGGGATAATAAAATAATGGTTATTCTAATTTATGTAAGATTATTTTGAATTGAAGATTTTTGATTCAACACTTTTCATTACTTAGCATTGACAAATACTTTATCGTTGCCAATTAGAATAGCACTTTAATGTTGACAGATCAAGAGCATTGCTTTCAAATACATTGCACATTTACTACTTCCTAACTCAAGCTGTTTTTCACTTTATATTCAACTGGTTGGTCACTCTGTTAGTTCCTTAGCTTAAAGCCTGACCATTGAGCACATCGCTTGGGCTTTTAGTCTTTTTATTTTTTTTCTTGCAAAAGACTTTTAGTTTTGTGCAATGTTTCCTTTATAGAGAGAGATAGAGAGAGTAGTCATTCTTAAGCTGAGTGTTGCTACTCTGTAAGTAATTTCAGCTATTTATCAAGCTATGACAATGCGAATTTGAAGGCAGCTAAAATGCCAACAGACAGACACACACACATACACTTGAACTGACTGAAATCTGGCAAACTTCACTTATTGTTGTTGCCACTCCTAAAAGTGCCCCCACAGTTGCCACAGGCTTAGCCCCGGCCCCGCCCACTCTTCCACTTTAGCTGCTTTTCTAGCTTTGTTAGCTGTTGCCAGTTTCTTGCATTGTTTTTGCTGCTGTCGCGACTTAAGTGTTGCCTGTTTACCTTTGTGCACATTTAGCTGGTTGTTGTTGTTATTGTTGTTGTTGTTGTTGCCAATGGCATTGCCTCGCCCAAGTGCTAGACAAGTTCTTAGACTCTGTACTTAAGAAGTAAAACGGGTCGTTCGCACCACAAAATCAAAAAAAATCGAAAAAAAAATACTTTGTGCTCAGCGCCTCGTCACGTTTTTGTTGTTTGCTCGTCGACCAAGAAGAAGGCGACATTATTTCACCAATTTGCAAAAATATCGTGTTGAGCAATTTAAAATGTGTACGCAATTAAATTTTTTTAATAATTGTTACCATACAGGGTCTCTCACAGTCGAAATTCCTCGACTGTTGCGTTACCTACTAGTTCTTTTTAGCCATTAGCACAGAACGAGGCAGCAAGTGAGCAACTGCCCAAAGCTTTTTGCCAGCTTATAAATAACGCAAATTAAACAAAACAAAACCAACAGAAAAATTAAACTTTGATGTGAGCAAAAAAAACAAGTTTCTAGCTTCATCATGATCATTAATATGTACATAAGTATGTACATAATTTTGTATGTATTTGTGTAGATGTATAAGCTCAATATCATTTCTGTCAAAAGTTGAAACTAATAAGAGCCAAAAGACACGGCGTCGTTTTCTCTCTTAATGCTAATAATAATAAAAGTTTTCAAGCTGTACGCAAAGTTTGAGCATTGTCTAACAGAGGGGGGATCATCGGAGAGAGAGGGGGATGCGACAGAGGGGATTATTGCATCAAGTTGACAGTAGCCTGGACTATTGTCCTGTTAGTCCTGGTGTACACACATCAAATACATATCATAAATATTATGACAAGCTCAATAAAATATCAAAGCCTGCTTACGTGCTGCGTAAAGGACGAAGACAAAGGCACAGGAGAGTGAGAGGTGGGTGTGGGTATTGCCAATTTGGCAAGTGTCTGCACAGTTTATGAAATTGCCAGGTTGTCTACAAGATTTCGTCGGTGTACGGAGGCAATCATAAATTGCCTAGGCCTAGTTCAACACAAAAAACGGGGCGGGTGTGGCACGTGTATTGCTGTCCCATAAAGTTTGCGGCATTTTAAGCCGTAGCCCAGCTTACGGCGTAATCCTGCCTAGAGAAATAATGAATGTGGGCACCATGTGCCCAACGTCGTCATCTTGTATCTGTAAAAAACAGATAGATAGATAGATAGATAGATGCCTAAAATACAAAGATACAAGCTAGGTGTGGGTGTCGGTGTGTGTGTGTGTGTGTGTGAGTGTGTAAGTAAATCCCCATTTAATAGAACAGGCGTGAGACTAAAATTTTTGCGAAAAATATGCTGCGGCTTATAAAATGCTGGCAACCGACCGCAAACTCAAATAGTTTTAGACCCGAATCGACCCGCCGCACAGCAACCGCAGTCAAGTCAACTTTGCTGTCCTTAAGGCAACTTGAACTACTACAGCACTTGCCCTCTCTCTCTCTCTCTTTCTCTCTCTCTGTCTCTCTATTGCCACAGCACTTGCTGACATTTTTTGGCCGCACTTTACATTATGTCGGCAGCAAAAACTAATTATATTAAAATGTCATGTAAAATTTTCGTGTGTTGGCAACGGTCAGTAATAGTTGTCAGTGTGTCACACTCTCTCTCTCTCTCTCCCCTCCTCTATCTTTCTCTATCTCTTTCACTCTGTGTGTGTGTGTGTGTGTAGTTTTGGGCCATTTAACGCTGACTTTGCCAAGTCATTTTTGGGCTGGCCAAAGCAATTTTTGGTCGACAAGCTCGAGTTTTTGGAATTGCTTTACAAATTATGTTGAAGACTGTAGAAAATTTACATTTTTCATTTGGGTCAATAGAACTTTGAAGCAATTTTCAAGATTATTAAAATGTAAACGATTTTCTTCATTAAAAGTAAATTTGTCTCTTCTTTCTATAATAAATTTTATTGCAAATTTTATTTCATCTATAGAAAATAGAAAGAGACATTTAAGGAAAATGTTATCATAATTAATAAAGATAAATATATCACTGAAATGCATATATGTATATTATAGATTTTTATTTAAAGCATTAATTTAACTATAAAAAACTGTAATACGAAAAAAAAAAAAAAAAAAATACTGAACTTTGAAGAAAACATTTTTAACAGATTCATAACTTATGAAAAAGTTTTAATTTGCCTCGCAGATCAAAAATAAATATTAATTGAATAAAATATGTTTATAGATATATTGCTCAAGAAAATTCAGCATAAGTAATGATACTTTTTTAATCCACAATTCAATAGTATACCCCCTCGTGCGTCCCCCGACCCCTTGCTGTGTTAGGCTTATTGACTTGCAGATTGCGGACGGGCCAAATTGACATTTGTTATGGCCGACAGCTGACAGCTGATTGAGAGATCTGTAAAATAGAACGAAACTGGCATTTTGCTTGGTTAATGGTTTACCTTTTTATCGGTTCATTTAGCTGATGCCAAAAAGTTAAGGGTCACTGGGCACAGCACAGGAGCGCGACTGCACCACGAAACAGGGCCCAAAAAGGGGCGGTTAAACAAAGTTAAAACTGAGCTATATCACGTATGGTAGTTTGATTGAAACAACATGCTGGAATTACTAAAAACAATGCTTGAAGTGCTGCCCACACACACACACACATCCCACAAACCGTCCCCTGACCAAATGGTCACACTTTTAATTTTGATTAATGATGGGCACACGGCCCACATCATTTATATGCCTGACTGAGCAGCGAAACCTGTCGCTTGATAGGCCCAAAAACTTTATCCAGCATCTTTTCGGTGTGATGGCGTCTATCGATTTCATCATTTGATGAATTGTTTAATGGGATTTTGTTGACACTTCTTTTATTCTTTTGCTCCCTCTCTCGCTTTCTCCCTCTCTCTCGAGAAAATCAAAGCCAAATCTTGTGCCTGGAGCATCACGTTGCCTTCTGTTTGTTGTACAATTTAATTAAAATTTAACATTGCATACTTGCAGGGCTGTTGCGTTGCTATACGATATAATCAGTGCCTTTTGTTCAGGCGAGAAACAGAGAGAGAGAGAGAGAGAGATACGGCAGCTCGGTTCTCAACGCTCTGTTCTCAGTTCTCAACTTGCGTAAACTTTATTTTTATTACTCTTTCAAGTAACATTAAAATTTAGTTGCATACGGCACGGCGCCAACGCCTGGCACTCGCTATAAAAAGTACAACAGCAACACAGTGATAGACTAGCAGATACCCTGCGAAAATTTCTGAAATACTTAGTAACTTTTATAATTTTTATTTAAAAAAAAATAATCAGTTCTGTCTCTAAAACTTATTGAGAGTTATAATATTCTAATTTGACTCTAAACACAATATAAAAATTTGGTTCGACTAAAAATTCTTCAATAAATTTCATACTATTTTTATATTAAATGGTTTGGATTTTAAATTAGTGAAATATCATAATTAAATCTTAAAAGCTGATATATTTTCCTATTACTTCTTTTTAGTGGCTTAAATAAAAAAGGTAAAATGCAAAAATATTGGAAAAATGTAAATGTTATTAAATATTTATTATAAATTTGTTTTGTAAAGCTTAATTAAGGATAGATCCAAATTCTTGATTCCAAAAATTAGTATTTGAACCGAACTAGAACTGGTTTCGAACTATCGAACCCAAAACTCAGATTTGATGACTTGCGCCCTTGATTGGTATACCCAATTTACTGCTTTTCCTGATTACGCGGTATACGAATGCTGCAGTTTATATTTTATTCGCAGTGCAGCGTGTCCAGGCACCAAAATCGAGGCGTTCTGTTTCTTAGACTCAGCAGATTTAGCAATTCTATACCAAAGTTGCTGCATTAAAAATACACAACGGTGGGAGGGGTAGGCGTGGCATGGCCGGGACCTTTCACTGCGTTCAACAGAGTTGCAATTTTCCGTATGAAAGTGAGTTGGGGGAACGAAATGCGGAGAGTTTGGGCCAAAATGAAGAAGTGTTGGGTAGCAAAATGCAATGAATCGTTAAATTTAGCATCGCATTTCAATGCAATTCAGTAAAACGAAATGCTGCTGATGCTGACAGGTGAATTGCTGCTGTCAGTCAAAAGGACGACAGTACGTGCCAGCTGTGGATTGATGGTGAGGGGAAGGAACCAACCTCTCCTCTGACTAAAGAACTCTTTTTCCCTTGCATTTGGCTCATCTTTTGCGAGGCTACTGATAGTTTTTGTTGGAATGATTTGTCGTCAGCACACTTGCAAACACAATCACACACACATAGGTGGGTATAACCAGCAGCTTAGGATCACAATCCACATTCCCCCCCCCCCCACATGGGCCTCCACTTCTCTCAGGACTTTGCAGTTGAAGCTTTTTCCTATTACATCAGTGTCTAACCCTAAAATGTTGGCAAATTTTCCACAACTTCCGCCCGCACTTGGCACTTATTAAAAAGTCGTACAGATGAAATAGAAAAACGTTGCCAAGGAGGAGGGGGAGAACGGCAGGAGACGTCGCCCGGGGAGCTTAGAAGTAGCGTCATAAATTGCCAGGCCCAAAACATTTGCAGGCCTAACTTTCTCAACTAGGGTTAGAGCCATAAAAAACAGCTGCATACTTTACGGCGCATAGCATATGCTGATTTTATATGCCTTCAGTTCCCTTTCCCTTTCCCCCTGCCGTAACTCCCTCTCTGAAGCACACCGTACCCCTCTGCTCACCGCACGCGGTCAATTTTTATGAGCTTTTTGGCATATTGAAAACAAGGCCAAAAGTTATTGCTATAATTTGTACAATGTTCGAAAAACAGAGGCGTCACTTCAAAAAGGGGTTAACAAGAGTGGAATTTGTGGAGGATCAGGATTGGGGTATTAATTCAAATTTGAATCGGTGGCAATTCGATCAGATGGAGACATTATTGAGCTTAAGACAAAATAAAGTTTAATAAATTCAATTGAATTAAATTCAAAATTTATAGTACGAATTGCTGGAGAAGAATTTAAAACTATGACTTTATTACTACTCTGTTGACGCCTCTGTTTTAAATTCATTCTATAAAATAGTATGTAATTTATGTAACTATTTACTTTGGTATTCTATTTATATTGGTACTCAATTCGAGTTTGAGTGGTAGATAACTTTAACTTTATACTTATTTAGTAACATTACATGTGGTATGACCCAATAATCTAAATAATCCACAATTTTAACAATTTATTTCCACCCACGTCCCATTTCAATGCCCTTTCTAATTATTAAACTACGCCACTGTCTGACAAAACGTATCCTGAATATTTTTAACAAAATCAATTCGATTTTATATATGTATATTTTTTTTTTTACAATTTATTTTCTTTTTGTTATAGTAAAAATGTTAGTATTAATTTCCATATAAATTGCCAGGCTGACTGTGTTTCTGTGTGTATAATATAATCGTATTGGGTGTGTTCTTGCTAGTGTGCGGTGTGCATGTGTGTGTATCTATAACTGCACATTTCAAACGTTGAAATCAATTTGCACATATCAACAACGAAATTGTTTGCTCGCTCTATAGAGCTCAACCTCCAAACTACTAAATCCCTAGTCAGTGAATCGTGCGAAATGAAAAATCAGCAAATGCCTTGCACGCAAGGCAAAAAGTTGGTTGCAGTTTAGCTACACATACATACATATATGCTTACATATACATATAGTACATATATAGCCCCCAATCAAATCAAAACAAACCTGACGCAGCTACTACTATCTATGGCATCTACAAATTTCATTTGGTATTCCTTTAATCTTTGTAACAGGCAATTCTTGATTCTGTTCTGTTTCTCATCCATCTCCATAGCTGAATACAAACATAATTAAATTTATTTAAATTTTTGCTCTATGGCAGCAATCCAACAAATAAACAGAAATCCCAGTTTTATGGCTGTAATGATACGATTTTTATGACTCGTCACGCAAGTGTCTAACTGTCTTTCTCTCTCTCTCTCTCTCTCTGTTTGTCTGCCGCTTGGCAATCAAATTGTTTAAGCAAACATTAAACTTTACAAAGGCGCTGAGAAAGAAAAAAAATATATATAGATAAAGAAATCGCTGTAAATTTGCTTTGCCATCTTGTGGTGAGGTGGATATTGCGGGGTATATGGGAATCTGCAGCTCATTACAGCCACAAACCAATATGCTTATTGCTGCTGCTGCTGCTGCTTCTGCTTCTACTTGGGCTATAAAAACTGTTAACGTAAGCGTAAAATGCTTTCAAGTGCTTCGCAAATCCAGCGACGACAGCAGGCAAAACATCTTCATCTTACCACTGAGATTCACAAAACTCCATTGGGCGTTTTATAATGAGCAACAGCAAATATGCGCAGTTCTGTTTGAGTATATTCTCCAATATGCTTTATTTTTTTAATTCAACACAGAGTTGAAGAAATATTAAATTTCTTAGGGATCTCTTAAGCAGTTGGCATTCTGAAATAAGAAACTATAATTATAGTTTAATGTGAGCGTGTTCTCCATGAGTTCTAGGTAGATTCTGAGAACATTTTATTAAGTTGTTAAAGTTAAACTCTTTGTCAACTTGGATTTGAAAATTTAATTGCTACATAGTGCAAATTTATGTATACTAAAAAGTAGCAAATACGAAACTTATTAAGCAGAATTCAACCGTCTGTCAGTTTTATTTAAGCTCATCAATCATTACTTAAGTTAATCAAGTTTTATTTAAATTCACTTATCAGTTAGAATGGGGCTCTGTCAACTTGAGTTGGTTGGATTCAAAAGTTCAACCGCATTCATTTTTCGTTAATTTTGCTGCTGTTGTTTGATATTGTTTGCAGTTAATTTCGTGACCACAGTTTGCATTTGAAAGTGTCAAATTTGAAATATTCTGCTGAAATTGAGGTAGACACAAAGTGACATGTGAAATTGGCCCGGAAAAATGTTGCTCTGTTGACTGTTGGCTCAACTTGAAAGCCACACACATAACACGAATATTTCTCTTATTTTCCTTTCATTTTTTTTTTTATTTTTTTTTTGGTTATTGTTGCTATTGTTTGTTGTTTGCGTATTTTCGACATACTTGCTGTACGGGAAAACTCTGTGGTCAACAACTTGTCGAGTCAAAAATTGAACGCAAAACTTGCCAAATGATACCAAAAAGTATTTGGTAACAACAACAACAACAACAATGGCAACACATTAGCAAATGGTCTGCATGTTTTGGCTCTGAACGTCTTGTAGAAAACTTTAAATTATTTACAATACTCCTACTTACAATGTTCTCAGATTTGTGACCTAAGCAACAATGCAACAAACTGTATCTCCCTTTTTCATTCTTACTATCTCGTTCTCTTTATTCAGTTCTTTATTCAATCTGAAGTTCTTGTCCCTGCTGTTGCTCGTTTGCACGGTAATTCCTAATCTCACTTGACATCAATTCTGACAAAAGTAAAAGATGCTAAAAATTGTTATGCTTGAAAATTCACATGAATAAAAAATCGATATAAGCTATAGGAAATAACTGAGCAAAAGTCAAGTGATAACCTTTTAGCAGATAATTAGTTGGGTTTGAATGAATTCTAGATCTAGATCAAAATCATATCAAAATAATGTTTATTTTTTCAGAATTTTCATTTACATATTTATATTTGCTTGTACAGTAAATAGCAGAGAAGAAATGAGAACATTTTACACTTCACATCAGTAATATTTAAGATATGTACATTTTTATAGTAATTTTAAGTTTGCTTCAAACCGATTTTCGCGAGAAATTAATATAGTCTTATATATATTTAAATTTTAAAAAATTAAGTACTAAATATCTTACGTAAGCTAAGAATAAGTTTAACATTTAAGTACATACATAAAAAAAAAAACAAATTATAAATTTTGCAATATAAAATTATTGATAAACGCGTTAATCGGAAAATTCGTGTCGCTGCGTTCGTTGTAAAAATAATTAAACCGTTGACGACCATTTACAGATGCAAATTTTTCGGATTTTCCTTATATACAATATCTGACACGTAAGTTTGCTGCTTGAGAAAATTGTGCAGCGCAATAATAAACAGACAAAATGAAAATTAAAATTTAACATTTAAATTAAATAAAATTCATAAATCGAATTGATATGTTGAGTAAACTACTTTACACACTGCCAGGAAGACTGAAAAAAAGGCGGCAGGACGACAACGCGATAGGACAATTGGCGCGGGAAATTGTGAAGGCAATGGGAATTGGGAATGGGAGACATGACAATATTTTGCTGCTTGTTTAACGTTTCGTGATTTTTGCCAGATTTTTAATGTCCCACACACGCGCACACACGGACACACACACACCCTTGATGATATAGCGTTTCCCGTTCGTATCTCTGGCTGTGTGTGTGCAGCACGTACGCAGAGCTGCCTTTGTATGTACATATGCATATATGTACATACACACGCCTGTGTGTGTGTTGTTGTGTCTCAAACAACATGCAGCATTGTATTGACAGCATATTGTGACAAATATGTAAAACACAAAAAAAAGGACACACTAAAAACACAGAGAAACGCGAAATAAATCGAATTCGCTGCAACAGCAAAAGGGCTTTAAAAATGTTGTTGTTGGTAATGCAGCTGCCACAACAAACACACATGCATACATATGTATGTGTGTATGTATATGAGCTGCCGCGCTTGTTGCTGTGGCAACAATTACGCAAAGTCTGCCTAAATTCCAATGGCATTGCGTTGACTCGCAAAATCGTTGCCTACTTTTCAGCGCCAAAACTATCACTCACTTTGCAGAAATGAGTTGTGTCGTTTCATTCCGAATAAGTTCAAATGAACAGGTCATTAAAATAAAAGAATGAACATATTCAGCCATTCATTAACTATATCGTTCAGTTTGTTGAGTTGATAAGTGTAAATTCAATTTTCATTAATATTGTTTTGCCTTTTTAACACAAATACATTTAGTAAAATTAAATTTCCTCAATGGTGCATAGCAACAACTAATAACATCAGCAGTTTTATTTCTTGTAATTGCTCAGCAGTTTGACCACTAACTAATTTATTTAACAACTTAAACATGAACGATTGAGTTTGTTCAACAAATTGAACTAAATATCCCAACTCTGCTGCAACAGCTCGTGTTCACTGCCAAATTGTTGTCCTGCCGTTGAACTGGAATTGTTTGATATTTTTACTAACCTTTGAATGCTGTTCTTTTGAAACTTTCACAGATCCACCGGAGATCATCAGGAAGCCGCAGAATCAGGGCGTGCGTGTTGGGGGCGTGGCCAGTTTCTATTGCGCGGCACGCGGTGATCCGCCGCCATCGATAGTTTGGCGCAAAAACGGCAAAAAAGTTTCAGGTAAGTTGCATGCGATATACGAGTTCTCGTATGCTTAGCTAGAAAGGTCATGATATCCGCAATTCACAAACACACATACACATTCATATATACTCATAGGCACTCAATCGCGTTACACGGTGCTGGAGCAACCGGGCGGCGTTTCCATACTACGAATTGAGCCCGTTAGGGCGGGACGCGATGATGCGCCCTACGAATGCGTGGCTGAAAACGGCGTGGGCGATGCCGTATCCGCAGATGCAACTTTAACCATCTATGAAGGTAAGTGGCAACCCATACAGCAGCCGCCAAAACACCATGGGAATTTTGCCCACTTTTGTTTAAAAATCTATTAAAAACTCAAGATCAAGAAATAACAAATACTGTTATATACAAATTCTTTGTTTTCTAAGCTATCCAAAGCCAACTTGCACTTTGACTAAAAATGATCGAATTATGATATTATTATTAATAGATTAATTCAAGTTGTTGGATGAAAAAACCTTGAGATATCCGAACCAAACCTGCTAGATGTGAATTATATTGTTTGGTAAAAAATTATTAAAAATTATGTAACTTCCATAAAATCACTGTGCCTTAGGAATTGCTCTTTTACGAAAATTTATTTAACAATTTTCTATTACTTTTGCTCATTAGAATTAGTTACTATTTGCTTTAAGTTAGTCATCTTCTCCTGTTTATGCTATACTTTTACTAAGACGGCATTTCTTATTAACTTACAGATTACTTATAAAAAAATATAAAACTCTTTGTCCTGACTCACTGACTGACTCACTGAGAATCAACGTGTAGCCCAAACGGTAAAAGATAGAAAGCTGAAATTTGCACACAACATAGATGAGATAATTTCATCGTGCAATAAGACGGCGTTTTGCGAAATTCGACCTCTAAGTGGGTTAAATCGGGGTCAAAGGTCACGGAATTGCTTAGTATGAAAAACTTTTTTGTTTCTTAAGATATATCAACCAAACTCACAGAAAATATGTTTGGGGCTGTCTCTAACATTCTGACCAAATTTGGTCAAATTCGGATGACTATATCATATAGCTGCCATAGGAACAATCGGATGCAAGATAACCTTTAGTATGAAAAACTTTTTTGTTTCTTAAGATATCTCAACAAAACTCACAGATTATATTTTTGGTACTGTCTCCTACATTCTGACCAACTTTGGTCCAATTTGGATGACTATATCATATAGCTGCCATAGGAACAATCGGATGCAAGATAACCTTTAGTATGAAAAACTTTTTTGTTTCTTAAGATATCTCAACCAAACTCAATGATTGTATGTTTGGAACTGTCTCCTACATTCTGACCAACTTTGGTCCAATTTGGATGACTATATCATATAGCTGCCATAGGAACAATCGGATGCAAGATAACCTTTAGTATGAAAAACTTTTTTGTTTCTTAAGATATCTCAACCAAACTCATAGATTATATGTTTGGGGCTGTCTCTAACATTCTGGCAAAATTTTGTCAAAGGGGGGTTACTATATCATATAGCTGCCATAGGAACAATCGGATGCAAAATAACCTTTAGTTTGAAAAACTTTTTTGTTTCTTAAGATATCTCAACCAAACTCACAGATTCTATGTTTTGGGCTGTCTCTAATATTCTGGCCAAATTTGGACAAAGTCGGGTTACTATATCATATAGCTGCCATAGGAACAATCGGATGCAAAATAACCTTTAGTATGAACAACTTTTTTGTTTCTTAAGATATCTCAACCAAACTCAATGATTGTATGTTTGGGGCTGTCTCTAACATCCTGGCCAAATTTGGTCAAAGTCGAGTTACTTTATCATATAGCTGCCATAGGAACAATCGAATGCAAATTAACCTTTAGAATCAAAAACTCTGTTGTTGCAAGAGATATTCTTAGAAATGTCACACATTAACTCTTCTTGCTAAATTTTGAAATTTGAGCTTTTTTTCGCCAAATTTAGCTTTTTCCCGCTAAATCTGGATTTTTCAAGCCAAATCACTAAATCTGACTTTTAGCCAAAGTTCAATTGCAAGGAGGAAACATTAAAACCGCGGACAGCGGAAGTTTAATATTTCCGTTTTTTTTACAAAAAATGCTATATTATATAAATTTGTTAAAGCGGACTACTAAGGACCTTCTTTTCAATTTTGCGAGCGAAGCGAGCAGGGGACGGACCCCTTATATTGTATTAATTTGCTAAACCGGACAACTAAAGAAGTTCTATTAAATTTTTGCGAGCGAAGCGAGCTGCGGGTTGGCGAGCGAAGCGAGCAGTTTAAGTTTAAGCTGGACAACAAAAGACCTTCTTTTCAATTTTGCGAGCGAAGCGAGCGGGGGTTGGCGAGCGAAGCGAGCAGGGGGCGGAGCCCCCTAGTTACTTATAAAAAAAGAAAAATTTAGAAACCATCCCATAGTACAGCCATCCAACCAATCTTTCAGCTATCCAACCATCCATCCATCTATCCAGTTGTAGCATATATGGCAAATGCAGGCGCCTTAATTGAAGCCGCAGTCAACATTCCGGGATGGCGGGGATGCCCATGCGGGATGGGATGGGGGGATATGGCAAAGTTTTAGCGTAATGTAAGCAAAGTTCATACATTGATTTTGAATTAAAATTGGGTAAAGAACTTTACATGCCTTGGCGTAATAGCAGACACCCCGTTCCCGCACTTATAACCGTTCCCTTGTCTACCCCAAGGGGTAACTGCAAAGTTGTTTGCCAGCTTGTTTGTGTGGCTTAAATTACTTGCCAAAATTTACTTTTGCTTATTTACAACTGTGCAAAGGATAAAGTTTTTGCCTAAGCCTAATCAAGTCTATGCCAAGGGAATGGGCCAGAAGTTTGGCCCAGACTCTGCTCACTTACTGGCCCTGGCAATTGAACTAATTTGCTTAAACTGAGAGAGCCAAGCCAAGCCAAGCCCGGCCAAAAAGTATTTATAATTTTTGCACTAAATTATAAACAACTAAAAGTTTGGTGTTGGCTTTTTGCCTCCTCAAATCAATAACAAACATTCTTGTTAACTCCATCTGTAAAGGGGGTTGAGCTGGCCAAGAGTCTCATAACTTTTGGCAGCACCAAAAATTTTAATGAGCTTAAAGCAGCCTTCAACTAATTAAGTGTGCAGTAAGTTCATTCGAATTAATCGCTCGCTAAATCAACACAACAAAATTTGCCTAAAGGAAAAAAGAAAAAAAAAGAACAGGAAATAAAACTTGCAAAGTTATAATTATATTGATTTAATAGTGATCAAATTTGTGGTACTTTAAACTTATAATTTGTTGAAGCAACTAATCAAAATTCATGTTCTGAAACCACGAAAACAACTTTAATTTAATTACACACTATTTTATTTGTTGTGCGTTAAGTGAAGTTAAACAAAGTTTTATAGATTTAAGAGATTAAAGTGAGCTTAAACAAATGTGTGAATTGCAACTGAGTAAATTTTACTCATACACAACTACATATTTATTTTACCACATATGCAAGTATGCTTATTAAATATTTACAATTATTTCCAAAGATAAATTAACTTTTGTAAGAATTCAAAATGTATGTTAACATTATGATAATTATATGTGTGTATATAGTATATTTGTATTGGGTATCTTTGCTCTGTTGTTGGTTTTATTACATTGAAATAAACCGAGTTGAAATAGTTCATTTAAACAAAAAGAAACCCTTTATTTTGACTATTACTTCGCATTCATTTCTTTTGAATTCCATTATTTTTATTTTTGCAAACCTTTTGACAATTTAACAAAGTTATGATACTAGTATATTAGCTCTCTTATTTATTCTATTTCTTACAAATATCGTATACGTTTCAAATAATTTTTGACGATAGTCACAAATTTTGGGCTTCAGATTTCAGCTAAATTTAGATATTTTAGATTTTTGCAATCGTTGTTGGCCAGTTTTGCTTCAGCAGCCATTTTGTAAACGGAAAATAATTATTGGCGAGGCTAAAAATGTTGAAAATTTATGCACATATGAGGCGTATGAGTAATGTGCTGTACTTTGCCGTTAGACTGCAACTTATAATTTACTACTGTCTACAGGCTGTTTTGTAGCTTGTTTGTCGTTGTTGTTATTGTTGTTGTTGTTTATGGGAGGTGGCGACGTCGCGGTGCCGCGTAGCACCGCAAAATGTGTGAAAATTGCACGACTAGGTGGAAAAAACATATTTTGGTTGATACACTCACTATATGTGTGTGGCATTCACACACACACATACATACAAACACCCGCATACCTGGCTGTGTGCATTTTTAGTTGTTAATTATGCCAGTTGATTATGCTTTGTGCGCCCTGGCGCCAGGTAATTGGTGTGCATTTGATTTGTGGCCGCTTGTAACGCTCCTTGATGGAGCTTCATACCATAGACGTAGTATACTCATAAAACGAGGGGAAGTAATTAGTGTAGTTTAACGGGGACTACAAGCTGACTGAAGGTAAAAGTTGCCATTAAATCCAGACCGTTTGTCATGCACGTTTTAGGCACATTTTTGAATATACATCCTATATATACACTGCCGATCAACTGAATAGGTTCATGGTTATTGAGGTAGGAATCGGGCTGTAAATCCTAAACCGATATTCCGATTTACACGATTTTTTATATGTTTCAATCACTTAAGATGTTGTTTTACAGTTGCTTTAACACCACAAATTTCTTTAGTTTCGTTCTCTGAGAGGTGGGAATTGGACGTATTTCGAGCAATATGTCACCTGTCTGCCGCAGTGGACGCGTTTTTGACTTCGTCTTTCATATTTTTGTCATATTCGGCATTGTTGCTTCAAAAGTTACTTACAACATTTTGGCTCCGTCCAATTTTGTTAACGATTTCGATATGGCCAAGATCACTTTTGTGACAGGCCTGGATTTGGCCTCTTTCGTACTCGGACAATTGCTATGCACGACTAATTTTTCATTTAATATAAAGAAAAAATATTAAATTACAAGTTTACAAGCAAATTTTGTTGATTTATCGCAATATTTCATCAAAAAATTAAACTATATTCAGCTGAACCTATTCAGATGCACGAAAAATAAAGCACTAAATTTGTAACCCTTTCAGAAGAAAAAATAAAAAGGCAATAAATATTAAATTTATGAAAATCATACTTTGGCAACTTATTAATATAAGATCAGAGAATTATAGAAAAAAAATTTCGTGTAAATCGGAATATCCGATTCCTACCTCAATAACCATGAACCTATTCAGTTGATCGGCAGTGTATATTTTCAGATACCCCAGATACCCCAGATACCATGATATTTTATTGCATACAGTTTAATTCTGGTTCAGTTTGTAAATCTTTTGCCAACATTTATCCAGTTCTTTTCGCTTACTGCCGCAAATTAATCATACGGAAGTTTTTCTCTTTCACCTTTTTCTCATTTCCATAGGATGCCCGCATTTAGCTTCATATATATCCATCATCTATATGTATGTATATATCATCTCATATAACTCACCTGCAGCTGCACAAACGCCAGGAGCCTTAACTATTAATTGCTTTATGAAGCAGTTGAAAAAAAGGCTGCGGCTTCTGTTGTGATATTTACAACATCTTTATACTGTAACCAAGGGTATTATGAATATTTTGAATTGGTTTGCAGCTGTTTCAGATACAGATACTCGATAAATAAACAAAATATTTCTCTGATGTTAGATGAAGGGTGCATTCTTTGATAACTCGTCTTTTAATACTTTCGAATTAATTCAAAAGTGTTTTTAAGTCTTTTTTAGAAAATGTTCAGTAAATAATTTAATATATGAATGAATTTTGTTGATGTTAAGGAAACAAGGGACGTTAAAAATATCTAAAGATAAAATGATTTTAAAGCAATAATAATGATTTTATTATATTTATTTTCTTTTTTCATATTCGAGGTATGAATAGCTAGTGGCACTTAAAACAATAGTGAACTCAATTTGTTAAGTTAAATTCTTTAAAATCTGAAAAATTTTAATTTAAAAAAATCAAGAACATTTGAAAAATAGTTGAGAAAACAAAATTATTTTGCTGTTTACAACTGAACCAAGACGAACCCTTATCCTTGGGCTCAAAGGTTATATGCAAATAAAATCCGGGGCAGATAGAGCATTCAATCTTCAACTTAACTTTTATTCTTAAGCTTTTGCCTGTTGGCTTAAAGTTTTTGGTGTGATAAATCTCAATGTAAAAATTTGCAAGCACACTCACACACTCACGCGAGTGTTAAAATAAACGCGCCAATGCCAATAAAGGCGCACTGACACGCCCACTCTGAGCCCCCTCCCCCCCACATGCTGCAAGGCTGAGGCAAGCTGCCAGAGTTGCCACCAACTACACGCCAAGCACGTTTGAGCTTCACGTGGAAGCATTTTTAATCAAAATTCCCAACAGGCTAAAGCAGCGCGAGATCAAAAACACTTGCAACGAGATGTGCACCAGCATGTGTGTGTGTCTGTGTGTGAGTGTGTGTGAACAGGTGTGTTTGGAGTTCGTATGCACAGAGCGAAAAAAGCGAAAAAAAATAATCCTAGATTTATGTCTTGAAAGTTCGACTGATACTGACAATATTTTTCTGATCTATTAATGTTATATTTTTTAGATTCTACTACTTTTTTGCTATTGAAAAAGAAAATGCCGACGGCGTTTCAACACAATAACACAACAACAACAACACACAAAGGGCTAGATCAGCTTTACAGCTATTTTGTCACTTTTGCAACTTAGAATTCTCAACTGGTTCTAGCGTCTCAAAGTTGACATTGGGCTTGGATCGCTGACCAAGTCAGCGCAACGGTACTGATGATAGAGACTGTCATCTCTTGAAACACAGTGTGTACCGAGCCCTGCTCCTTGCATTCTGCAAGTGTTTTGTGTGTTGTTGTATGTTGATAAAGTATCATATCGACAATATATCAGACCTCGATTCAGCTAAACTCACCCACAAGTCATATTTTTTTAGATATAAAAAAAATATAAAATTGGTTAAAGAGGTTTGTTTTTTTTTGTTTTATTCAGTACTTATATTAAGGTTGGTTATTTAGAATCGCAAATATTTAGTTATGTCATTCGAAATTTTTTCTTTCTGTGTACAGCTGTGATGCTAGTGTTGCCGCCGCGGTTGCAACTCTTATTACAACTCGCCACAAAGCCGTCATTGCCATCTTCTGTATACACCCACCACACACCTACTCACGCATCTACACACACACCACACACACTCGCACACACACACACACACACACACACACACACACACCGATGTTGACGGAGTCAGAGTTTGTCGGATAGATTGCAGCAGCTGCAAATAACGTGACTCTGTCTCAGCAGCTAGCAATATCTCTGCTTGTAGCTGGGTGTCAGAAAATGGGCGTACAGTAAGGGGGCGTGGCATCGTTGCAGTAAATCCTTTTGGCTTGCAGTTTTATGCAGTGGCAACCACCAAACAAAAAAAAAATATATATAGTATAAAAACTCTAACAACAAGTAAAACAAAACCAAAAACCGACGACGATGCTTGCACATTTTTTGACATATTTGTTGTTTTTGTTCTGCCCGTGATTGTTGTTGTTTTATGCAAATATCGAAATAAAGATTAGTTCTCTCGCTTCAGCTTACACTATTGCAGCTATATTTCTTTTGTGGGCGTGGTCGGGCGCCCTCCGCTTGAGGTGTGCGTTGTATGTGTGTATGTGTGTGTGTTTTTGTATTTATGCGAAAAACGTTTAACTAACTGGCGGCGTTAGTCGCTGCGATTTAGTGCTAATGTGGAAAACCAGCATCCTTTTACCTATTCCCATACTTCCATCCCCTTGCCCTTACCCCTGTACTTCCCTTTCCTCTGGCCCAGCTGGCTTCCCCCTTGCCTGATATACCCTGCAGCTTGCCTGGCATAAAATTTACTGTTTACAATTTGTTGGCTGATTGCTGGCGCTTTGCTAAATTTATTGCATGCTATATTTATATCCTTCCCCCCGTCACCCGAGAATCTCTTTTCTCTCCTCAAATAAACACACAGTCTTTTATTTCGCTGTGTATTTATTATAATGTGCTGCATTATTATTTTCGTATTACGTATAAACTACAACAACAACAACGAAAAACAATGAAGAGCTGCAAGTTAGATTATATTGCGACACACTTGATGGGAAATTTTTGTAATTTTAATTAAGGGCACAAGAAAATGGCGTGGAAAATCAAGAGACGAAAATTGTGGAGCACTTTGCTGGTTGCAGTTAAACAGAAATTGTGTCAGAAGAGTTTTTTATTGGGTTTTAAAGAAACAAATGCATTAACGGGGAAAGACAAAAGCAATATGTGGAAAATTTCACATTTCAAATTTCTATGTTGACTTATAGGTTGCATTGAATTACATAGAATGCTCAAAGAGTTTAGATGTTCCAAATACGAAATCCATAAAATTTTAGTATATCAAATATTATGTTTATGTTAAGTGTACACACAACTTAATTAACCCCAGAATGAATGAATGAATTCAAAATATGTTACTTTCTTTAGTAAATTGGCTTAGACATAACCTCTATAATTTCGATAAAATACAAAAACTAAAAATTTATTGTAAGTGGCAGTTATACCCTAGAAGAAAGTATTTTCATTGGATTATTTTAAATAGCTACCACAAAATCTTCTTGCTTAAAATCTTCTTTACTTAAAAACTTAACTTTTTTATAATAAATACAAAAAATTTTAATTTGTAAAATGGGGTTAAAAAAAAACTACTGTGGTCTGCAAGTTTATTAAACCTTCGGCGTGTCAAGGATAGCCTTTCTTTATTGTTAAAAAGGGAAATCATTTTAGAAACAGACATTGGATAATCATATGTTATTTTAATATGAATCCTTTAAAAGCGACTAAAGATGAGGTTTTCATTGTTCCTTTAGTCAAATATTCCCGTACCCCTTATTCGCTTGCTTTTAAAATATTACAATATCATCAGCAGTCGCCAAACACAAAGACAAAAACGCAAACAATTTGCTATTAAATTTGCCTGCCACAGTTACCACACCTATTTACACCCACATCCGCTGTCCCGCTTCGATCCCCTCTGGTAAACCAACAACAACAACAACAATATAAGCTGGCCAAAGCGTTGGCACAAATAAATTTCATTAATTGCCAGCCAAAAAACGACATCGCACAGAGATTCATTAATCTCACTTTATAGTAATAAGCGGCTTTGGTGGTTACGGTTAGGTTTTGTCGCTGGGTGGCTCTGTGGGTGGTTTGTTGGCAAGTAAGTGGTGGTGTGGGGTTTACCTACCGGTTGCACCATTAGTTGGGCTTGATTAAAAAGCCGCCTGGACACTGTTTATGGCTCCAACTCCGCCCTATATAGCTCTTTTACTCTCTTACTCTCACTCTCTCTGTCTCTCATTTTCTATCTACACTTGTTGCAAAGTCAAACGGCAAGTCTGAGTAAAAACTTTATCCTTGGCATTTGCAGCGACCGCCCGTTGCGCCTTACCGCCGTCCCGCCCCCTTTTTAAAGGAGGGGCACAGACTAACATTGACAATACACAGGGCGCGTTTAACTGGCCAACAGGATGGCCAAAGCCTGGCCAGAACAGACGGCAGACAGCCCGACAGCCACTTGGCGCCGTTTGGCCGCTTGCGGTTGCCTAAAAAGTCATATTAATAATGAAAATTGTACTGTAGCGAAAAGTTTAAATGGGAAATTTTGCAGGCAAGTACGCTGACTGCCCTGCAGCAATGCAGTGGCACCAAGCTGTGCTCAGCATCCCATATATACACAATAAACTGTGTGTGTGTGTGTATGAGTGTGTATATGAAAGTTATTGGGCTTAGAGCGCTTTGCGCTTAATATATGATATAGCACAGTGAAATAAAGGACTGAGAGAGTGAAAAAGCGAGTGAGATGGAGACATAGCAATAGTATGCTGTAAAACTTAAACTAAACCAACAAAATAAAGTACAACAAAGTTATGCTAATAATAAGTGCGTCTGTGTGTGTGTGTGTGTGTGTGTGTGCCCAACAGCCTCTTTCGAGCTGAACAACATTATGATAACGACGAGAAATTTGTTCGAAATTTGTTGCAGTTGCAGTTCCATGCTCAATTAAAGCTTGAACCAAATTTATTTTCAATACAAAACTAAAATATCTCGAGCTATTGTAGTCAGACATTTAAAAAGAATGAATAATGTTCAAATTATGTAATAGATGAGAAAACTAATCACAAACTAGTGCTCTCTACTTGTACTATTGTAGTACTTGTAGTATTGCTTTACAAAGGATAATATAAAATGTAATCAAAAGAGGAGATTAGAAAAACGACATTATGTTTTTGAAAATGGTTAGCGAATGATGCCGCTTCTTATTGGAACTATTTTGTATTCCCTCTAATTTACAGAATTTATCATTACTTGTTATTTTGAATTGTTTTAATATTTTAATAAAAATATGTAAAACCTGACTTTATAAGATTTCAACTGAAAATTCCATCAATCACAATTTTTTCATATAGGTGGGTAATGCAGCCATAGTACTTATTTTAAAAGGCGGAAATTAAATTATTATAAAATATCCTCACATCTTTAAGCAATAGAAATGCTCATTACATTTCACTTTATGCGAAATATGGAACATAAAATGCCCATTTAAATTGCATATGAATTGTGGCATAAGAAATTCAAGTGCTTGGCAAAAACGCTGAGAGAAATATATATATAAAGTATATATATATACGTACATAAATGTAGCCCAAAATGATTTGAGTGTAGCAATAACTAAGCTCTGACTTGCTGCCATATCTACTTGACTGCGAGAGCGAGAATGAGGGAGGGGAAAGTCGAAGGGGGAATTTGCCTTCTCGCGTGTGTAACCACACGTAACTATCAAAGCGACTTCGTCGCCAGCAACGTCTTAAATTGAGTAACATCGTCGTGCAACCATAGAAATATAATGCAACAGAACTGTGGCAGCCACTGTGAAACTTGCCCAGAAAATTGCTGCAAACTAAATTGAGAAATTGATAGTAAAAAGTTGAAGAAAGAAAAAAAAAATGAAGCAGCTGAAACGAATGCCCTAATCAAAAGTGCAGAATAGGCTAAAGTTGCTTGAGGATTAGAAATGAAAATTGATGCGTATCAAAATGGAAATTGGATATTTGCCAAAAAAAAAATAAATAAATGAAAGGAGGCAAATGAAAATTGAGTTCTGAAATTCTAAATGAAATACAAGATACCTGTATGGTTTAAGTCTTGGAACTAGAGCACATTTACTCACATTTCTATTAAATTCTTGAACTTATAACAATGCATGAGTAGATAAACACTACAAATTAAATACAGAATAATATGTAAGCAAGTGAAAATTAGATTATTGTAGGGATTCATACTTAAAAAAGTATTTCATTTGTAAGTTCCACATTCCCTGAATAATTCATGCCATTCTACTCCGGTTTTTATTTGCATATTTCAACATGTGAAGAATAAGAAATGTTTAACTAATAGATTTTCGCCTGTCTCAAAGCATTTCACAATTTTCTCAGTACTTTTTCAAATTTTCTACATAAGTAAGGGTATTTATTTTCAATGTATTCGTATGACAGGCCCGAATACTCGTATGTCAGCTGCCTGGCCATCAATAGATGCTCTCTATATAACATCAACTGTATCCATATCCCACCCTCAATTCTCAGTTCGGCTGCCCCCTCAGTAACCTACAGCTGTCTGTCAAGCAAGTGCAAGTTTTACGCTATTAAAGTTTCATCGGTAATGACGTTAAATAAAATTGGAAGAGACTTCAAAAAATTGAACTTTTATTGGCTCTTCGAAAAAGTGAAATTACTTATTTTTTTTTTTTTTTGCCACTAGACACGTATAGTACAAGGATTTTCTAAGAGAATAGCATGTTTTACATTTGTTACATGCAATATTTTATATCTACTTTTCCCCTTTCGTCATGTTGTTCCACCGTTTGAGTGGAGTTCATCATCATAACAGTAAACGATGCGCTCAGAGTGCAGCCCTAACTCGCAAGAGAAACGTTTTTGACGCATTGCAGTGAATGAATTTGATGTCTATGCCCCGAAATTTAGATAGGATGGTCGGCGAGAGATAGAGATGGAGAACGAGGCGGGAAAGACGGCGAAATAGTATACTATGACACAGGACTAGAGCACAACACTGGCTGCTAAATAGTTGAACACTACGAATTAGACTTGATGTGCACCAAGGGTCTTAACAATAAATTGAAACAATTTATGGTTTCGGTCAAGAACTCAAGTATATTAGACTTTATGGCTAGGCAGACTAATGTCGCCTTAGATTCATGTGAAAGCCAGTCTCATCTCGGTTATGCTTAAATGAAATGATTATGGCCGGCTATTAATCTGTTCGTGCATCACAGGAAAAGTATTAAATTAAAAAAAAAACCCATACAACCTTTATGAGTATTAAAATTCGAGTTGATCATTGGTGGATTTCTATAAAAACCAAGGACATTTCAGTGTTTTAATAATGTTGCCACGGCTATTTGATATGGGCTAATCCTGAGTTGCGGACGTTACATTTGCACGCATATTTTCATGTTTAAACTGATACAGCTTCCGTTCAGATTGGTTAATTTTAATGAAACTTTCTGGAAAATGCATTTCATTGGGAGTACTCTTAAGCCTATTTTAAGATAAAAGCCTTACTGTTTTTGAAAGCAAATTAGGCTTGCTGAAAGTTCCGTTGCGGCCGTTACAAAGAATGGAAGTCGATTTGAGGTTAACGTACATTTGCACATATATTAGCGAATTTTGCATAATAATCAAAAAATATCCAAATACAAAAAATTAAGTGGAATATATGACCATATCAATCCAGCATCAAAAATAAAGATAAGTAGTCTCGTTAATTAAAAATCTTAGTTTTTGTCTGTTGCGGACGTTACGTTGCGGACGTTACACTTTTTACACCCACACTTTTTCTCAAATTATTAATATATATTAAATATCTTTCCGATATAGTTTTTATCTTAAATAAAAGAAAATGAAACAAAGTTTAAGATGAACTAAGCGCTAAACACTCAGACGATCGTTCTGCCCACTTTTTTGGACATTGAAAATACCCTTTTTTTTACAAGAATTTTTGAAATTAAGGGGCAAAAAGAGGAATAAATTGATTAGGCTCGGCCATGAACAACCAAACCACCGTAAAACCTTTATGATTTTGAAATTCAAAGCCTGAAAATGTATTCTATGATTCCAAAAAACAACTATTATTAAAAAACATGCAGTTTTTTCACAACTTTCGATTTTTGCCCTTGGTTTAAAAATTTTCGGATTAGCCCATATAGCTTTTTTAGTCATTTATACACATGAAAGATATACATCTTTAAGTTGCAGACTAACTTTCTGGTCTTAATATATTTAGCCGCATTTAAATTTAATATAACACACATTGCTAGTTCAGAAAGTTCTCAAATGTCACTTAACACCAGCAGTGCCAAAAATATGAATTACTCTACGTGCTATTGTGTGCTTTTGGACACCACAGCCTTAAGCGAAACTTAAGCTGTTCCAAAGCTTCCTTTTTCTTCGATACCTAATTAATTAAAATTTGGATTTCATATTCAGATAAACAAACACAATCGCACGCAACTCACAAATTATTTATTTCTCATTCATTTTCGTGAAACTCTCGAGCAAAGATAGATTTTTCACAACTTGTCAAGAAATGAAATGAAACTATGAAACTTGTTTCATAATACTTTGATCTAATGCATTCCATACTTATTAGACGCAACTCTTAACTATGCGATGTCTGCTCTCTGGAGATTTTTTTGGTGCTTGGGGAACCAGAGGCTAAGGCTGCTGCTTGTGAGCTCAAACTCGTCTCATTTTGCACACAATGCCAGCTCAAGCATAAACATAAACACATACACCCACACACAACCACACACTTACGTAGAATGAGAAATGTTTTTGGGACAAATTCTTAAAGCATACTTTTGTGGGCGCAGCTTTTGTTTGCCTGCATTTTGTGCTTTTGCTTTGACTTTGTTCTCATTGTTTTGCCAACTGCATTGCCAAGTTGCCTTTGTTGTTGCAGCTACCACACAATGATGCCACAACAGCATAAACTGCTAAATAATAAATGCCTCCTCCAATGCATATAACTTGAATATTAAGAAGAGAAATGAAAATATTTTTGAAAATGCCTACAACTTAATCAAACAAGTAAGAACGATACAGTCAAGTTGCTGAACTGTTGAATGTCCAATAGAAGTCTTCACAGCCGCTCGAATCAATCACCATGAAAATATTAAAAATATACATATAACAATTGTTTAAAAATAAGACGAACAAAAAATAATAAAATATAAAGTAAAGCACTTACTGAGATTGAGTCCGGGTCAATCCTGCAAAAATTAATATTTTATGGCAATTTGTTTTCTTCAAATTTTTGCATTGTTTGCAGACTAATAAACGGCATAAGGCCATGCATAAAAATACATATAAAATTGTAGTTCAAAATTGCTCCTTTTATTTTAAAACAAACTTGATCTGGGTACACAAAATAGGAGTATTGTCAGCAAATTTGATTGCTGTAACTCTTATTCTTTCCAAGACCTAAGAATTTTTTACTGAGAGACAGGCGGACAGACATGTCACAAATATATGATCTTTTGAACCCTTTTGGGTACTAGGCTAAAGATATATATGCATATGTTTATATGTATCCAACACTGTTTGATGCCTCGCAGCCAAATTATACTGACTGATGGATTTGAGTTTGAGGGCACACACATACACATACATACACACATACACGCACACACACCTCACCTCACCTCAGCCCAGCCCAGCTCAGAGTTGAGCTCATGCACTTGACATGCGAGCAGCACTTGGCCTGACATACGATGCCACTTGAGAGATATGTCTTTGTTTCCCTTTTACATTTTGTTTGCTTATTTGTTTATTTGTTTGTCGTGTTTGCCTTTTGATATCTCAACTTGGCGTGCGGCTTAGCGACAGCACTCGCATGGTAAATCGACGCAATTCACCAGCTTGAGTTGGAGTTGGAGTAGGAATTGGAGTCGGGGCTCTAAAACATCTCGTCACATGATATGTCGAGCATTGTGGTTGTTTATTTATTTATTTTTTTCATTACATGTGTAACAAAGTTTTGCATTCGCTTTGAGCTTGTCTCACACATTAAAAAGCCAAAAAAAAAAGGCGTGGAATGTTTTTTTTTCGTTTGTTTTTCATACAAAGTTTTCACTTATCTGTCATGTGTGCTGTGTGTGTGTGTGTGTGTCTGTTGGGGTGTGGCTTGCCTTGGGTTATGCGGGGTCATCCTTGTCAAACAGTTGACATCTGGCATAAATCGTGTACTGAAATTGAAAGGCGTTGCCTTAAAACAATGAAAAATTGTTGAAAATATTTTTAGATTGTTGAATGATGATTTACTTTGCCTACACGCTCCAAACCCGAATGAAAGACTCTCAATATTTTTTTGAAAATTGCCTAATATAACTGAGAAATGAATCAAATTTATAATATACCAAACATAAAGACATTTGGCTAGTTTTATACCAAGAACATTGCAATAATATTGATAATTGAGTAAGATGCATAGACACAGGTCCAATCCAATCTGAAGCTTAAACCAAGCAGTTTTGCGGCAAAGAAAATGTAAAAAGTTTCCCCTACCTTTCACTTTCCACACAGTTTCGGCTCCTCACTTGCTGTGCCAGAAAATTCCCTCGGCAACTTTCGCTCTTTAGATAAAAAAATAATGCATTTATCTTTCCTGAACTTGGCAAAAGTCGAATAAGAATAAAAGAATGAGTATAATAGAAAACGTTATCAGTGAAAGTAAAAATTTGCTTTGCTTAATGCCAAAATAAATGTCAGTATTATCCAAATTTGCTGATTTTTACCGAGCTCAGCAACTTTTGTAGATATTTTCGATGTGCTTGCAAAGACTACACAAAGTGTTAAATGAGCTGAAAAAAAATATAAAAAAAAGATTGACCAACACTGGACAACAACTATGCGCTGTAAAAAGGGCGCAGTAGAAATGTCAGTTATTTCTGTTATTATTGTTTTGTTGTTGTTGTTCTTATCACATATGAAATATCGCATAAACTAACGCAAAATGTCAAAGTTGCAGTTCAGGCAGAAATGTCAAAAGGGTTGACAGCACAGCGTGAGGTGGGCAAGCGGTCTGGGGAGGGAAGGGGAAGGCGTGGCTTGTGGGTTGAACCTTGGATGATTTACGATGTTCTATCAAAATGGCGACGCATAAAAGTATGCTATACTTTTTTAAATGCAATGCACAAAGCGAAGCGGCGGCTGTTAAAAGTTAATCAGTTGTTGTTGTTACTCTTGTTGTTGTTGTTGTTTTTGCTGCTGTGAATGCCAGATGAAAAATGGCTCAAACGCTTGCCTGACATTTCATTAAAAAACGAATACCAAAAAAGGGACAGACAAAAGTGAGAGAGAGAAAGAGAGAGACAAGAGCGAAAGAACACTTACACAGTCAATTGCGCAAATCTCAGACGCAGTTGAAGATGCAAAATGGTTGGTGGGGAAAAGCTGCAAGGGGAGGTTGTTTTTTTTGTATGCTGGGTGGTGGGGGGGGGGGGTACTGTGCCTTCATATCCTGCAGCTCGATTATAATTTAATCTAGTGTGGTATGTGTGACAAACTCACGATGCATGCGACGTGACACAGTCGCCATTTTTCACAGCATTCCATTCTGCATATGGCACGGGCAAAAAGAGAGCGAGAGGGATGGAGGATGGAGGGCAAAGGACCTACAATGTGGCATGTGGCGAAATAGAAGTGTCTGTCATTTTTATAAATAACATTTTCCCTGTGAGTGTTTCTGTGTGTGTGTGTGTGTGTGTGTGTTTGGCAGTGTGTCATTGCCACTAGAATCTAAAAACAAATGACAAAAATGTCAACAATTTTGTGCTCTGCATTGTCATAACGACGACAAGCAACGATCCTTGGAGTGCTTTTTGTTGTGTACATTTATTTCTGTGAGTATCTGTGTGCCGTGCACTTATAAATACCAATAAATATCTGTAATTTCCAACACCAACCAAAATACGACACACAATTAAAGTAATTGCGCAATGGAATTTTAGCTATTCTTTCTTGTTCTTGTTTTTGATGTTGTTGTTGTTGTAGTTTGTCATTAAGCCTGCAATTAAGCCATTTATGCCAAGGCAGCACAAAAATGTAAGCCACTTGCCAGGCCATCAGCCAACTTGGCCTGAACTTAAATTTTCGCCTTTCGACACTCGCCACTAATTAAAGCTGCTTAAAGCCAAAACTTCAACTAATAATAATAATAATAATGATGATGATAGCTCTCTGAGCTATTGTAAGAGGTTTATGTTTTTGCCTATATCAGCACTGTATATGTGTGTGTGTATGTGTATGTGTGTGTGTATAAGTGTGTCTGGCTTCCACAGCTAATGAGTGTTATTCATGAACAGAGAATCACAAAAGTTATGCATTGAATTTCTCAAGGAATTTCAGTTAGACTTTTCGCAATTTTCTGCCATTTTTGTTGTTGTTATAAATTTCCTTCTTTTAAAATGTATAAAAATAGAAAATGAGAAAAGAAAGAAAAATTATTTTAAATTTTAAATTTTTGCCTATTTTCTTAAAAATTGATTTTCAAAATGGACCGTTTGTATTTTAACGATTACCCTAAGTCAGGGAGTAAGATTGTAACATAAACCATTTTAATATATAGAACTATATTGAAAGTTTAATTTAAAACAAGTTCTAAGAGCTATATATCGGAATATAGAATAAAATTTGATGAACAAACTCTTGGAAAAACTAGGTGGAAATCTTGTCACGTTTGCGATGTCACGTTACAAATTACTAATAAAACTTATAAAATATATAAAACGGTAGTTACATATCAAAATTATTTCTAAAATGGAAAACTACATTATTTTATTATGGTTTAAGAGTATTTTCTTCCAAATTACTCGCCACATTTCGCAGACTTTCGCATTTGTCAAGATGAAGTCAAACATGACTTCAATTTTTCGTCGCGTTCGCGATGCATTGTTTTCTATAAATAATTAAAAAACGAAAAGTCTTCAAAGCTTGTCTTTTATCATAAAAATAGTGTTGATAAAATGCATTAAACACGTGAGAAAACAGTTTTGAAAATGTCAGCTTTAACCAATTTTTTTTTTCATTTAAAGACGTACAAATGTCGCGTTTGCGATCCTGGAAATATCCATATGCTTTTTTTATTTAAAAATTGTAGTATAAAAGTTACTTTCCAATTTTTTTTATAAAAATCAAAAATAAAAGTTACTTTTCAATTTTTTGTAATAAATATCAGGAAAGAACTTTTATTTCATACTTTTTTTCATAAAACTTATAATTGTTACGATCCCTGTTTTAAGTATATTTTTTAATTTTTCATATTTATTTTTTAAAATCAAGAAATTAATATAGTGTAAATACAGTTTGAGGGACCGAGGGGTAAATATTTTAATTATAATTACAATAATTAATAATAATTATATTCCATACAAAATATTCAAATCAGACAGCTATGTTTTTAATTATTTCCTTTGTCATTGGGGCGTTAAGTAATAAACATTAATATTAATACGTATGCGTAATTTGAGTCAAGTTTTCCGTCACAATATTTACAACATTTTTAAATTTATATCTACGTTGTCTACAATTAAGCAGCATTTTAACTGTTGCAACACTTACCGAGTAGCTGTAAATGCCGCTGGAGAAGTATTTAACTTCAACTTTTTGCCCAGCGCATTTTGAGTGCTCTACATTACCATACTTTTCAGATTATGCTTGCAACTTATGCCAAAGCGTTTGGCCCGGCCAAATGCACAACAACAACAACAACAGCATATGGAACAAAAGACAGGCCGCTTAAAAACCTTCCGCTCATTATAAAACGCAGCACATGAACCTCATCTGCTGCTGTGGTTGTTGCTGCTGCAGCTGCTTTTGCTGTTATTGCTGTCGTGGCATGCCACACGGTTGCCAACGGTGCAACAGCAACAACAACAACAGCAGCAGGCAGCCCGCCCCATGCAACATTTGCCACACGTTGTGCTTTTCATATTTTTGTACAATGAACGCCGCTAGCCTTGAGCCAGCTCTGCTGCAGCTTATAGTATGTGTTCTACCCATCGAAAAAAAACCCAGTGCAAACCTGTGCCATGTGTAACTGTCGCTGGCAACACCCAAAGACCCAAAGAAACGAGACCAACCCAGTTCGCCAACCCATCTTTTGCTTACAATTAACCTCAAAAATGAGTTTCCATTAAAAATGCCCCAGAGTCATCGATGTGTCTCTGTGTGTGTGTGTATATATGCCACACACTCTACTTTGCTGCTGGGCTGCTTCTTTCCCTTCCTGCTGTCCGTCTCCTGTGTCTGCGACAACTTTACGACATCGCCACGTGACGTATGTTGAGCTGTCAGTTGTGTTTAATGTGCTACGCGTTGCATAGTTTCTTTTTTTTTTTGTTGCCATCGTTGTTGTTTTTGTTGCCGTTGCACTTGTCCTTTTCTTTCTCTTCTTTTTGGGCCCCTTTTTTCGTCATTCGACTTAAGCCTCTTCCCAAAAAAGAAAAAAGAAAACCGAAGCAACATTATCGAAATTGTTGTGAGGTCTCAAAGTACACAGTAGTGCGTATTAGATCAACTACCAAGGCTAAGACCAGATGAGCTGGCTTCTTGTTGATGTCGTCAAGTGTAGAAACAATATTAATAAACTGAGCTTGTAGTACGAAAAGTTAAGGAGTGTTGACTTGACCTTCTTGCTGCTTTATTAAAAGAGATGTGTAAATAAAACCAAAACGGCAATGATGATAATTTTTTAAGTACTCGTATAAATTATAAAAATGTATAGATCAGTATGCTAGGCAAATCCCATAAAAATTATTGAAATTTAATCTAACATAAGGCTAATAAATATTGTAAGCAATGCCACATTAAGTAAAGCAAATACCAGTTAAATCATTTGTTTATTTTTATGAACAACTAAAAATAATATTTTTTGTATTTAAATAGAGAATGTTGTAGTAATAAAAAAAATATTAATTCTTACTATACTACGAGCCCAAACCACTATTAATTCGTACGGCATGCTTTTTTACTCGTATGCAATTTCATTCTCTTTACGATAGCAGAAAAACATTTTATGTATTTTCAACAACAACATTAATGAAATAAATTTATTCCAATGCACTATCGGCGAAAAGTCGATTATTCTGGCATAAACTACAATTTTAAAGCTAGAGCTTTCAAATTTGGCATGAACCTTATTTGAACTTAAATAGAATTTTTAATTTTTTTTTTTTGGATTTGGACCACGCCTTAGCTTTCCCCTCCTCACCCGACTATGAGAAAAATTTTTAAAATATTTATGTAAAATCCAAATATAAAGCTAGAGACCTGAAATTTGGCACGAATCTTAGATAGGTTAAAGTAGAATTTATGCAGATTTTTGTTTTTTAATTGGATCTTTTCTTCGCCCTCTTTTTCTAACTGACTCAGTAAAAAAGTACAATTTTTTTTTATTCGCTGAAATATTAAGTGAGATATTTTAAACTTCACATGTTTGCTAATTAGACTTTTATAAAATTAAAAATTTTTTTGGAATCATAGTTTGACCATGTGTTCACCTCCATTTCCATCCGATTCCGGAAAATTCTGATTTTTCTACCATATTTTAGCATACTTTTAATCGATTTTGCGCAAAAATGCGCAAAAGAAATTAATAACACTATATACTAGAGGCTTTAATTAATAACTTGCCATACTTAGTTGCTTGCGCCATCATGCACTTTATAAGTATTACTCCACGGAAAAGAACTGCATTTCATATTTTTTTTGCTAAAAATACATTTAACAAAACCGTCGACAACAACAACTAGACACAAATTTTAATACATATTACATCAAATAATCATTTTATATACCGTGAGCATCATATTCCATATTCAACTTGATTTCTTTATTAAAGCTTTGCTTATAAAATTACGCTTGAAACACAATGAACTAACGGGCAAATTTTCAAAAGCATGGGCTTTTACAAAACAGCTGACTTTAGAGAGTTGCCACAAGAGAAGAGTTGTCGCATAGCCCGAAAAAGAATATGTTTTAATCTAACTGAAGTGTTAACATTCAATAAATAAAGTCACATTTTGAAAATACTACCATCAATTTTTCGACTTTATGCCAGAAAAATCGTCAAATCGCCCAATGTGCAATGCTTCCTAGCAACGACGACTAGCCAGATTTAATTGCTTAGCTGTTTCACAAAAATTCTGCCTTGATTTTAAATTATTATATAAACAAGCTACTTATTTCTGAGCATTAAGCTTGGAATTGTGTCGAGCAATATTATTTTTTCACCTACTGCATTGGATTATTACTTACAGAATATGACTAGATAGTGATAATGTTCTTCTGTTTGCTTCTGCTTTGATCTTCTTCAGATCCTAAGCTAAACTTACGCAGCGTACGAATTAACAGTGGCCAAATTTTTTGTATCAGTAAACAGAAGCATTGGAATAAATTAGTTTTATTAATGTTGTTGTTGAAACTAGATAAAATGTTTTTCTGTAATCGTAAAGAGAATAAGATTGTCTTTCAGAAAAATATAGATTTGGATGTGATATCTGCATTATCGTCGCAAATATCGTTCGTCAAACATTGCATATGCTTAAATGCATTGCATGCTGTACGAATTAATTTAATTAATTATTGTGGTTTGGGTTCGTATACTGTACGTATTACCTTCAATTCATTACAACCAAATACATTTTAAACAATGTTGATTTATATTAATAAAATAAAATATTTAAAAAATACAAAAAAAAAACGCATAAAAATTATTATATTATATTATTGTAAAAAATTCTCGATTTTAATTTAAAGAAGAATTATGATATATTATTATTAACTTAGCGAAGAAAATTTAAAAATTGAGTCAAATTTAATAGAATTTATGAGTTTCTATTAAATTTGAGTCAAGTCAAGTTCATTTCTAATTTTGTTAGTTTCTTTTTTCTCTCTTGTACTTTTTTACTCTGCTTTTCAGTAGGGAAACTTACCCAAGCTATTTTCTCTTTCGTCATGCTCTCACTTATCGTGCGTTTCTTTTATTAATTTGATGTGTCCGATGCATGCTGCATGTTGCACACTCATGTGTGAGAGGGTGTGTGTATCTGACAGTAAATTATAGATTCCTCGACCTCCGTCAGCAAACAATTTAAATTTCTTTTTGCCGTGGCAAAACAATTAGACGCTCGATCAGACTAAGTGCTGATGCATTAATCTATTGATTCATCCCTTACAACTCACACCCAGCACAAGTACACATCACACACAGACACACAGCACACTCACATACACATGAGAGCACGTTTTTTGGTTTAGGGCGGAGTCTTGACCATTTTAAATTGAATTTTAAATTAATAAACGTTGCGGTTGCATCAAGAATTACAAATTTATACTCGTCGTGCATGGCGTCTTCTTTGTGGCAACTTTTTTCTTTTTTTTTATTGTTGATGTGGTTTTCTTTTCTTTATTTTGTTGTTTTTGTTTTGTTGTTGCCAACGTCGCGTTGGTTCCTGTCGTGCACTCCTGGCATTGTGTCCAAATCTATGCACATTTTTTGCCGTCTGCTTGTGACTTGCTCTCGGCCGCTTTTCTATTATACCTCTTTGTGTACCCTGTAAATTGGAAAGTATCGATTATGCTTAAAAATACCTGATTATTAATATGAGCAACTTGTATTATTAAAATATTTATTTTACTATTTTTCTGACTTGATTTATTTATTAAAAACTAAATTATTTATCTACTTTTCATAAAATGTTGAAAATAAATGCACAAATTGGGCAACAAAATGACTCCAAACAAATTGTCACAGGACATTTAGTAGTTGGGTATACCCTACTGTAAATGCAATGATGCTCACTTTATTCTTTTGTTGCATATAAATCTTGGTTTAGCCGACTGCGCTTTCCTTGCCCCGTTGCCCCTTTTGCCACATTGGCCACAGCCTTTGCATTGCTCGCTCTTCTTTTTTTCTATTTTTTCTATTTTTTTGTATCGCTTTCTTGCTTGTATTTTCTTAATTTTTCTTTTCTTATTTTGGAATGTTTTGCTTTTGTGGTTTTAATTCTATTTTCAGTATAAATTGTTTCGCTACACTAACATTTTACAGGACGAACGGCGTTTTACAGTTGGCTGCTGTACGTCCTGTGTGGCATGCAACTAATTACATTTGCATATCTATGGCAAAGTGAAAATGCGGCCCAATAGCGAGTGCAAGGCACTCAACTCAACACTCGGCCAAAATAAAAACAAAGTTTAATTTATTATTTTTTTTTTTGTTGTTCGGCAACAAACATCAAACTCCGCCGCTTGTCGTCAACTCTCAGTTATCGCCAGTCGCTTTGCGGTTACAATCAGTATAATTATAAACTTTTTCCAGCATTGCTTACGCATTCGCTTTGTGCAACAACAATTAGAACAACTTTGGCGCTGTCCAAGGCAAGCAATTAAATATGCACTTGGCGTCTTCTTCAACTCGTATTTTTGCCGCTGATGCTGCTGCTGCTGCTGCTTTTTCTACTGCATCTTCGACTTCCTATCGCAGCTGTCATCACAGATGGCCACGCCCACACGCACGAGTGCTTTCACTGAGCGCTGCGCTGAGCATTTTGTTAATTAGTCTATAATTAATAAGAAAAGAAAATTGAAAAATCCAGTGCAACTCAACGCTTTGATTGCTTAGCATTTGTTGTATTAAGATTTTATGCTGTTGTCAGACTACAGCATTTCCTTCTGCCATGGATATCGCTTACTCTTCCTGCTGCTGTACTTGTTGTTGCTTAATTTTCAATTAAACATGTGCCACTTGCCAGCAGCAACAACATATTTCACTTAATAGCAAATCAACGCCAGCGCTCATTAGTATGCAACACTTTTTTATGCTGACATTTCTGCCCATCACAAAACCAGGAAAACTTGTAAATCGCCTCGAGTTGTCGCCCCTCAGAACACTTTATTTGTTAGTATTGTTTTGTATCTAATTTCAGTTTTGTTTAGTTACAAATAAAATGTTGTCTATATTTATCTTTTATATTTATGTCAGACTTTTAAAATATTCTGCTTTATTTGTGACCTGATATTCTAAATTTAAGTTGCTTATTTTATAATAATTCAAAACCACAAAAAATATTTTTCATACGTTTATCGATACGATTTTAATGTAAGGGTTAGTTGGAATTCTCTAGTCATTTTAAAAAACATCCAAGTCTTTGAAATGTTAACTATCTTAAAAATATGATTACTTAAAAAGTATAGAAATTGATTTAAAAATAACTTTCAGCTAAAGTATATTAAAGTATTATAAATGCAGCTCTTTCAGAAACACATTTCTTTTTAGACTACCTAATTTAACTAATGTGAACCTGTTTAGTTCATTAAATTAACTTCTGAATCTCGAATAATCTGAATAGAAAATTCAAATCTGATCGATAAATGTCGCTTATTGTGTGCTCTTCCCAAGAGGTTTTGGGCCTCCAAGTGGCGTCAGTTACTGTTTGTATCTGCCACAAACGAGTAAATTAATCAAATGAACTACCTTTACATGTAATTAACAAAGCCCCAAACAAATACTGTACAACTGATGTAAAAAAATAAGTTTTGGGGCAGGTTATTTCTGTTATGTGCAACAAAACAACATGGGGCACAGAAAATTAATAAAGCTAAAAGCATGCGACCAATAATGTTTATAAATTTAATTATGTAAATGTTGGGCTATAAAAAAGATAGAGGCAGCCAGAGAAGGAGAGACAGAGGGAGGAGAGTGAAAGGAGAACGAGAAAGGCTGCCAACGAGCTGAACATCGAATAAGGCAAAAAAAATTTAATAGATGTCAAGCACAAATTGAAATGCGAATACCAAAATAACAGAGAAAAGTTAAATATAAATATAGCAAAAAAAAAACAAAAAAAAAACAAATAAATTTGTTGATATGTATTAAAAGAGTGGCTGCAGAGAAATAGAGCGAGAGAGGTGACACAGAGGCAGACGATATGAACTATAGATCAGAATTGTTGAACCCATCCAAAAAGCTGAAAATGTTGAATCGCATATGAAATTAATTAAATTTTTTCTGTTGTCAGTGTGCACGTTGGACATTAAATGTGTCTGCTTTATGGCTTTTACCTCCAAAGCGAGACAGACAGAGAAAGATAGAGAGAGAGAGAGAGAGAGAGAGAGACAGATATTCAACATGGTCTTCATGTATGTATGTGCGCATTTCCGTTTGGTTATTAGTTTTTCTGCGCCATTTCCGGGATTTTTTATGTGCGAATGTGTATGTGTATGCGGTTTCATGTCCGTGTGTGTGCGTGTGTGTGTGCGGAAATCAAGGCCCTGTGGTTGTTGTTGTCATGTTACTGTCTTAATTTAACTTGCAACGGTTAATTAAAACAACAATAAAACCAACAAAGACAGAGAAAGCAAAATGAGTTAAATATATATAGAGAGCGAGAGAAAGAAATACAGAAAAAGAGCGAGTGATGAATGAATGAATGAAAACTCTCGATGCTTGGAAATAGCCAAGGAATTATAAAGAAATAGTCTATAATATTAATTAATATTATTTAACCAAATTTCAGTATACACCAAATATATTGAAAGGTCGAAGTAATATTACTCCATAAAACAACATTAAATTTATAAAAAATATATTGACAAGTTTAGACAGTCATTTTATTGTTAATGGTGCAAGACTTATATATATTTTACAGCTTAAAACTAAAGTTTTTGACAGAAAAATAAGAAATAAATTCGAAAAAACTAAAAGTATTTTAAACTATTAAAAACATTATCCGATTTGATGCTGAAGCTATTTTCTGGCTAAATGCCACGTATAATCATAATCATAAAAATGAATTAAATAGTAATAATTATAAATTCAAAATTATGCAATGAAATGATAAATGGAAAAAAAAACCCACGTCTGGGCTATTTATCAATATATTTTACAGTTGTCGAGGACCAGAGTTGCCAACATGTGTCGAAATTGCCAAGGTAGATTTCACGTTTGCAGTGCTATACATTTTATGAGCATATTTCGAATAAATAATATATTTACACTCGCTAAAAGAGAGAGAGAGAGACAGATACCCAAAAAGTGAACAAAGGGGCGTCACTCAATTATGTGGAATAAACGGGGGGAGAGGTGAGGAATGGCAACATTGCGAAAATGCAATTATGCAACTTTATGCGAGTCTATTTTAATGTTTAACATGTCATTTACATATGAAAGATTTAATGGCAGCGCATTGAATTGAAACTGTCATGGCAGTGGTGGCAAGGGGCACAGCACGGGGGAAATATCAACAACAAGCACAACAACAATATCAAGCGTTACAAAGAGCCAATTAAAAGGCTAACAATGTGCGCTCGTTGCCCAAAGTTTTTTAATTATAACTTTAAATTCAAAAACATTTAAGCCGAATATGAATGCAAAACGCATAAAAACGCCTGTTTGTTGCCCATAAAAGTGTGCTATAAAATGTGTGTGCCTCACACACACACACATACAGTTACATGTATGTATGACCATTAAAACAGCTGCCAATGAGCTTGCAGCTGTAGCTGAAATACCCTGAAATACATGCTGCCAATTGTAAATTGTAGTTATAAGACTATCGCTCAGGTGGGGAAAATGGAAAAGTTTCTTAGAGTATGGGGTATCTGCTAGTCGGGCACATTTGACCTGTTGTTGCGCCGCTTAATGGCCGGCACTGTTAATTGCGTGCCATAAATCTGTGTACAGCAAGTCCTCAACGCCATCATCAACCTCAATCCCAAAAAAACCCATTGCCATTTTTTTTTGTCTCATTCAGTTTTCTCCATTTCCATTTCCATTCACATAACGCATACAGTAGTCGTATATATTTTATAACTCTGACTGTTCTCTCTGACTATCTCCGGCAAAAAAGACAACAGCAATAACAATAACAACAATATAACAAAAACAGACGAATGGCCAGACAAAAGTAACATGTTACATGTAATTAATTTCAAATTATTTATACATGAACGCGTATGGCCAGTAAAAGGTACCTAACAAATAACAACAACAACATCAGCACCAAAAAAACATCAGCAAAAACCACACAAAAATAAAAAGAAAATAAAACAAAGTTGAGCACAGCTTGCGGCGATGTTCGCACTATGCATCGTGCTCATCTAAAAGCCGAGCGATGGCTCAGAAAACTCAGCACTTAATGAAAAAGTTAATATGTACAATAGTCAAAAGACTCTCTACAAAGCAGCAGGGCAGATGAAATATATATATTTATATGGAAATAGAGTGAAATAGAGATTAAAACATGGGAGATTTTAGATAAACTTGGTGCAAAGGTTAATTGAGGCAATCTGCTGACTCTAATATCTATCTTTTGTTTTTTTTTTCTGCTGGCTTGCTTTTAGATTCTCACTAACTCCGATCGGTTTCGTTTGACTTTCAATCATCAGCATTTTAAAAACCTGCACTCCTTCATCTTACTTTTCGGTCTTCCTTTATTTCAATATATTTTTCACTTGCTGGCTGCTTTTTAATTCTTAAAAAAAAAAACAAAAAAGTTCGAGAGGTCGGTTGAAATTTCGAGATTTTATTATTCGATTATGTTTTTGAAGTCACAAAAAGCTTGCTTAAATTATTTTCAATTTTACCAACATTTTAATTTTTGGTTATGTTTATGGTTTTAATTTCTATTTAATTTAAAAAATTGTTTAATGCATTTTAATAATTTTTCCATTTTGTCAAATATTGCATTAGTCTCAAAAACTGATCATTTCTTCTGCGTTGCTTTTTTCTATTTCCAGCTACTCTATTGCAAATTCTTAAATTATTTTTTACTCTACATCTTTTATCTGCTCTTATTCCTGTTCTTATTCCATTCTTAGCATATTCTCCTCCTACATTCTAGGCTTTTATAGTTTTCTCGATTTCCCTTTGTCAATCCCCCATATATTTCTTTGTTTTTTTTTGTTTTCATTCGTTCTCCTTCTGTTGGCCACCTGTCTCCCCCTCTGTTTCACCTTTATTAACTCAGATTTCTCAGATTCGAGTTTTTGCCAGCCTTCATTCTTTATTCTTCATTCTTTCTCTCTCCCTCTTTTTATCCACTCTTTCATTAAACTCTTATTTTCGAACTTTAAAACATGCTATCCCGTTTATATTTTCATCTGCTGTCTCCTCTGATTGTAGCTCAAAAGTTGTAACCAAAGCTAATATGCTTTTCCTCCAGTTTTAGCACATGTTGGCCCATCCACTTACCCGTTTGCTCTTGCCAAATCAAGTGCATAAAATTGTATTCGACTGGGTCGTAAAGTAGCCTGCCTTTGACTTGAGCCTGGCACTTATAGCCCTGTGACGAGAGGCCGCAAAGTATTTATTTGTTAACTGGTTTAATGACGCCAGTGTCGAGGCAGCTGCCACGCCCTCTTTTCGCTCGGGGGCCTCATAAAATGCGTGCCACGCACTTTAAGCCACAAATGCAATTGCTCTCTCTTTGTATATGTGTGTGTGTGCGTGTATGTGTGTAAATCATAGCATTTTGGCTTTAAGCGTTAAACTGCGCAGCATTAACTGCCAGTCTGCACAGCAGGAGGCACCTGTATACTTTTATACCTGTGCTCACAGGTGGGGCCAGGAGTCGCAGTCGCAGTCGGACATGCCGTGGGACTGAGGACAGGGTAGGGGCAGGTGAAAGTATCCGACGCAGCAGCTGCGTTTCAATAAGCACATAATTGAATTCTGATCATAAATTTGCATTATGGCCGTAACGCGGGATTCTGGCGGCTTCACTTTGCTTTGCTTTTGGTTTTTGGCCAACAGCCCAACAATATATAATTTTTCGTTTGCCTTTTTTTTTTTTGCGTTGGCAGCACGTGGCTTATGGCATAATTTTACCCAAAACGCACATTTCGCATTGGGTTCAGGCAACAGGGAGAGATACTCATAAAAACGTGCTGCATGTAAATAGCCGAAAAAACCCGCGCAGCTGGATGGATGCCAACAGTTAAGGGAGTTGGGCAAAATGATAGTTGAGAGGCAGGAATTGAAAGGGGAGAGAGAGAATTGAAAGAGTGTCCACATAAAATGCAACGATTTATGGTCGAAAAACCCCAAATTAGACACTCGACAATGGTCAGAGCTGAATGATAGTGGGCTCAAGTAAATTTGCAAACAAAAACTACAAATTAATTACATGGAAATTTGTGGTAAAAGTTAACTTTAAGATCATTACAAAATTCCAAAGTGTAAAAAATGCTTATGACAAATTTATATAAATTACATTTTTGAGTATAAAATTTCAGAAATAATTTTAAAATCTAATTAGTGTGTTCAACTTTCAAAAAAATAAAAGGCAGTCGATTTTTGTGCCTCTGTCTGTTCGAAAACTAAAATCTCTGACATTTCAGGACAATAACTAATTTTATATCCTAACTGACATACGGTGGCTTAAAGTATGCAGGTCAAATTTTGACATTTAAGGCTTATTTGCGCCGTTATCGTTAACATATTGGCATCAATGGAAAGGTCATTTAAATTCCTGATTGACACAAAACTTTCCTTAACCCATTAAGTACTTTTCGAAAATTTTAAATTTATGTAAAAGTCTACTTTTTCAACATTTTTCCTCGATTTTTTACAAAAAATAATTTGATGCAGAAAAATTCTTTAACCAATTCTAAGAGTGACTGCAAAAAAAAATTTTGAAAAATATTTTTGCTAATATTTTTTATAATATTTTGAAAATCCTAAAAATGACTATTTTAACCCATTTTTGCTACTTTTCATACAAAAAGTGGCTCTTTAGAAATTTTCAAAAAATCATAAAAAATACCATCAACAAAATTTTTGAAAATTTTTTTTTTGCAGTCACTGTTAGAATTGTTTCAAGAATTTTTCTGCATCCAAATATTTTTTGTAAATGCATTGTAAGTACTCCCGGCTTTCCAAAAACAGTTGGAAGAGATACACATTTTTAAATATGTTGTTTTTATTGAAAACAAGCTGGCAGAAGGAATAAATTATAAATGTTTAATGGCATTTTCAAAAAAGAGTAGCTTATATGTAAAACAAGTTAACAGCATCAAATTCACTTGTGATTAAACTTTAAACTTTATCTTATTTAACTAGTATGTACTTCACACACACTTGTAGACTACAAGTTGTAGTTTCGTTGAAGTTGAAGTTTTCGTTTATACTTATAATTGAAATTGTTTGCTTTGTAAATGTGTGTGTGTATTCAATGTGATGATTCAATCGATTTACTTGTTATTCAAATATGCAGATGCCTTCGGATACCTCCCTATGGCATTATTTGTACATCTGTTTTATTCCCAAAACACACTCACACACACACACGTAATAACTTTCGGAGAATATGTATATTTATACTATTTTAATTTACAAGCTCATTGACTGCCAGGTAAAGCATGTTTCAAATATTTTATTGGCATATTTATCTAATTGCTCATCAATTTCTTGACTTGCGGCTCAAGGAACAACATAGATACTACATATTTCATGTGGGAGTCAAAGAAACCATTTACGGAGGGGGCGTGTCATACATTTCGCATTGATTGTTTTCAATGCCGCACAACAAATGTGCCTGTCAAAAATTAATCACTTGCACTTAGTAGACAACACCCACACCCACAGCCATACACATACACATACACGCACACATATAGACACAAAGACAATGGCTGCTACACGCATTTATAATTGAATTTGGCTTTTGTTATTGCTTCTGTTGTTGTTGTTGTTTTTGTTGTTTTGACGCTGTCTGTCCAAGTTGGCAGGTCGACAATCGATGGCCAATGCGACTGGCAGCAGGCAGCAGGCAACTGGCAACTGGCAGCCGCCTGAAAGCACGCAATTTATTTTCATTTCTCTAATAGACTTATTTAGACAGACACACACACAACACACAACACACTCACACAACACACACACACACACACTCACACATTAAGAGCGGAAGAGAGAGAGACAAAAATAAAAATAAGCTGCCTGCCAATACGCGTGTGTGTTTCGTGATAAATTATTTGTAATTTATTAATTTATTTATTAATTTCGCCGTCTGTTTTGTTTTTGTCTGTCTGACTTCACTCTCCCTCTCTCTCTCACTCTTTATACACTTCTTTATGCGCTTATTTGAACATATTTGAACTCTTGTCACGATATGCCCAGACAATGAGCTGACTCGTAAGCCAATTTCAACCTAAAGTTCCAATCGTATTATTTAATAAATTTAGTCAATTGAGTGCGAATCGAACTGAAATTCTTCAATATCGTGTCGTATATCGTATTTGAACTAACCACAGTGTTGACAACAGTAAATTAGATATACCAGATCAGATCTGTTTCAAATTCTATTTGCATACAATTAAAAAAGCGTATTTTATTTGTAAAAATCGTTTAAAAACCTTAACAATTTAAATATGACATTAAAAAATAGTAATAAAATATAATTATTATAAATTAAATTATTAAATATAATATTAATATTCTTTGTCATGCAATTGCAAATAAAAACATTTTTTATTAATTTATTTTGTTAACGTTTTTATTGTTCCTTAAACAAGTTTAGATAAAGAGTATGCAAGAATATCATCTGTTCTAGGAAACTTTCTTGTTTTTCTCCGATTCCTTTGCTGCTCATTTAACTTTCTGCTTTATAGTATGTATTTGTTTTTGGGCCTCATTAACAAGGTCAGCAACAATGTGAAGGTGTTTATGGCTTTCGCTGTCTAAACTTGTCTCTTGTTTCATTTGTATGCCTTGGCTGAAGGCGTTTAATGGCTGACTCGCATGCGAGTCGCAAGTTGTCGGGACTTGTGTTGACAATACAAATGGATTTCCAATGATTTATTATTGCATTAGAGCGCATAAGACGCCCAGCAAAAAAAAAATGAAGGAAGACGACAAAAAAGAAAGAAAGTCAGCAGAGTCAAGATTACTTAACTGTTTTGGGGAACGCATCGCTTACAGTCCACATTAGGGATGAGTATCGATATTGTATCGATGTTTTATCTTTTAAAAGGCAGAAGTAATAAATAAACGCAGATTTGTTAATTTATGCTTACAATTAAAAAACAAAAATTTCATTTAATTTATTTTATAAATTATACTCGGATTAACCCTCTAACACCCAAGCATGCCTCGAGACACTTATCCGTTAAATCACAATAACTAAAAAAGTAATACGTTTTTCAACATGAAAATATTTTTTAACTGTTGCTAATAAACACAGCTTGACATTTGCAACATGCTTGAAAGCACTCGGAAGCTTTTAATGGTGCTTTTTTTTTTATTAAGACATGCCATGTGTTTTTTCCGTTTTTCTTTCGCGAAAAATCTCGGAAGGGTCAATTTCAATCTGCTCTTATTCTGTACACACAACAAAATCTATTTAGTTGGTGTTACATAGCAATAGATAAATGACAAATCTAAGATGTAAACATATTTTCAACCCTCTTTTTTCACTGATGGCCCCAAAAGAGCCTTGAGTCACTTTTCACATTTTGTCACCTTACAGGTGAACGAAGCCTTGTACACCTTTTCTGAGCTCATTTTTGAATTCAGAGGCCCAAGTTCATCTTAGAAAAAATAACTTCACTTTTGTTTCTTCATTATTTTAAAAGATAGCCTTAGAGGGTTAAGCAATAAAAACTAAACATAGTTAAAAATGTAGTGGGTCAAATATGCTGTGAGTAGGTTGCATTAGTTTGGAATATGATATATCGAAAAGTATCTTATAGCTTTTTCTTTCCTATTGTGAAACTAAAGTAGACACATTTTAAAACCAATTTACAGATTCTTTGATTAGCACCTTTGACTCTTTTTTAAAAGATTTATTTTATTTTTGCTCGTTAAAAATTGTGCACAACTATTAAAATTTAAGGGCTCTTTTTGCTGCTTTCGTGAACATTTGATGAACAAAATTAGTTTATTAGGCTGCTTCTATTTTTTTACTCATATTACTAGGAATGTAATTGATCGCAATGTTTTACTTTTTATATTGGCTCGATACTTTTTTGTTTGCCGATTTCCATCCCTAGGCCACATGCTGTGTGTGTGTGTGTGTGTGTGTGTGTGTGTGTGTGTGTGTGTGCCTGTGTCCAGGCATTTGTTTCTAGCCGGGCTCAGTGTGCAGTCAGTGGAAATGCATAAAAATGAGTCATAAGTTTAAAAATTTATAAAATGCGCCAGCGCATAACTGCCAGCAGCAGACATCCCCAGCAATAGTGGCAACTGGCAGGGAAAGGGGGCGTGGCAGCTGTATGCCATTTGCTACATTTCTTGTTACATTTTACTGGCAGTCAGCAGGCAGCATTATCAAATGTCTACGACAAGAAAAATTAAATTAAATTGTAGTGAGTCTCTGCCAGAGACATAGAGAACGGCAAGCAGTAGTGCAAGTGTGTGAGAAAGAGAAAGAGAGAGAGAGAGAGAGAGAGCCTGTGAGATAGGTAAGTGGGAGTCAGGCTGAAAAGTAGAAGAACAAGAATACGAAAAAGTGAGCGTGCTATATGTTAAAATAGTCTTCGACAGGCCATGGTCTGGACAGCGAAATTGAAACTCCAGCATCTAAGACGACCATCTTCCGGGGCCGCCTTCGTAATGCAAACTTAATAAGATGTACGTTAGCTCCCTTTTTCCCTAACCTCCTGTTTCTCTGTTCCTCTGCCCATCTCCATTACTGTGACTGTCTGTCTTTCTCTCCGTCTGACTGTGCTTCATGTCGTCTGTCAGTGGATACACATGCAACTATCACGACTGCACTGACAGTTGGACAAACAGACAAACCATCTACTTCTACAATCCTGTTCGTCAGTTTGCCCGTCAGTTTATCTCTGTCGCCGTATCGTTGCTTGGCAAAAACCGGCGGACAGCTCGAATAGTCAGCAAATTGTTGCCATATAACTGTAATCAGCAAACATTTTATGCTTCATACTCTACTGCATTTTGTATTAGCACTGATGTCGTTCTCGTCTCTCTCTCTCTCTCTCCCTCTGACTGTGGTATACCAATGTACTACTGGTTAACAGACGAATGTTGTCTAGTGTAAGCATTTAACAGATTAGAATTCATCAAAAACTGACATCTTAAAATAATACTAAAACTACTATAATTAAAGCTATAGAATTGTAATAAACATATGGAATACTGCATTGACAATGTGTGCAGCTCGTTCTATAACTGGAATCTGACAATATATTAGTTTAGAAAGTCCGCTTTTAAAAACATTTGTTATGTAAAATCTTTTTTCGATTTGATTTATGGCTTGAAACTGTTTCCCCAGGTGAACTGCGGGTGTAATTTACTCATATAAGTGTATCTTATATTTATGTAATTATTATTAGAATTAATACAAATATTATATTATTAAAGTTATAGAAATTATGTAAATTATAAACAATTTGTCTCGACTATGTTGTGTAAAAATGTCAACCTTATAGCTCTTACCGTTTTGCCTTTACTTGCATTTCGTTGACTTATTATAAATAGCGCATGTTAATGATTGAATATGGTATATCGAACTTTGTTAGTAAATATAATAATTTAAAATCTAATGTTCAGTTAAAGCATAGAGATATATTTCTCTGCCCACTAAGCTGAAACTCTTCATTTTTCTTGTGAAAGCAGCTTGTCTATTTTCAATTATTGAGAATCAACCATCCTTCTATCTATTTAATTGTCTCATTACCAAACACTTTGGTAGCACTTTTAGCCCACTCACCGGGCTCTTCTTTTTTAATCAATTGTTTGTCAGTCTGAGTGTTGAGTACGATGTATGATGTACACAATGAGAACTGCTAAGAGCGACAGCAATTAGGCAAACGTTGGCCCTTCATTAGGCTGATCAATGGACTGCTTGATGTCACTTGTACACAAGCAGGCAGCATTCACATATGTGACATCTACATACGATACACATACACACACACACACACACTCATAGTATGTTTGTATATGTAGTGCACTTGATTGTATGCCACATCCTTTTTGCCAACAGGAAGTGTTGACTGGCCACAAATTTGCCGGCGTCTTGTGGATAAAACTTTGTTATATCTTCATTCTTCTTCACTTTTTTTCTTACATTCTTTTCTCATTTTTTCCTTTTGTGAATGCCGCTGGCACTTGCGGCTTTATTGTTGGTATTGTCTAACATCTTCAGCAAGTTGCCATTTTCCGGCTGCTGCCACTAAAAAACGGTTATTTACTCTGCTTGTAGTTGCCGTAGGCGCAGTTTCCTTGGCTTGTCGCACTCTTCTTATCCTTATTTCCTCTCTCAGATTCCACTGCCTGTGTGTGCCTACTTAACACAATAAACACTCAATTTTCAAGCATGTTTTGTTTGGAATTTGGCTTTGCTACGAGTACTTCTACTGCTGGTTTGAAACTTTGCTAAGCAGTCACGCAATTGTTTACTTTGGTTATGGATAGGGGAGGGATACACGACAGACCAAGTCGGAGGCCTATAATAAATACATTTAACATTTCGACAATTGTTGACTGCTGGTGTTTTGATTTGTTTTCAATTGCTTGCTACAAAAGTTTTCTGCATAATTTCCAAAAATTGACACCAAGTTTAGCCAGCAATGAATGAGACAGTCTTTAGTGTGTTTCCACTACAGTTGAACAGTTGCTTAAACTAAAAGGGGAGAGACGCATCTTGATGACAAAAAGTTTTAAATTATCAAATGTTAGCTCTATTTAGTGTATTATTCTGAATACAATTGAAATAACTTATCTTTTTATCCCGAAATCAGTAGCAAAATTTGCAGTAATTTTTACAAAATTAATATGAATTTAAATTAAGTAACGAGGAGGAGTAACGAGTAGCCCAGGAGTCGACAATACCGTTCCTACTTGTTTGAAATGCACTTAAAGATATTCACAATATATTCCATTGTAAACGAGCTTTTGCTATTTTATCAATTTGAATTGTAATTTATAGAAATTTATTGTTGAAAAAGCCTTAGCTCATGGTCTTAAGCTTTTTCATACTGTAAATACTGCAGTCATCTTAGATGTTTTAATAATTTAACAATAACAACAAGTTGATGCAAATGCCTCAGCATAAGCAAAAAGAAAGCTAATGCTAATGTGCTCCTAGTGGAAAAATGCCATTTTGACGAACTGAACGCAAAACGTAGCAAGTAGCAAAAGGCAAGTGAAAAATGTCGATCCTTGGACTGACCGCGTGCAACAAGAAACTTGTGGATGAAGAAAAGAAAAGGGCACCTCTTATCAATCTTAAAAATGCATGAATAATTAAAATATGCAAATTTGCCTGTGGCCAGTTCCTGAGTATCCTTAAAGGCAACCAAAAGACCGAAAGTCTCTTAAAGAGAACTTTATGTTGTTGTTGCCTTACGCTTTTGGCGTCTGTAAAATGTTTGCTATGCCAACACGATGGCAACATACACACAAACACATACAAATAAAAATAGCCCCGCTCTCAGCTCTCCTCTCCCCCAAGGCATTGGGTAAACAGCATATTTATCAGAGGGAAAAACTGAACTGAGAGAAAAACTCGGCGTGAAAATGCGCCTTTGAAAGTGACTCAATAATGCAAACACCTGGCACCTGTGTGTATGAGCTTTATAGCTGCCACCACTCCTTATCGTTTCTTTTAATGTCTCTGTGTCTGTGTGTGTGAGTGTAAGGTTGTGTGTGTGTGTGTGTGGGGGTCAGTGGCATCTAAAAGCAGACAACATGCAAATAAAGCGCTTTATGTGACGTTGCTTTTGTGCCACCTAATGATGTTTATCACACTCAAGACATTGCCAGTCTATTGAGAAGAAGTGTATGCGTGCATGTGTGTGTGTGTATGTTTTTGGGGTGTGTGACAAGGTGTGCGTATTGCTGAAAGCAATGCAAACTGTGGCCAGGTGCTCGACTCTACTTTGCCTTTATTAGCTAATTCATTAAAATAGCTGTCGCTAAAAACTCACAGCACAACGTGCTGTCGCTGCTCAACATTGTTCGCACATTTTCCAACACTTTTCGCAGCAGTGCCGTTACCACCAACTAGATAGCAGCAGCTTAATTGAAATGCATGAAAAGCCACATGAATTTGGCAGTCAACGACAGCAGCAATGGAAGCAGCAGCATCCACGGGCTGCATCTCCCAGTGCTGCTTGGCTTTATAATAAATGCACATACACGCTTACACACACACAGATACGCACTGACGCGTTGCAATGGTCAGCGATGCGTTTGCACTCCCTCGTCTTTTTCCCCCTTTTTCCCGTCGACACCTCTCGTAACGCTGTAAATGAAGTGCTCGCCAGTTTGGCATGCTCGGAGTTTTGCACTGTCCTCTGTTTTTAGAATTTTTCATTGCATTTTCAAATTGGCAACGCATAGGCAACAACAACAACAACAACAATGACAACAGCAACAATGTGGCCATTGGGAGCCACTAAAACAACAGCAACAACAATGACAACGACAACGACAACAAACATCAACATCAAAATCAACAACTTTTAGTCTTTAACTGAAATGTCGTCTGCCACCACTGAAAGTGACCCTGCTGCATATTTTTGGTTGAGAACAATGCCAAATATTTGCCACCGGATTGTGCATTAAATATGCTCCAAGTGCGATACAAAAATCTCTTCAAATTTAAATAAAACTTTGGGAAAAATTATACAAATAACTTTTACTAAGCTCTCTAGAGTTACATAGAATAATTAACTAACTTTACTATACAACTAAATAAAGTTTTAATTTTGTCTTTGCGTGCAAGTTTTTAGAGGGAAGAAGTCTTGATTTTTGACTCATCTTTTACCTTTAATTTTCCATTTATTTTCAAAAATTTTGGATACTATCGCTTGGTTATTGTAAAAATACACAAAAAAAAATAGCTGAAAGTAATGGAAGCTGAGAAAAGAAGCTTAATCAAAAGAGGCTATATTGTCTATCTTAGTACCATAAACATTTTTATAAAATCTGAAATTATTTTAAAAAAAAATTGAAAATTTTGGCACTGTGAAAAAAGTAATATTTATTAGGTATAAAGAATTTTGCGCAATGTGCCGAGGGTCAAACATTTTTTTTTAAATAATTTACATACATGTAAAACTTAATATTATTCGTCACGAAATTGGATATCAAAAATTTTGTGGTATGAAAATGTTTTTGTCACTAGACTTTTACCTCGTAAAGACGTTTTTTATAAAATATAAAATTCCTTTATCTTTTATTCTTATAATATTACAACAATTTCCTTTACTCTTACATATTCGTATGTCAATAATTCTCAGAGAAAGTGTTGCATATCTCAGGGCACAGCATTTTAACAACATTTCACATATAATTCCCAACGTGTTTTAGTAACTGTTGTATGGTAACCTAAGCAGTAATCTGAGTTGAGCATACTTACCTGGCGTAGAGGTTAACCGTGATCATTAAGGCGGTTCCTCCGGAGTGAGACTTGGCCATTGCACTATTCGGTTGAGTTGACCTCTGCGATTATTCCTAATGTGAATAACTCGTGCGTACAATTTTTGGTAGCCGGGAATGGCGTTCGCGCCGTCCCGACATTAAGTAATACATGTGAGATAAACAAACATCAAATCAAAATCTGTTTCTATGTTTCAAAATAAGAAGTTTATTTAAACTTCGATTATTGATTTATTATAGAGATAGGAAAACTACATTTCTAAGAAGGTAAAGTTCCGCTATGGAATATAGATTCCAATCGAAACGAAATCAATCGCGGTTTAATACTACAAAAATTATAAATGGAATTCTGATAAATTTCGGAAATCCTTAAAAAGTAAATGTAATGTACGGAGTACACCCATAAACCATTGTATATAATCCTTTTTATTTGATATAAAACATGTACATATGCAATTTTTTGTCGGTAGTACCAATAAACGAACATAATATAACTTCGCAGTATATGTTGGCTTACGCTTCTGCAACAAAAAATAAAAATAGTAATATGCTTTGGCTGTGAAAAATATGTAACTCCCGAAACGTTACGTTATTCTCGTATTTACACTGAGCTTTGTATTCGGTACTCTGTTTGCTTGTCTGTTCGTCTATTTGCCATATTCTCTTTTATCCCACAACAAGCACGGAACGTAACCACACACACAGCCACACACATACACTCAAACATACACATACACACACAATACTCTCGCTAAGCAAGCAGAATACACTTTTCTGCATTTGTTTAATAAAAAGTTTTATTTGTTAATTTTTGGCACAGTTTTGTTGTTGGATGCGAAGAAGTGATGCAGCAACAATAAATAAAGCACCCAAAAACCAAGCAATAAAGGGTACGGAAGGTAACGGAGGGGGGAACATGGGCATAGAGATGCAGACGAAATATGGCTGAAAATGTCAGTAGACTGAAAGGATAAAAAGGACGTTGAGCGGCGGCAATGATGGCAACGGCAGCGTCAAATGTCAACATCAATGTTGTTGTTTTTCTTGTTTTGCATATGTGCATGTATGTATGTATATATGCATGTATAAACCTATGTACGTATGTGTGAACACATTATAATGCATACATATGCAGTTGCGTTTTTTTGTCTCTCAGTTAAAAATTTTAATTTCACGCTGAAAAACACAAACAAAGGCACAACAAACCGACTGATAGTAAGACAGACGTCAGACAGACTGTCGGGTGAGGGAAAGGGAGAGAAAGGGGCAAGCAGGGAGAATTCGCAGGAGCACTGAAAAGCAGCTAGCTCCTGGGCGGATTATTGTAGTTGTTGCCACTGTTAAATGTTTTAGCGAAATACACAAATGAAAAAACAAAAAAAATGTCAAAGAATAAATATAAAATAAACAAGAACCTCAACGACTTTTAAATGCGCTTTACTTACTAACTTAATTACGGCAAATTTCTGTAGTTATGGTTTTTTTTTTCAAAATGTGACAGACGTCGCATTGCTTACCTTTATTAACTGATTGTTCAACTTCATTGAGTTTGCATCTTATGAGCACATTATCTTTCTGCTTTGTATGCAAAGTCAAAGACAAACGTTATCAAATAGTGCAAATGCCTTTGTCCTGGAAGATATGCCAGATGAGGGAGAGGAATAGGTTAACGTGGGAGTGGAAACAGCATCCGGCAGATGTGCAATGGCAGCTGCCGGAGCTGCAATTGGAACTGGAGTTGTGTGTTGGGAGTTGGGAGATTTGAATGCTGGATTTAATTGGAAAATGTAAATGAGCTTTGTTCATTTGAAAGATGCAGTCGAGAGCAGCCGCCACTTGGCTGCAAGTTGCGGATTTGCTTTAAACCGGCCACACTTACACACACACACATACTCTCACACACACAGACACATTATAACAATGCGAATCCGAGTGCGACTCCAACTGCGACTGTGACTGCGAATGCCAAGCCCTTAAAGTGTGTCACAAAAGAAAATTGTCACAAGTAAAAATGCTGACCCCGCACACGCATACGCACACTTAAATATATATATTTATATATACATATATGTGTGTGTGTGTGTGTGTAGTGCACGCCATTGTTTGACTTACAAAATGGCGTAGAAAGCGGCAACAAAGGCAACTGTGCAACGTTTTAAAAAACGGCAACTTCCGTTTATAAAAGCGTCATGTAAAACAATACTTTATGCCAGTCTGCGTGGGTGTGTGTATACATACATGGATGTATGCATGTGTTGGCGTATATGTATATTTGTGGCATATGGCTTACCCCTTCCATAATCGTCTCTTTCATATTTTATATTCCATACCCCTTAAAAAAATTTAACACGCCACATACATATTTTTGTTGTTGTTGATTTTGTTTTTTTTTTTTGTTATTCTCTATGCAACATTATTTTGAAACCCATTTTGTTGTTGCTGCTCCAACTGCTTTTTTTAAACATTTTTGCGACTTTTCTTTATGCATTGCAGGCGATAAAACACCCGCAGGATTTCCGGTTATAACGCAGGGTCCAGGCACACGCGTCATCGAAGTGGGTCACACGGTCCAAATGCAATGCAAAGCCATTGGCAATCCCACACCCAACATCTATTGGATCAAGAATCAGACAAAGGTGGACATGACCAATCCCAGATATGTCATAAATAACGGTAAGTCAAATTAAACAATTAAATATCTTAATGTATTCAGTCAGACATTTTAATTTATTATTTATTTTTAATGAAGACACAAACGGCTTCTTTTATCTCTTAAGTTACAAATTATCATAAGACAGTTTTCTCTTTACATCTCAAGCTCAATAAATGCTTTCTTCAGTCTGTTACGTTCTTAACCTTTTTCATACATTTTCAATGAATAAATTCAGCCTGACAGTCATGAAATCAAAAGTATAATATCCAAAAATATACCATTTCGATACGCAGACAGTCATATCTTTTACATTTCAAAGTTATTGTTTTACATGTCTCCCTTTTTTTGGTTTGCCCTGCCAAAAAACGAAGATCCATTTCTTTGATGTTTATCATTCAGCCAAGAAACCCGTTGCCAGGGTCTTTGCCCAAATAGTTCTGCCTGCTTTCTGCTGAGAAACGACTTCATTTATTAAAATCCTGGTCTTTGACGCTACCTTTTTAGTATTTTTTGTTCACTTTTATTTGTAGTATTTTGCGCTTACGCTCATTTGAATTTCTTAGGAGGAGTTTACTTATGCTTCGACGCATTTTGTGTTACAAGTTTTTTGGCGCTTAGTTAACGTTTGACTTTTGCCAGCTGCTCAGCTCAGCTCGTCTCTGCTCAGCTCTGCTCGGCCCTTTTTCGCTGTCCTTTTTCCACCCGCCGCCCACCTCATGAAACATCTGCGAGGCCTGACAAGTGGCAAAGTTGGTCCTTGAAAATGGCGATTGCTCTCGCACACGCACACACCTTTTTAGTTCCTGGGCAGCTGCGGCTGCTGCCTGTTTTATGAGCCAGCTAGTTGAGATCTTATTAGGTAGAAACTTTACAAATGTCAACAGAATGTCGTCCAGGTCCTTTAATCAAGCGCTCTTTTCCTTAAGAACCTTGTCCAGGGGTTTGGGTTTCAGTTTTGGGCCAACTCTAATTACGGAAAATATGCTCGATGATGATGATGATGATGACGATGTCATTAACGCTGACATGAGGCACATCAAACGTTGCCATTTGAAAAACTAACAAAGCCGTCAACAAACCGACAGGACGCGGCGCGATGTGACGGTCATTAGAAGCACAAATATTGACATTAATATTGACATTAATATGCATTAGAAGAGTCCTTTTAAAATGACATCAATGGCCGCGTTGACAACACCAGAGCACCGACAGAACGACTGAGCGACAGACCAAACGACAGCAACAGCCGCGATAACAATGATTATATTTGCGTTGTCTATGGGGAATTGTATCCAAATAGGGGAGTTGGGCACAGTGGGACATCCAGTCATGTTCCAGCAACGCGTTTCAATTGCATATGGCAGTGACAGGAGCACCCGATGAAACCCAGAACAATGCCTGCCTGCCCGCCTGACATGACCATGTCGACAATGGTCGCCACAGCCGGAAGCCAGGTCTGGAGTTGGGTCTGGCCTGGTCAGCCGCTTTAACAGCTCGCAACGTGCTAAGAATGGTAAAAGTTGCAAAGAGCTCGAACCAAATGCTAATGAAATGGACGCTCGCTTAATGACAACCTGCAAAAAACAATTGACTGCTCACAAATAATGGTTGGAACTGCGCGGAATACCCTACTGCAATAATTCTGATAGCTTTCAATAGCTTTCGAAAATTAAATCTGAAATCATTCTTCGTTTTTTCTATATACAGAATAAATGATGTATACATTTGATACCCTTCCACAGTTCTGTATTTAATTTTGATAGCTATGAGAAATTAGTCAGAATTTAAAGAAATAAGTTTAAATATCTTACAAAAAAACAAAGCTTAACGATGAATTCGGCCTGTTCTTATGATTACAGTCTTTACCAATATTGTCTTTATTTTCTATGAATCTATTCTAAAGTCTGCAATGTCAGAGTTTCATTCTATTGTAAGATCTTACATTATAAACATTTTATATATGAAAACGCGAACAAAAAATGTCCACATTTTCTATTTAGCTATTTTAAACTTCACAATTCTCAGATGTATATAAAAAAAAGCCTCTACTGTTGTTGATATTACGTATCCAATAACCATTGGCAGTGGCAATTACCTAGGCAAGAACTAACCACTTTGTTTTAGTGGTTGTAGCGCATTACAAATTAAAAACTGTTGCAAAAATTTCCCCAAGGTAAAATCATTTTTTATGGTGCATGTGCTCTCTGTTCTGTTGTGCACAGCCGACTACAACAATATCCGACCTGACCTATTCGTATTCCAGCTGAAACAAATTCATTTCTTTTTCTTTTTTTTGCTCTTATTTTCTCTCTGGTCTCTGGTCGAAACTGGCAGGGCAGGTCGACTAATTTAGCGTAACACGAACAAAAGTGGCCGTGGACTTTGCGGGTTAAATTAGTTTTACGTGGGCCCAAGCAACTTTCCAGAGAGTTTCGGAGGGGCGAAGTGGGCTGGAAAGAGGGAGAGGAGATATTGTAGAGGTGCCAGCAGACGGCAGACAACAGACAGTCGACAACGCCGCCATCTTTGGCACGTTAAACGAAACGTAAAAATATTTCCGCCAGCTAAATATCCTTTTGGGTGCTCTAAACGTCTCTAAGCGGTTCCTTCTGCTCCCGCAACACCAGGTCCTGTTTTTCCCCATCTGCTGTCCTTTCTGTTGTCTTAAAGTAGGCTTTAAATTTATGAAAATGAAATGAATTTACGCTTCAGGCGCGGACGGGTTAGGCTTGCTTCAGTTCAGTTCAGTTCGGTTCGGTTTGATTCGGTTCTGTTCTGTTTTTCGGATTCCATTCTGTTTGGTTCTGGGGCTGCATAGTAATGATACATACATATATATGAATTTCATAATAAGTTATGCAAGTCATGTGCCGTTTTATTCAATTAGCACTTTATGGTCCTTTATTTTGCAAAGTCCCGCCCCAACCACAGGCAACCGACCAACCCACAGACCGACCGACCAAAAAGGCAGCTTGAGGCGCGTTGATTTTTCGGTTATACGGCCGTCGCGTGCTAATTAAGACCCTCGGGAGGGGTACGTGAGTTATCAAAATGAAAAGTAACTCGGCATAGTCGCACTTCACATAGCTCATTGTCATCTCCTGCTGCTTCTTCTTCTTCATTTTCTTCATCCACGCTCTTTGTACTCGCTTCATAATTAAATTAGAACTTTATTATTTTAATAAAATGCCCCGGGATCCATTTTGCCTTTACACTCCACTCTTCCCTTGTGTTTTCTTTGTCGTGCCTATTCTAGTTGCAATCATATTGTGCCTTCGGTCACGCCCTATTTGCCTTAAGACTTATTAATATGATTATTATGGACCCTTCTTGCCAAGCGTCTTATTAGATAGACCCAACAAAGGCTTCGTATTCAATGTTATTGATTTTACGAATCAATTATAATGCTGTAGAAATTAAAAAGAGTAGATAAATAAAGAAGAACTTTGCTTTGCAAATCGTTTACGAATGCCACACAAAAAGGAATTGAAGAAATGGCCAGTCGAAAAATATGCGTTTTTTTTTAAATAATTTATAGGTATTTTAAGCTTAAAACTCAAGGGATAAACACTTTTACCATAACATAACAAATAAAAATATATTCCATCAATTTGAATACAAATTTTGGCACAATCAAACCATAAATTGATCGAGAATAACATTATCAACCAAAAACAACATGGAAAAACTGACTTAAGGGAAACCAATTGTAGTATAACATTTATATTTTATATAAATATGTGCATAAATATATATAGTAGATTAATTTTAAGTGTTCCAACTGTTCTGAGAACGTGTCCAAGTTGAAACTAAAGAGCTGATGCCCGCAGTGGAAAAATGTTTAATAGTCCTCCTAAAGTGAATATCTGCATTCGGCGTTTATTATTTGTTTATGTTTTTATTTCTACAACTCGCCAGCAAATGACAACGGTCGCACTTCAGTGCACAAATACGTTTATAAATATTTTATTTAAAATTACTTCGGGGCATTGCCGCATTGCTGTTGATAGTTAATTTTGTCCACAGCGAAGCGTAGGCTGACGAACTGAAGAGAGACGAAACGACCGTAGGACCAAACGACCGACAATAATATTGAGGATAATACCTTTATTTTTATTCGCTTGCCCGCCAAATAGTCCCTGAGGGCATTGTTCAATATAAAAAATAAAAATAATAAGAACAAAAAAGAAGGTCGGAAAAAAAAACAAGAAAGAAGAACCTGCATTGGCTTGTACTGACCATGTTCTTCGTTTTTAGAAGGGTTCAATGCGTCTGGGGAAATTACTTTATAACTGGGTCGGGGCAAGGGACAGAAAGAAAAATAAAAAAAAACGAAAAAGGCATAGCAAATATTTTTCAAATGCCATAATTTGGCTTTTAAGCAAAAGAGGCTTATCAGAAATTGGTTTTTGCCTGGCCAATTGTCTTAATGGCCAGCACATGGAATGGGCAATGAGCTTACGCACAACTTGTGCAAGTGTCACCCCCGAGTATCATCACCCCTCCAAGACGGCTAGAAATTGCCAAGGGTTGTCGTAGACTGCTCTAACAATTGAATATTTATACTACAAGTGGCAAATGGCAAATGGCAAGCCAAAGGTTCGAAGTTAATAATATCTTATACATAGTTCGCAAATGGTAAACCTGAGAATCAAGTTAGCAATGAACTAAAAAGTTTGCAGTTAACATCATCTCTTTAGTTAGTTGACAGGCAAACATATTTTAACTATTTAATGATCTTTAAGTATACTAGTCAAATTTATTTATTATTAAGAATATTCTATGATTCGCGTTAAGAATTAAGTTGAGATTATAGAGATTTTTTACAAGGACCATAATCATTTTGAGTTTTATTATAAAAATTACATAGTAATGATTATTTAACGATTTTTAGGTATTTTCTTCAATGATAATGATTAAATTTGAGCGAAATAAATAAGACTCACAAGTCATTATTATTGGGAATTTTTATATTTTCGTTCAAAATAAAGTTCACTTTTAAAAAAGATTACGTAATCATTTTAAAGATTTGTTTTTGCGTTTTATGGGTCCTCTGGGTTTCTTTTAAAGGGATATGCAAAAATACTTTGTGAAAATCCTACACAAAAGCCATGAATTTAAAATGAGTTTCATTTTGAGCGAAAAAAATAAAAATCATAAATAATGATTATTTGTGAGCTTTATTTTTTCGCTCAAATTTAATCATTATCATTATTTTTTTGTATATGTATTCTAGTCAATGATTTTTTGATGTGAAAAAATTTCAATAATCATTATTTTCGGTCCCTGATTTTTTATATAATAGATTACAATAACAAATAAATATTTTACAAGCGTTGAAAAGTGCAGCTTGCATTAAAAGTTTTTGCTGTTCTTCGATATTATTCTGGAGCTACAACAAAAGAGAGTAACAGTTTTTATATTGAAAAAATAAGAAGATGTTGAGCAGAAAGCCAAGAGGCAATCACTTCCATTGAACTCGACTAAAAGAAACCATAAAAGCGAATGTATAATTGAAAATTCATTTTATATATATTTTTAAAACTATAATAAAGTTCAAGTAGACAGATCTGAAGTCTTAACTAGCCGTATATGCTGTTAAAGTTTTATTGTTTCGTGTCGTGTCGTCGGCACATAAAGTCAGGTTAATCTTTATGCTTGGCCATTCCCATAAACGCATACACCTTGTCGCAGTCTCCAAGCTGAGTTCCTTTTTTTTTTTTTGTATTTTTATATGCTCTGGTTAAACTGCAACTACACTAGCTGTAGTAACTTTAAAAACAAGGACGCGCTCGACGAGTCCAACGTCAAAATAACCAGGCGACTATAACTTTAATTGCTGTGCCCATCATTACAATCGCCTCCCCCTCCGGTTCCACTTCGGTTCCAGTCCGGTTCTACTCTTGGGTAAAGAGGCGGGTCGCAATTATTTACTTGAGCTGTAAAACTGTAGTTAAGGCAAGTCAACTTGAAAGCATTTGAGAAAGTTTAATGCTTAAATTATGAGCTACCCTACCCCTACCCTATACCCTATACCCTAGCGTCCCATAGCCCCAACTCGTCTCGTCGTCGAAAGAGTTGACAGTCACTTTTGTTGAAAATGAGACAGTAATTGCCCAAAATGTGCATGACTAGAGAAATGTGGTAAGTAGAGGTGGGAAGAAGTCGGCACTTGGGAATTACTCCCGTTACGGAGTCGGTCAAGTTTTTTCCACCATTTTAGGGGGGAGGTTGATAAGTCGTCCGTTGGTGCATTATCAAAATTGAAACTTTTCACTTTTATAGGGGGCTGTGCGCCATAAATGTCACATTGTTGCCAAAAGACGTTGAGGACTACTTAAATTAAAGCATAATTTAATTAATAATCCCATTTGGCCACATAGCAAAGCACTGAGCACACGCCTTAGCGGCTCTGGGATTCAGCCAGGCGACAAGTTATTCGTACCCTCTCTCTCTCTATCTTTCGCTCTCTGTCTAACTCACATTGTTGTGTGTGTGTGTGGTGTGACAACGGAAGTTACAAAATATGAAAATGACTGCGCAAGCGGAAGTGCAGTTGTGGCATGCCACATGTGTGCCATGTACGTCGAGAAGAAGAATCCAAAAGAGACGTGGTGGAGGGGAACCAAGGGAACAGCTTTTCGTGTCTGTGTGCGCGTATTGGGAGCACCATTGTCTCGCGCCTGTTGTTAACGGCAACTGTGGCACAAAAGACGACAACGCGTTGCCAACACGGTTGCCCTTTAGTACGCTGGCCTGTTGGCTCGTTGTTGCTGTGATTGACTTTGGCTAAATAGTCCATGTGGCCATAAAAATCTACCCAACAATTCTGCAGCACTCGTTGCCCAGCGATGCGTAGCTGCTACATAAAGACGTCGCCGCATTGAATTGGATTTGTTCATGGATGTGGATGTGAATGTGGAAATGGAGGAGTGCTTCCATTTTATGCTTCCGGAATGCATACCATTACCATGCTTGGGATTCCAATTTGCATAAATGTGGTGGGGCTCAAGGTATGCATTCACAATCTAAAGTCTAAGATGTGTGAACTGGTTCGTAAACTATTTCAGGGGATTCGTGCATTCTTTTTTTATTAGCATCTGTCTTGATACTGCAATTTTGATTTGTCTGCTAATTACTCTAACTTAAAGTGTATCTGATTAAGTTTCTAAAAACAATAATGAAATCAAATCCTATTTCTTTTAAAATGGACATTGAAATAGGTGGTTCCCCTAATTTCAAAGTCGATTCACCTTCATGAACCTCTGAATATTCGTATTACCAAACTGAATTATTTTAATTTAAACCAATTTTCGTTTGTTTTAAAACCGGTTCGCCTTAGCCCAACGTTTGCCAGATATTTTCTTTATTTTTATGTGGCTTGAAAGAATTTTTAATTTTCATAAGAGTTACACCACACCCACACACACACACACCTACACACTGTAACAGGGAGAAGCAACTGGTGAAAAAGGCAGGGAAAACGACACCCAGTTGCATGCAGCATAGCTTAATTTTTATTGCTACAGTCAAAGCCCACTCACAAAGTGCTGAAGCTGCCCCCTAAAAAAACCCTTACCTCTTACCTCTCTCATCTTTCTTACCCTCTTAGTGTGTGTGTGTGTGTGAGTGGCTTATGTTAATGTTTTGCCAGCTTGCCAACAATTTTAATGAAAGTTGCTTGCCATAAATTTTAATCAAGTTCTTCTTTTGCCACTCTGTGGATTGTTTACCTTGAAATAAATGGCAAGTGTGTGTGTATTCGTATACGAATATACATAGCACACATTCAAATATTTCGATTATTTAAAATGCAGTGGCATTTAATGGTTGTTTGAATGGTTCAACGGTTTCTAAACAACAACAATAACAACAATCGTTTACTGGGAAGCGCAACAAGCGTAATAAATGTACAACAGCAAAACACGCCAAAAAGTATGCAATAAATTTCACAACAATCAACTTTGATGCATGTAGGTGAACGTAGGCCAACAGCAACAACCACGACAATTGCAAATAAAAAATAAAATAGAAATAAAAATGAAAATGAAACTGAAACGTTGCACAGTAAAAACCGCGCCGCAATCATCTAGCGCTGTGCATCACTTTTAGTTGTTCTCTTTATTTTTATATTGTTGTATTTTATTTTATTTTATTTTCTTCTACTTTTTTTTCTCCTTTCCTTTGCTCGCTTTACACAAAACAACAGAAACACATATAATAAACACGAGTGGGCTATATATGATATTTTGCAACATTTAGCACGGCTCGACGTTTCTACAATTTATATGCATCCACTTCCTGCAAGGGAGGAGGATGAAAAAAGGAGGTGTGGCAAAAATTCGAGTCATTAAAATGATTCACTCAACTGTAGTCTGTGTGTCGCCTCGTATTATTGCTGTTCTTTTCGCTGTGGTTTATTTTTTACCCGTATCTTGTTCGACTGTTGAAAGGCAACGAAGCAAAGCAGACAACGTTTTTATTAATTGGCCAACATCAAGTCAAGCACACACACATTCAAATTCATATCCATCCAAAAACTACAACTATGAATGGTTTATTTGCATTAGCTGCAGCTTTTCATTTATTCGCATTATTTTATTCACCACAGTTATATGTATGAAAAAATCCAAAATTAAAATCCGATAGAGAAAAGTGAAATATGTATTTATAATGATAGAGCTAATGAAACTCGACATTGCCTGTATCTTTTTTTGATTTTTAAAAGATAAATTTAGAAAAGGTGTTTTTTAAACTACAAATATTTTAATAACGTATTCCCCTAATTAAGTTTTAGAAATATAAACACTAAATATACCAATTTACATATATTTATAATTAATATTAACTCATATAAAATACAATTTGTGATGCATCTCAGCATTAACATTGTACTTCCGAACGTTAAAGTTTCTCAATCGATCCGCCGTTCAAAGCAGTTAAATTTTCGCATGTTATAAAAAAAAATAAAAATTAAAACCAATAAATAAAATAAAAATCTGTATAACAACTGAAATCCAATCGCAATACGAAATGGCTGCACAAAAGTGTCGACAATTTTTATCGCCGAAATATGTGATCTATAAATAATGAAGCGATTTAAATCTGAAAGTATGAAATGGTGCAAATGAATAGTTGCCATAAATCATTCATATTTGATATCCTGAATATTTATTGACTCACAATATTCGCCATAAAAGAGTATAAAAATGTTAAATTATGACAGCTGATTAATTGGGGCGTATCCAAGCGTAAATTGAATAATCAACGTTAGATGATTAATTCAGCATGAACATGAAACTAAAATGTTGCATATTTAAATTAATATGTATTGATTAGAAATTCAAAATATGGTGCTAACAATTGGTAAACATAATCCAGCATTTGAGCTCGGGCTTTGTAATTAATAATGTGAATATGATTTCTATATTAAACTATACCCTGTACGCTAAGAAATGTATGAGAAGGTGTGCTATGCAAATATTTAGACGTTATGAGCAGTAAAGAGTTTTGTTAAAATTGTGCTTTTAGTCTGCAACAGACTTATTCCTCCTGTGTAATAAAAAAAATTTAATGACTAATTGGTAAAAACAATCACACACTCATTTCACATTGAGCCATTACTTTATGGGCCAAAACTGTTGATTTAAAAGCAACAATTTATATGCATTTGGCAGAGTATTATGGATTGTCTTATAGTCTCATATGCCCCAGTGTTATGACATCTGAATTAGCCCGTAGTACATATTTCATTTTTTATTGGTCATATAAATATAATGCGAAGGCTTCAACACTTTATGACACTTTATATATACATATATACGTGTGTGTGTGTGTGTATCAGTCACATTAGCTTAATATGCCGGAAAAGTGCGCTCGATATTTAATAGACCTGAGGCAGATTGCCAATGCGTGCAAGAACAACACTGTCATAACTTTTATACGGCCTTTAAAATCATATAAAAATTGTGTTAATTTTCATGTGTTGCGCCTTCCCCATGTTGCTGCCAGCCAGCCAGTGCATAAAAAGAAGGTAAACTCTGGCCATTTTATGAGCCAATGAGTATAATGTGGGTTTCGGCCGTTAAAGTCAAGCTACAAAGCAGGCAACACAGACAAGACCAAAGCACGCATTGGCTTTTATATTTATTGATAAATCTAAGATCTTAAGAATACTTACATATGCCACGTCTACCCTAAAAGAGTTCGTAAAAGCCTTGAAAACATACTTATTGCTAAAGCATTCTGTTTGGATTTGCAAATAACGATTGAGATTTGGAAGCACAACCTATTAAATAGTTTTATAAAAATTTTTAACTAAAAACCGGCTGAATCATATTCTATTCTGACTACTTTTTATTTGTAATCTGCCAATCTATTCAAAAACTATTTCTCTTTTACTTATGTTTTTCTTTGAACAATTAGGCACCTCAACTGTTATCAGTTTTAAAACATAGATAACGACATAACAATTATTTTTAAATTTTAATAATATTTTTCAATAAAATCTATCTTAAACTTAAGATTTAAAATTCCAGAAAAGTAATTAAAATATAAGTTTTGTTTTTCGTCATTGAACTTATCATTCCTGTTCCTGTTTTCACTTTCGGAAAGATTTTACGGAATTGAATTTCTTTAACCTGCTCTAATATCATTTTGGTTAAGTCCGATAAAGTGAAAAACGATCATTTTTAAATACTTAGCCTAAAATAAATTGTGAAAACCGGAACAAGCCTTTATATTCTTTCTTATTTGACAATTTTAAATTTGTTTATTTTGTTTTCTTAAGTATAACACTTAAAAATTTAATTATAATATATGTATTACCTTGCAGTTTTTTAATTAAATATGTTATTTAGCTTATGTGCTATATTCGGCTCCAGGTTTCAATAACTTTACTGGGAATTTCTCGCCCCAAACTATGCTAATGACAGCCACACTCCTTGGCCACCGCCTTGTGGTATTTGGTTAAATCGATAATGTCCTCGTTTAGGTATCTCAGTATGGTTATCGAAGCCAGTACAGTGGGCACACAGCAGGGTTTGGGTAGATGCGGTTTCTTTAAATGCATCAGGGTTTGAATAATCGCATGATTCGTGGCATTCATTTTGTTGCCGAGTGGAAAATTGCAGCCGCCGCTACAGAAGAATGTCTCAAATTTCTTGGGTGCTATGATCCAATTGTGCATTTTCAGCTCCTTGAAGTCGACAGTGAAATTGAGACGCTCACAGGACTGTGGCGGCTTGAAGAGATCCGGCGGAGGCATTCGGGGACCACTTGGCAAAGCCACCTTGCGTTTTTTCAGTTCTCGCTTGAATCGCAGCTTTTGTGCCTTGACCAGCAGGTCGGGTCCATTGAAGTAGCCGACAATGAAAGGTTCTAGGTTAGAGCGTCTTGCTGCTTGTGGCGCCACCAGACCCGCATCTAGGGCACTCAACTGTGCCACATCCACAGAGATGCGCAGCTCGTGGCGCTGCGGCTGCTGGAGGCTCTTGTGGAGCAGCCAGGAGTGCAGTGTCCTCGTCAGATTGAACTCCAGCCAGCCCCTATAATTCGTTGTGGTATTCACAGAGTGCAGTATACGAAAGACTGGCTCATCATCACTCAGTCCCTGATGACTGTAGATTCTTCTGTAAATGGACACTGTGAAGTTCTGTGAAGGTCTTTCCTCCCGCAGACTGGGTTGCTTATAGACACGCAACATGGCCTGAAATAGCAGCAGATCCGTGGGCACATCATTCGTGTTGAAGCTTATATGGAGATCCTTCTCATTGCCCAGCTCTGACTGAGGCTTGATGCGACTGGAGAAAGTTAAGATGCTGTTGCAATTGGCAATCTCCTGTCGATCCTCGCTGGTAACCAGAATATCATCGTCCAAGGAACGCTTGTGCCGCTGCTGCAACACCTCCTGTGGCTCCTGTTCCTCGTTTATCTCGTTGTAGACCTCCAGCAGGAACTTTGAGGCCGAATTGTGAAACTCTGGCTGCACCATGCGTCTGGGTCTATCACCCAAGTCCAGCAGATCGACCATTTCCAATTGCTCGCTGAGCACTGACGATTCCATGTGTGTGTCAACGGTTAAATATTTCGTACCTTGAATGCACACGAAGCTCCAGAGGAGAAGTGATGATAATAACAACATGATGGTGCTTACTGTCCAGTCGCTAATAAGTAACTGAGTTGAATCCTCAAAGTTGCTGCTTCTTTTATAGGTGAGCAGGTAGTCTAGGAGAGCGATTAGATAATCCCTTTCGATCTTACAGCCAAATTACGACCTGTTAAAGGGGTAAACTGCTAAGGATCCCTAGGATCTTAGGTACAGACCTTCTACCTAAACTAAATGTGTTTTTCCTAACACGGGATAAAAACTTTTTTTATTGGGGAGATCTGAAAGTCCGAATAATCAAGAGCCAACTTCTCACAGTTTGATCTTGTGGGTAAATCCTTTTCATAGGTATCTATAATGAAATATCTTCCTCGATCTTCAGAAAATGACAAATAACGCTCAAAACTTTAATGTTGTCTGTCAAATTTCTGTAACTTTAAGATCTGTTTTCTGCTCTTATTACTCAAGCACCTATTTAAAAATATAAATATTAATAAACTATTCGTTTTTAAGTTTAAAATATAAATATGAAGATGTTTATATGTATATTGTATGACTTTTTAATTTTAGCCAACTACATTATCTGCATTCATTATTTGATATATAGAGATTATAACATTATTTATTCTTTACCTTCTCTTTCAGGCATTCTGCAAATAAACAACAGTCGCGAAGAGGATCAGGGCAAATACGAATGCGTTGCGGAGAATTCCATTGGAACGGAGCACTCGAAGGCGACAAATTTGTATGTGAAGGTACGTCGCGTTCCGCCGACTTTCTCGCGTCCACCAGAGGCCATCAATGAGGTGATGTTGGGCTCAAATCTAAATCTATCCTGCATTGCCGTCGGCTCACCCATGCCTGCTGTCAGATGGATGAAGGGTAAGTCTGCAGCTTGAGCCACTCTAAGCCTCGATACTTACATTTCTATTGTGCAGGTGCACATGATCTGACGCCGGAGAATGATATACCCATTGGACGCAATGTGTTGCAGCTGAATAATATTCAGGAGAGTGCAAATTTTACCTGCATAGCTGCCTCTTCTCTCGGCCAAATCGAAGCTGTATCCATGGTCAAAGTGCAATGTGAGTGAAATGATTTGTTGACTTTTATAAAAAAAATATTAACTAATAACTTGTAATTAATTAATAATAATTGCATTTGAATAAAAAAATCATATTTCAAGTCTTATTTTCAATAATAAAAAAAAAAAGCTCATTAGAGTGCATCGATTTATTTTACAAAAAATGGAAACCCATTTTCATAATCTATGGTGAATTCTATGATTTTTTCACCAAGAAACCATAGTTCTAAAATGAATTCCTGGACTGCGCTTTTTGAGTTGAAAAATTTATTTCTTTTTGAAAATGTATATCTTGCGTGTTTATGGTCCGATCCTGACCAACTTGGTGTCAATACTCTTGTTAGGACGAAATGTCCTTTAAACATAAGTTTAATCCTTGGAAAGACGATTTCGCCATTCGTCTCTATCTTAAAAAATTAGTCAGAATTAAAGCAATTTTTTGGCCCAAACTAATTTTTTTTCATTGAGCCTGTATTTTTAATTAACAGAAAATGTCCAACATATTTTATTTAAATTGTATTAAAATTGAATTAAAATATGTTTTACATTTTCTGCAAATAAAAAACACAGGTTAAAAAAAAAAAAATTTAACTAGCCAACAAATAGCTTTAATTCTGACTCAATTTTTAAGATAGAGACGAATCACGAAATTGTCGTTTCAAGAATGAAAATTATGTTTAAAGGCCATTTCGTCCTTTGGTTCTTTTGAATTTCAAAAGTCCTGGTCCTAACAAGAGTATTGACACCAAGATTGTCAGGATCGGTCCATAAACAACCAAGATATAAAGCGCGGACCATCAATTTATTTTAGAACTATGGTTTCCTGGTGAAAAAATCTTAGAATTCACCATAGATAACGAAAATGGGTTACCAGTTTTTAATTTTTTGGGGCAAATACAAATCGATGCACTCTAATGCTCATACCTTAAATAAAGAAAACCTTTTTTTATGGGTATTTTTTTTAGTAACTTTTTAATATTCTTTTTAAAAAATATTTTTATTTTTAACAACTTAACTCTTATCTGGGATATAAATCAAAGCTTATTTCATAAATAAACTATTCCAAAATGCAGCATTGCCGACGGCTCCGACGGATGTCCAGATCTCGGAGGTGACCGCGACATCGGTGCGTCTGGAATGGTCGTACAAGGGACCCGAAGATCTGCAATATTATGTCATACAGTACAAGCCAAAGAATGCGAATCAGGCGTTCAGTGAGATAAGTGGCATCATAACCATGTACTACGTGGTCCGTGCCCTCAGCCCCTACACGGAATACGAGTTCTATGTGATTGCCGTGAACAATATTGGACGCGGTTCGCCGTCGGCGCCGGCGACCTGTACCACCGGTGAGACAAGTGAGTATATCCAACAAACCGACCGACAACACACAAATAACAATCCATTCCAAGATAAACCCACTAACTGCTCTCCATATACATATATGTTCTCTGTATATTCTCACATTCTCTCACATGCCGCTTCCTCGGAAAAAAGGATTTTTTCAAGCATTTCTTTTTGTTTTTGTGCAATTTGATTTTATTTTTGCTTTTGTGGATTTCTTTGCCGGGTTTTATTTAAAATGCGCTACTAACCCGTTCTTGTAATGCCCTTTCTTACTCTCCCTAACTCTATCTCTCTCTCTCTCTCTCTCTATCTGTCTCTCTCATGCGTTCTGCTTCTTAGGTGATTTCTCATTCGGTGGAACAAGTAAGTATTCTTCCAAGCCTTTACTTTGATGGCCAAAACAATTTCAATAACAATTCTTGAGGAGCATTCACATAACATTATACCAATCTCCCTCAATCCTCTACTCTACTCTCCATCTTTTCCCCTCCTACACATCTTCCCTTCCTGCACTTGGCTAGGAAAACAGCTTCTAGCAAGTAGAATCAAAGGTAAATGCAATGTTTAAAAACCGTTGCATACGCAGCTGCGTCTCTATGCTTGTCTGCTGATGTATGCATGTGTGTGTGTGTGTGTGTGTGTCTGTGTGTGTAAACAGGCAGCTGCCACAAGCCCAGGCATCTGCTTATGCCCCCTGCTGCCACACAATGTGGCAGGCAACGCATAAAGTTTGCATTGTTATGCGTTTGGTATGAATGCGCATCAATGTCCTCATATGGTTACGACTCTCTCTCTCTCTCTCTGCTTTCTCCTTTCTCTCTCTCTCTCTCTGTCTCTGTATATGCAACGCTGTTTTAGCCCTGGCAATTGCGCGTACTGACGCGTCCTGCGTCTGCCTTTTGCATTCCTTCTCGTCCTTTTTTTATGCTCTGTAACTTGTCGTATAAAAGTTGAAAACTTTTATTGCCGCAATTATGCTTATCGCTCGCCCAATATCGTTTCGAAATATTATTTCGATAGCATTTGCCAACAGTGGAAAAACGAAAAGAAACTAGCAGCTTCGCAAATGACACGTGTCACTTTAGGTTTTTTGGATTGGGTTTGGGATTCGGCTCGGTTCGGTTCGGTTCGATTTGATTTTAGCTTAGGTAGCAGCTGGCGAAGATCTATTTATGGCTTCTAACGAGAGAAGCAACAATCGATTGTCATAAACACGAGACGGTTTAATGAGACACCAGCGTTGGATAACAACAGCAAATGTCAAGTACGAGTCGTCTCAAACAGAAGCGGTAAATCAGGTGGCAAATAACTATACGATTAAAATAGCTTTTCTATGGTAACTCTAATCTAAAGAAGAACATTTCAACGACTGTGAACTTGTGATTGAAGCAATAATGTATGAAGCTCTGATTTAGAAATGTGAACCTGAAAAGAGTCCTTTTAAGCTTCAAGTTAACTGAGCACTTGACTATTCAACTAAAGAAGCAGAACACAAATTGTAGTATAAATTACAAACCTGAGTCTTCAAAATGTGTAAAAAGGTACATTACACAGAAAAAAAATGCCATTCTAAAATCAAGTATAAAATACTTAATTTAAGCTCGCATTTTTTAAGTATGTATTCAGGATTAAGCTGAATAATCAAGCCTGTATCGGGATTAAATGGGAAAATACAAATTCTCTCTCGGCCTCTCTCATTTCTACCGGTCCAGTGGCTCAATGGTTAGATTCGCCGACTCCAGTTTGAAAAAAATCTTGGTTCGATTCATCCCGTCAATCAAAAAAAAAGGTCTAAATAAAAAAATTTAAAAAAAGATAACTATTAAAAAAAAAATTGAAAAAAAAAAATTGTTAAAAAAAAAAATTTTTAAAAAAAAAAACGTTTGAAAAAATAAAATCTTAAAAAATAAGTTTTAAAAAAAAAATTTTAAGAAAAAAAAGTTTTAAAAAAAAAATTTTTATGTAACAAAAAACATTATAATTAATACAAATTTTTTAGGCTGAATTTAAGAATTTCAGGATTGAATTCGGGATTGAAAAAATAAAGTATTTCATACTTGGTTTAAGAAAATCCGAGATTACCCCACTTCTGACATCGTTTCGGATTGAGCTCGGGCTAAATATCCCGGATTTTTTTTTTCTGTGTAGAGCAAGACTTTAGTTCAGAATTACCTTAGCCAAGGATTTGGTTCAAAGTTGTTTTCAATTTGATACAAACAACTTTTTTGTTTTTCTTTATTATTTAATAGAAAGATTCGTAGCTTTTCTAAGATAAGACTATAATTATTTTAGCACAGTTTTAAAATCCACCTAAAAGCGAATAATAGTTAGTAAAATATATATAAACAAGCAGAAAAGGCTATAGTCGAGCTCCCGACTTAAGGATACCCGTTACTTATTTAAATAAATTAAAAATATTTTATTTTACATTGCTTAAAGACTTAAAGCAAAAACTTAAAGTTATTACCACCTTTTTTATTTGCCCGATCTGTTACGATAGGAGGATATGTTATACTAGAAGTTAAAGTTAATTAGTTTAAAAAAATCCCAATATCTTGAAAACTGTGCGTGTGGTGGTTTTTCGCGATATACGAAGGCGTGGCAAAAATTTTAAACAAACTTGACCTGCATGGGGTTTATAGAAATCTGTGTACCAAATTTGGTTGCTCAAGCTCTTATAGTCTCTGAGACAAGGCACTCAAACAGACGGACATGGCTATATCGACTCGGCTGTTGATGCTGATCAAGAATATATATACTATGTAGGGTCGGAGATGCTTCCTTCTCCCTGTTACACACATTGCACCGAATACAATATCCCCTTTTACTTATTTTTTAAGTAACGGGTATAAAAATATGAAATGATTTAACTCAGTCACTTTGGATTGAGATTTACTCAATTTACGATTCAGATTCAGGTTCAGATTCAGCCAAAGAAATTGAACTGGTTAAATGTGGTTCGTAACAAGTTTGGTAATTAATAAGATTTCAGTTGAAAATTTCAGGTTTCACTTTCGCGGTCATTACGCAAAAGGTGGAAACCATTTTAGAAGCTCTTGAGATTATCCATAGCGATATCTGAGGTTAAGCTGAAGTTGCTGCTATCTTATATTCCAATTTGGCTGTAATACGTGTAATATGGTCTAATACATTTAACTTTAATGCGCACACACATACACACACACATATACGTGTGTTGGAAACTCTTTAACAGCTCCTTTCGTCATGTAATAGGTCAAAGGGCCTGAAATGCGAGTGTGTGTGTGTGTGTGTGTGGGTGTGCGAGTGTGCGTGTGTGTGTGTATGTGTCTAGGAGGCTGCTAGGAATTTAGTGCTATAAGCTGTAGGCGTGAGCATGGCATGCAAGGGATACATATTAATGGAGCGTATCCGTATGTAATGTATATGCTCTTAAATGCAGCTTACGTGACGCTGCCACACGACGCACACAGCCAAGGAGCTGGCAGGATAACTGGCAGACTTGCAGACTGGCAGACAGTAAGGCGGCCCAGCAAGAGGTCGGATGTGGGGATCCAGGGGTCGAGAGAGGACATCCTGGCCAGACGGAAAGCCGCTGCCTGGCATAGCTATTGCAATTTTTGGAGTGCCCATGTGCTGCATGCAAATCTTAGCCCAGAACCGGCAAATGGCAACCGGGTTCTATCCGGCAATAGCTTCGTGCCATACACTTACACACACACACACACACACACACACACACACACACTCACGCATACTATCAAACACACAAGTGGTGTAACAGATGAGATGCTTGCGATATAAATTGTGGGTAAAACGCTGCAGTGGCACATGTAGATATTGCAGTAAAATTGTGAGAATTGGAATTTATTGATTGGCCATTAACCAATTGGGAGAGCACAAGAAAAGGAAGTGGACTCCCTGTCCTCCTCATCCCTCTCCGCCCTCATTCCCATCAAATTCCCCTTATTGCATACGCATGCTTTGGCAACTAAACTGACTAGAAACTCATGACGCTTGTCAGCAATTGGGGCGATCAAATGCTGTTCTGACTAATTAGCAGTGGTTCCTCCTGCCTCCACTAATCCTCTTCCAGCCTCCCCTTTACTGCATAAGCGCCTGTCCAACAAATTCACGCCTCGCAAAAGCATTTCAAACATGTGCAAATGTGGTTAGGGCATCTGCTAGACTACAAAATATCCTTTATACAGACTTACTGCACATAGCTTAAGGTTTACAGACTTGGAAGAGCTTTGAAGTCAGCTAGCTAGTTAAAGTCTCCAGCAAGCCTGTTCAGAGATACACTACCTTCAAGGACCGCTGCTTTTGAAGAACTGAAATAACTATAACCAGGAATTGAAACCGAAACGAATATCGGTTTCAGTTACGGTTTCCGTTATGATCGCATTTAAGTTTTCGGTTATCGGTTGCGCAAAATCTTTGAATAAAGGTTTCGTAACGGTTAACCGGTTTTTGTGTGTTTCGGTTTTAAAATATCGGTATGGTTTCGGTTCACAAATAAACATAAGAAAATTAAAATCAAAATTTAAAACTAAAAATAAAATGCAAATCAAAAATAAAATACAAAACTAATAACAAAATATCAGTGATCGCAAACTAGACTTATTAGTCGGAAAAAATCTAAACAGTTCAAAATTTTTCGTTTCTAATAATTTTGGGCTTTTAAAATTGAGTTTAAAAGTTACACCGTAACTCTTATTTGCAATTTTCAAAAAAACAATTAAAAATAAAGCTTTTTTTCAATTTTTTTTATAAAAATTGGAAATATAAATTGAAAAAAAGTATTTTTTTACGTATGTATGAAAAACCGAAATTAACCCTTATAAATGAAACGGTTACTTAACGGTTATTTCAGTTTACAGAGTTTCGGTTTTAAGGTTTCGGTCAAATGCAAATTTTTTTTTTCGGTTACGGTTTCAGTAAGGGTTTTAAATTTCAATCGGTTTTTACCGGTTAAAGGTTACGGTTTCGGTTAGGGATTTAATCCCTGGCTATAACTAATATTATTCAGGAATTGAATTTATTTAACCTGTCCTAATACCATTTCGGCTATATTCAGCGGATTGATATCGCTTTGAGTTGATGAGTTTAAGTCCGATAAATTTAAAGTGAATAAATGCACATCACTAAATGCTAAAAAGTAAAAATGAAAATCGAATAAATATTCGATTTCGATTTGCTTCCATTTTATTGGAATTAGGTCTGAATTCTACTTTAAATTTCCATTTAAAAGTATGTTATGTTGTATTTAAAACATGAATGCAAATAATTTGTAATATATCAGGTGCAAGCTTATAAATCATTAATTAATAAGAAAATATTGTAAAAATATTCGAATTTAATTAATCTTTACCTTTACTTCTCTTGTTTGAAAATCTGTATCAATATCTTCAGGAAAATCTTGTAATAATTATTGAAATTAAAAAAACCTCTTTTTTCTCAGTGGTTTTTCTTTATAAAGTTATTGAAGCAAGCATTTGCCAACATCTGTGATCTCGCCAATATGCTTTTTAGCACTGGATTTGAAGGGTGTGAAAATTGTATGCCCATTGCAAATGCCGGACCTATAATGTTGGACTAGGCAGACAGTTGAAAAATTGAACAATGTGTTAGAAAGCGTTGAGGAATATGGGCTGATTTTAAGTTCGTATTCGTATTGTTTTGCGGACAGCAAAATTCAGTTAATGTATGTGTTGTGTTCTGTTGTGTTGTGCTGTGTTGTGCGAATGCTGCAGCACACATTATAAATGCAAAATTCGCACTATAATGCGCCGGACTTGACGTGGCGGCACAAATGTACACAATGACGAGAAATGCGAACGGACGGACGGAATTCAACAAAATTTCAGTGCCAGTATCCAGGAATTGTGATGGATGATTGTTTGCATTTTAAAACATTTGTGCGGCGGCCCTAATACCGTTGGTTTTCTATCTCCTGGTCTCCTGCTCCCTTGTCCACCTGTCCCCTTCTGTTGGTGTATTTGATTTAAAACCCTGACTATTGCCAAAATGCCGAAATTCATTTAACCAAATTGCATATGCATGACTGACACTGAGCGCCGTCTACACAGCATAGGGAGAAAACCCGGCATAAAAAAGGGGCTTACGAGTTGGTATTTAAAGTGCATTTGATTGTGAATGATCGAAAACAATTGTCAGTTATTTCACGTATAACATCAGAGCATCCAATGCCAGAGAATAAATTGCTTTGGCTTCCATATGCAATTATTGGAGTTGATTGAACCAGCTAATTAAACCTAACAATAACATGTTCTTAAATTTCTTCATATTTAGGGATTTGTTATCTACATTTTCAATTAAACATTTTTAATTAAACTTAGATCTGAGAGAAACTTCAAGCAGTTAAATAACGCTCTTAAATATTTTTTTGATCAAATTATAATAAATAGGCATCTCGGATTTTTTAACATATTGAGTATTAATCAAATTATTAAGGATTGACAATTATAGCAAGTAATTCTGATAGTATAGTATTAAGGATTAGTAAATATGCGACGAGTTTAATTCATTTATTTTGATTCCCAGTGCTATAAGCTAACTCTAATTATTTAAGGCACTAGTCAAAATAGTCAAATATAATATCGTTAGATTTATATCAGATCTTAATAATAACGATGCCTAAAATGAGTATAATATTTATGAATTTGTCAGTTAATTGCTGTTGTAATTCGAATTGTAACTGAACTCCTCTAGAGTCAAGTGCCATTACCAAACTATGAAACTATACATACATACACATATTATTGCATAGCATCATCACAGATGTCCTTTGTTAAAAACACTTTAAGAAAATTGCTATGTAATCTTTAACTTTTTTTTAACAATGTTAATATTCCCTTACTCTTTCTATCTGTTCTGTATTTCCCTCTCTCTCTGTATCTCCTTGTCTGTATATCTGTTTCAGAAATGGAAAGTGCACCACGTAATGTGCAAGTGCGCCCCTTGAGCTCATCCACGATGATTATTACTTGGGAGCCACCAGAGACGCCCAATGGACAAGTGACCGTAAGTACCTGGCATCAAGTACGCATATTAAACAACAACCCATGCACAATTTCCAACAACGACAACGACTTCCATTCTGACTCTGATTTTGACTCTAGGCCAAGTCAGGGGTCGACACTTTGTCACATGGAGAGGCCAAATGACGTTAGCCATGTTTGTCAGCCCGAAGAGAGGAAAGCAGGAAAGGATAGGTCAGAAAGCAAAACGTTTAAATGGAAATGTGCGAATGAAATCAAAGCCACACAGTTAGCCAGTTTACTTCTACTCATCCTCTATCCATGCGACTGCTTATTCGAAATCCTTCAGGCTAACTGCCTGGTGGCCTGTGGAGCACATTGATCGAGCAAAGTGCTAGGCCGCAATTGCTGTGGTCTCCATTGTTGTGCTGCAGCTGCAAACTGTCCTTACCGCAATGCCAAAATTATAAAGTTCGCAAAATCTGAGACCACAAAACCATATTTCATTTCTGGCTATCAGTTTTTCAATTTCCAAACAGTTTATGGCCCAACAATTGAGTTGCCTTAGCACACAAAGGAATTTCATTTTATTTTTGTATCAAAAGATTGTGGTTAATAACCCATTTGATAAAGTCTATGTTAATATGCTACCAATTGAAAACTATTTAATTAATGAGTAAGGCCTAAGCTTTAAATTGAATGGGATTTCTGCAGATTCTTAAGTCCGTTTTAGTATCCAAAACATACTTTTAATTTGCACAGACTGACCTCTGTGGACAGAGAACATTTTCTTTTGGTCATTCTGCTTTGTTTCTCATACGAAAACGTTTCAGCTGTCTGCGTTGAATAAGCCCATGAGGATGGACTGATAAGTCATCGGCCAAAAATTTAAAAAAATTAATTATTTACTTAATATTTTACGTAACTCTTGAGTTGGCATACAACATTAAATTCTCATACTCATGCCATTCTATAGGGCTACAAGGTGTACTACACAACCAATTCAAATCAACCGGAGGCCTCTTGGAATTCTCGAATGATTGACAATAGCGAATTGACAACCGTATCGGAGCTAACACCTCATGCCATTTACACAGTCCGTATTCAGGCGTACACCTCAATGGGAGCCGGTCCTATGTCCACTCCGGTTCAGGTGAAGACACAGCAAGGTAAGTGACATTGCACCAAAATTGATTGCCCAATCAAACCCAATTACTTGTCACACACAAACAAACAAACAAACAAACACTCACTCCCTTCCACCCAGTGTACAATATTGAATGTTAAATGTGAAATGCATCGCTGGGAGAGCACTAATACATGGACAATATAATTGATCGGAGATTATACCCACTTATTTAATTAAAATTTTAAATGAGAAGCGTAACATGTTTACAGTCACCCAAGTATATTGTTAATAATCTTAGACGTTCTGGCAACATAATCACATTACTTCAACTACTGAGTTAATCAATATAACGAAACTCTTAATTAATTAATTATTAGTTATCTCAATTATTAACTTTATCACCATTTGGCAAGAATATTTTCTACAATCAGTCACTTTAACAATTATTATTTTTGCTTACAACTTGTTTATTTAGATAAAAAAAAGTTACAATTTATAATTATATATTGCAATTTATATTCTCCATTTATCCAAAAAAAAAAAAAATTGTATGGTCAGGTTTTTATCCCTGCCAATAATTGTTATTTTTAAATAATGCAAATTTTAACTATCTGGCATCTCCAACACATGATCTATTTCTTGAACACAAACTAAATTCTTTTCACACTTCTCAATATTTTTCGCATTGATTCAACAAGGCCAACGCATAGTTTTCTCTCAAATAAATGGCATTTACTTAAGAATTTCCCCCCACTTATAAATGACTATATCTGAGTATGTGTGCGTGTGCTTGAGTGCGTTTACGTGAGTGCGGATATGTATGTAAGTATGTATGTATGTACACTGATAAAAAAAAGGATCTAAAATCAAGATTTTGGTCTAAAAAATGCATCGAGAACATGAAAATCTTGAAGTAAGAAAACACATCTTGATTCTAAGAACATTTCAAGTTCTTATTTTTAACCCTCTACCGCATACAGTGCCATATATGGCTTTCAATTTTTAATGAATTTTCTTTTAGTTAAAACGATACTTAAGCGAAGTCGATTGTTATTGGTCATTCTCTTTGCACTATTTTCTATTGGAATAAAATATGAAGAATTTTTTTGAGTTGTTTCACTTCGTGTACCTATGAGTTTTGTTCAAGCGTCTCGCGTAAATTTTTGTGCGTGAATTTGAAAGTGAATTTTGCTGAGTTTCGAATTAAATTTATATCTTCCAAAAAAAACATTTCTTTTGTTAAAGAATAATATTTTCCAAAAGAAAATAAAGTTTTCTTTCATAAAAAATATAATTTGACTTTAAGGTAGGCATTATGTATAATAATTCTTGCAAAAATTGGCGAAAAAATGTATGGCTCTTCATTTATTTTTTCCTAAACTACATAACCAAAAAAAAATTTGTCCAAATTTATATTATAATATCCCTAATAAACACATATATGCATAAAAAAATTTGTTTTCCTTATTGGAAATATGTTTATGCGGTAGAGGGTTAAGATCATAAATTCTTATATTTTTAAGACCACAAATCTTAGTATAAGAATAAAAATTATTATTTTTAAAAGATATGTTCTTATATAAATAACCAAAAACTTTTGAATTCTCAAGACAAAAAATCTCAAATAAATATTAAGCTTCTTAACATTTTAAGTAGGTAAGTTTTAGTTAACTTGAGGTCTAGTAATGTCGATATGACACTAAACAACAAACAACAACACCCAAAACACTTGCAGAACGCAAGGAGCATGGCTCGGTATACAGAGATGCCAATCTCTATCATTAGTACCGTTGTGCTGACTTGACCTGCGATTTAAGTCTAATGTCATCTTTGAGAAGCCAGAACCAGTTGTGAATTCTAAGTCTCAAAAATATCTAAGATTTTTATTCTTTTATTAAGAACTTACGATTTCCAAGATTAATATTCTTAGTTTTAGTGATTTGGTCTTAAAATATTCTTATTTCAAGAACAAAATATTTGAGATGAATGTTTTTGATTTCAGAAAGTGGTATTTTTTTCAGTGTATGTATATAAGTACATATGTATATGAGTACTTGTGTGCAACTGGGCCTGTGCATGCAGCAAATATTCATTAAGTTTGACTGCTGAAGCAATTGCATTTGCCGTACTTTGATATGCAGCTTTGTGGCCAGGTGGAGATGGGGATGATAAGGGTAGAGTCTGTAGGGGTTGTGTGGGTGCGAGGGGTGTGTGGGGTGTACTGGTGTGCTGTGATGCGGCCAACAGTTTATGGTCTGACTTTAAATTTGTTGTATTTGCCGTATTTGTTGCACTTGTAGCGGTTGCCTAATGCGCTTAGCTTTATTTGTGCCAACTCCTGGCTGGCTGACTGACTGACTGACGAAGGGTCCTTTGTGCAACTCGGGATTACTTAGATTTGCATTGAAAATTGCAACTGCAAAGCTATTCAAATTTCAAGTGTAAATATTAAATTTATAAAAATGTATACACAAAAGAATTTCAGTTAAGTCCTTTATCAGATTATACAAGAATTTATGCATAGTCAAACGAAATGTTTGGCCAAAAAGAAGTTTCAAATATCTATCAAAAATCAATTAAATACGAATTTAAAATACGTAAACTAAAGAAAAAGATTTATTTAATACTAAAGATAACATTTAATCTTATTGTTGGTAATCACTTTTGGTGCGTTAAGCTAAGATTTTCGAGCTACTTATGGAAAATACCCTGCTGAGAATAGAAAATGCTCTTATGAACTACAATTAAAACCAAAAAAAAAAAAACAATAATAATATCTTAACTCTTGGGTGCATATAAATCATTTAAAAACCAAAATATTTGCTTTTGCTGGACCAACGGAATTTGGTCAAAATGTGGACAGGGGTCTAGTTATAGCGGTACAGACACATTTAAAACACATTCAATTCAATTCATAGGCAACTATTGTGGTGTCCAAGTGCGTGAGTGTTTGAGTGTATCTGAATCATCATATAGAAACTGGCATATATAAATAAACGCCACATTGATTTGTTTGTATTTTATTTAATTTCCGTAATTTCCGTTTCATTATTACCAAACCAACCAAAAACCGAAACCAAATATATGCGCACGTGGATGGATGGATGCTCCTGGGAATCTTTCTGTGTGTGTATGTGTGTGTGTGTGTACGGTATACAGGTGTGCCATCACAACCGAGCAATTTCCGGGCCACTGATATCGGCGAGACCGCAGTCACATTGCAATGGTCCAAGCCGACGCATTCCAGCGAGAATATTGTCCATTATGAGCTCTATTGGAATGATACATACGCCAATCAGGATCATCACAAGTGAGTTAACAATCAGCTAATTCAATATACTTATACAAAAATAAACAAATATATAAAAATCTCGAATATCTAATGTACATTACACATTCAAATAGGCGCATCTCGAACTCTGAGTCCTATACGCTTGATGGTTTGTATCCTGATACCCTGTACTATATATGGCTGGCAGCACGTTCGCAGCGCGGCGAGGGCGCAACCACGCCCCCAATACCAGTACGCACCAAGCAATATGGTAAGTGATTAATTAGTCTCTTCTCTAAATACTAAGTTTGGTTCCAGAAAACCAAAAACAAATCTATTAAGCTGTAGCAATCGTACGAGTTTTTAATAGTTTAAGAACAAACCAAAACAAAAATATAACATAAACATAAAACAGAAATTTAATTTTTAACTATATATATATATACATATACCATTTATTATATATAACTATATACATTTATACATACATATATTTTGCAAATTCAATGCCAATTGAAATGTAGTTAATTATTCGTTGAAACCCTTTTATATACGGTTCTGCGTGTGTGTGCGTGTGTGTGTGTGAGTGTTTTGTGTGTTATGGCCCTCACAAGGAGACAGGTAAAGCTCAACGAGCGTATACAAGAACTGTATGTGTGTGTGCGTGTGTGTTTGTGTGAAGAGAAAAGTGTGTTGTGAATTGCACTCTTTTGCCTTTAATTATAATAATTTATACTTATATAAATATATTCCACTTTAAAATGTATCATATATGATTGTTCTCGTTTCTTGCAACTTTGTAACTATTATATAATTAGTACAGTTTATATTACATATTATACATATACACTGGTCTAGGCTATACATACATCTAGTTAGTTCAAATAAGTTATATACCAAACATTCACATACAACAGTCTAGTTAGGCATACTATCGCACACAAATCGCAAATATACAAAACCAAACTTACATATAATGTTTAATCAACAGATCACAGAATATTGCATTATTTTTCTTTTGTTTTTATCAATTTAATGAAATAAGAAGAAGCAATATCAAGATATTTGCAATATAAATAGTTCATTTATTAAACTAAATTTAATTTTTCCAGCACTTATTTAGGAGTCAAAAAAAAAACAATCTGAAAGTTAGCCTTTTGCAGTACTAGGAATGGAATAAATGCCTTCTAAGGATTATTTTAAAGTTTAAGTTTAAAATTTACATTTAAACTGCCAAGATAAATACAAGAATTTTTCTACTCCAAAATGTATGCTACATATTGAACTAAGTTCATCTTCGCGCCATAAAGTTTGGCTTTAATTAATTCAAAAAATTTATACAAATATATAATATCCTATTAAAAGTGCCTTACAAACCTGTAATCTGTTGATGAATAACCTACAAAACAATTTAAAAACCATGGTAAACAACAACACATAAACGTACAATTACTTTTACAACACCTGAGAAAACAGCAACAAATTTTAATGAAATATTAGTTTAGAACTGAAATTTTTAAAATGAAAAGCATGAGGTTGTTTGAACTAGTTCAAAAACAAAAGTGTAGTATTTATTTGCATTTATAATTTATGTTTCAAGTGTTTAATTATGCAAATGATGAGAAAAGTAATGTAAATGCAATGCAATTATTTCAAAGCATGTGTCGAAATTCTGCATGCAATTGCAAACTGCAACTTCAACCACAAAACCAAAATTCGTAGACAATACTCTCAACTTCTCAACAGATCTGTGTCTGTGTTTTGTAATTGATTTTGAAACGCGAAGAGAAATGTGAAATGGTAGAGGAAATGAAAATGGATGAGGAAGTAGATGTGGAAGTATCTGTGCATTGTTGGGTATCCATCACTTTTGGTTTTCATGTTTGCACGTTTTGCACATACGCATGATTTTGCGCATAATTAAAATACTAAGTGGTTCTAGTGGTGCCTGGCTTAACATTTGTTTTGTGGCATTCTGTTGAGCAATGAGAAATGCGTTTTGTATTTGTATTCGTATTAAATTGACTTGTTCCTTAACTTTCAGTTTTGCAATTAATTATTTCTGCTGTTTTTGATACCTATTTCAGTATTTCGTATTCGTCTAACTTATACTAATTGGTATATTATTAATTTGCCATTTTATTAGAATACTATTTGTGCATCGTGCAACTGAGTTACTCGAAATATATATATGTATATCCAACTTTAACCATATCTTTAATAGTAGAAACTTAGTTTATCTCAATTCTTTATGTATATACTTCAAAATAGCACTTAAAAATTTTAAAACCACATGGTTTATGCAAATTAAATGTTTATATAGCTCATATGCCATGTGTGTGTTTATATTGCTTATGTCTATGTGTGTGCGCTGAGTGTGTGTGCGTGTGTGAGACTTTAATATAAGCTATATATGTATATAAACTTTATAGATGATTTTTCGCATGCTTTTTAGTATTTGAAATATGCTTATGCATTTATTGATCAATCTCTCTCTTAGCTTTAGTATATATTTAGTATTTTCAGCTGAAAATCGTTACCAAAAAATATGCACAATTATTTCAAGAGAAGCTTCAAATGAGAACTTTGAGCTTCTTGCAATGCAAAAAAAAAAAACAAAACAAAAAAGCAACTACAACATTATTTGCATAAACCATTGGATTTAATTACTTATGTCTTGACTATATTTGAGTTTATTATCCTTATTTAATATACCAATTTATATACTTAAGCCTATCCATTATGTCATTTATTAAATATTTCGTTTTGTGCTTTCTTTCGTTACATGTTTTTCGTTTTACAAACATTTATTTGGTTTTACCGCTAATCGCTGAACGCTATATAAATATTAAACCAAAAAAAAAAAAAATTGAAAACTTAAACTTACAATAATCTCAACATAATTTTGGCTATGCAAAAAAAAAACCAAAATCAATCACAACTATCAAAAAAACAAAAAAAAAAAAAAAAACACACAAAATACGTACCGTTCCCATCTATTATGTAATTAGTACCAGGTGCACCGCCACGTAATATCACGGCAATTGCGAACAGCTCGACAACGATCTCACTTAGCTGGCTGCCACCTCCGGCGGAGCGCTCCAATGGGCGCATCATATACTATAAGGTGCTGTTCGTGGAGGTGGGTCGCGAGGACGACGAGGCGACCACACTCACATTGAACATGACCCAAATAGTGCTCGATGAATTGAAACGCTGGACCGAGTACAAGATCTGGGTACTCGCCGGCACCTCGGTGGGCGATGGTCCGCGCTCCCATCCGATTATAATTCGCACCCAAGAGGATGGTATGTATGCCAATGACAATCTTACCTATGCGTAAGTTTTAACTCAAATCGTATCTATTATTTTTATCATTATTGATTATTTTTTACCTTTACCTTTACTACCATTCTCATTCATATGTTATCATTTCAAATTATCTATTTTGTTATAAAGTTTAGTTAAACCTAAAGTTATCTATATACTTATATGTCATACTAATCAAACCAATTTTTGTACAATTTTTGAATTTTGATAACGAGCATCCAACGCAGGAACTGATGGAACGCAAAATGGAGCGTTTTTTTCACCTTTTTCTATAATTTTGTTTCTGTTGAATTAAAAAATTCGTATTTTTCTGCGTGTGTGTGTGTGTGTTTACTATCAGTAAATACCATATATCATAATATGTTCTATATGCTGCAAACATATATTTTTTTGAGCGCAGCAGTATTTATTTAATACCTCTTTAATTTGTAGATCCTTACATTCTTAAAAAGAATACTTCACATTTTTTATTTATTTTTTTTTTTGTTATAATGAATAGTAAAGTGCTTCCGATACGAGTAATCCAATGAACTTAAAGTATTTTAATTTTACCCCTATTTTAAATGCTTTCCTCCGACAATATTCGTATATTAAATTTCTCTAGTAAAGAATTTCGATAAAAACTTCGACAAAACGTTGAACTCTTAACGAATGTTTTCTCACTGATGCAAATCTGCTTTACAATTTTATTTTTATTTGTATCCTGCCCCAATTGTCTTTCGCCTTTTTCAATTCTTCAATTTTGCTTTGACTTTTAGTTTTCAATATATTAAGCTCATTAACTTTTTATTTAATCAAAAAAAAATAAAAACAAAAAAAATTTTAATTGGTAATATAAAATTGCATATTTTTTGGCGCAATTTTTGACTACTTTTTGCACTTGTATCTCTATAAAAAAAAAGTTTGAAAGAACTTTTTTAGCACAACTCCTATATTGTGTTTTTGTTATTTAATTGACTCTCAATCGTCTTGATGAAAGATTAATTGCATTATCCGAATTGGAAATATATTCTAAATATATAATAATTCATATTTTTGATATAATGCATTCAACTTTTTTGTGGTAATTTGTATAGCACCTAAAGAAAAAAAAAATCGCCATGAGCTCTGTGTTTTTGTAAGCGCACCAAATATAATACAATTACTACTACTATTACTACTACTCTTACTTCTACTACTATACATACACAACTATCTACTGCAAATATAATCTACCAAGAATTTATGATTTTTGGAAATTTAGTTAGTTGATTGTTGTTGCTTAATTTATTTATTTTTTTTCTACTCTTTTGTTGTTGTGTATACTGTGTGTGCCCGCAAAGGGACCACATTAAATATTAAATTGATTTATTTACATAATTAAATTTATGCAATTATAAATGTAAACAAAACTCCCAACAGGCCCAAGTAGGCCATAGTTGCCCAAACCCAAACCCATCCCGTTTCTCCTGCTTTGCCGCACTTCTGTTGTTGTGTACCTTTGGCAAATATTGCAAAATTTTCATTGCATTTATATATATTTATATTTTATATATATTTTAATGTGCTTGCAGAGGGTCAGCTTTACAAGTTTTTCTATTAGTATATAACTCCTTTGTTCAAAGTATTTCCGATTCTGTAAAGCATATATAAGTACTTAATTGATCTATTATCTGAGTTGCTGTCGCCTTGAAATGTAAATTTACAACATACATATAAGAATTGCAGATATCATATTGTTATATCGTACAGACTTCATAAGATTAATATATCAAAAACAAGGTTTTGTTAAGGAATTCTCTCATCATTTATTAGATATTTCCTTGAAAGTCACCAGCTTTTCTTGATGAACATTTGGTCAAAATTTAAATTCGGATCAACAAACACATAAATCAGAGAATGTAAAAATTGCATAATACTTTCAAGAACGTCCAAGATTCCAGTTTCAGTATTCTAACCACCAAAATATGCACTCTGCCAGGGTATTAAAACTGCGGTAAACCGTAGATAGTTGTTATTTTTTATTTGGTTTCTCATTTAAATATACACATATATATATATCCACATGTATGCATACATATTTAATAAATTTTTGCAGCAGCTCGGTGTAATATTTTGAGCCCACACTTTCTATCGACTTTTGCGTTTTGTTTTTTGGCACACATTTTGCACTTTGGCTCCTATACATACATATAACACCCTGTTAACCTCTCCACATACCTCCAAAAATGCTGTTGCTGTTGCTTTTTTTTTATATTTATTTATTATTTTATTTTATTGCTATGCAAATATGCGAACAGAAAACAGCAACAACATAGCAAAAATCCTTAAATTGATTTTTGCACAGAAATTATTTGATTTTTGTATTTAATTTGCATTCTGTTGACACATTTGATTAAGTTTTATTTGCCATCCGCCATCACCTGCATGTTTGCACAGTTAACACAGTTAACACATTTGCATCTGGCTCACAGTTTTTGCCATTTTTTTACACCTAGCATTATGTGTGTCCTTTTGTTTGCTCCCCACATCGTGGTCACCTGAGTTGAGCCCGCCATTTGTAAAGGCAACAATAAACCAATTTTATAATTTTCTCCGTATTTTTATGAACATTTTTTATAACAATTCAAACTGAGCTAATATTTCAGAATAGATTTAGTCAATCAGAATTTGTCAGATAATTAACCATCAGTGCTTAGTATAATATAATAATAAATTGGGAATTTTATAAATTAAAATGGCTGTCATTTTTGTGATTTTTTTTTTTAAGTTTATAAAATAATTGTTAATTGAATTGAATCAATATAAATTACAAATTAAAATACACAGATAAATTCAGTTTTTTTAAAGTTCTTGTTAAGAGTATTTTAAAGTCATTTATCGAGGAGTCTGGGAAAATTTCCGATTTGGTGAAGGTCATAGCTTGTATCCATTATAATTTCACTTTTAAAAAGCTTCAATTTCTTTTTTACCATCTCATTTACTGCGTACATAAACTATTATTTTACCATAAAAGTGAAATACACAACTGCTTGTTAGCTGTTAACTTGCTTGTTCCAAAGTACTTTTCATTCTTTCTAAGTATCACTCAATTTTGTTGTTTTTTGTGTTTGAAAAATGGTCGTCACAATGAAAAGTGTTGACTCACTCACTTGATATAATTTGTTAAACATAAGCACTGTAAATGAAATGTACTTATGTAGTTATTGGTTAAGCACCTAGTAGTACGTCAACTAAGTTAAGCTATAAGCACACTTCAAAACTCACTTTGATTCTGTACTTTAAGTAAGCACAAAAAAAAGCACCGTAAAAACTGAAACTGGCAGCACCTTTTGCACAATTGCCAAATAGAATGTGGCAGGCAGATTAATACTAATATACTTTATCTATGACTATGGCTACTTTATTCAACTTCTTATTACTTGAGCAATGCACCTAAATTATAATAAAAAAGAGCACATCAAGTTGTCTAGTCAGCACAATATACATACTTACTACTCACAACTCTGCTCAATGCTCATTTGTGTAGTCTGCTACTACTATATTTTAATTGTACTCAATTTAGCACAACCAAATGTGTGTGTATGAATGTATGTATGAGTATGTGGAGGAGTATATACATATATATATATGTACATATATGTGTGTGTGTGTGTGTGGGACTATCTTGGATAGCATTGATAACCCTGCGGCGTTGGTTAGCAGCTGCTTGGCAGTTAAAGGGTCAGCTCAAAAGTATACTACAATATTTTTTACCTATTTTTTTGCATTTTCTTTCTTTAATTTTTATTTCGCTGATGTTGCGCTTGTTAGCTGAGCTGGGCTTTCAATGCGATATACGAAATACGAAATGCAAATGGCACCAGTCTAAAGCTGGGCACTTGCTTTTATATTTTTCGCTCTTTTTTTTTACACACTCTGAGCTTGCTGCAAATTCGTAAAGCAGGCAGCAGTTTCCCCTTTGTGCGCTCTAGACACACACACAAGACCAACAGAGCATCACAAGTAACCAAAAATATACATATATAAAAAAAAATCATCATGTTATTTAAAACGGCTCAACAAGCAGATACTCCGTGCAGATTTTACAGATTTTTTAGATAAACCAATACATTTATAGGGGGGTTTTTCTACTTTTCATTGATTTTTTTATGAAACTAATCACCTAAAAATTAAATGTATCTAAAACTATTTAACAGTATTCAAAAAATATTGTGTAAGGGGGCTCTTTTAAATTGTGTAATCAATTAAAAAACAAAAATCGTCCTCCCACAAATACAAAACTAACACATAAATATTTTTCCAATATTCTTTTTCATAAGAGAAGTAATGATATTCCCAGACAAGGACCATTAAATTTGTATGTATTATTAAAAAATAAATAGATAATTTAGTCAATGTTGCAGTGTAATAAAAAAAAATAAACCTGTTGTTGCACAGAAACCAAAATTCCGGGATAAAATCAATTCTACGTTAATCTCGAATTTTCTTAAACCAATTAGAAAATACCTGATTCAAGTATGACTTTTCAATGTCTTTTGTCGCAAATAATTTAAACATTTGGTCTCCATAAAATTTTTTCAGATTTTTTGACTATTCTAATGCCATTTTGATCCGCATATTATGTTAATTTAACAATAATTTCAAGAATACATCCTTCAAAAAATGCATGCTAACATCAAGAATTTTAAACTTGAATTTTAGGATGGGTATTTTTCATTTCTGGGTACTTTTTTTGTATCTATAGAAGCAACCAAGTTCTAGACTGTACATATATGCCTATCATCATTGTGACTATAAGGTATTCAAATGAGCACCTCGAGCATTTGTAACTTGGCTTAGGACGTGCTCGTTGCCCCATTCTTTCTATTCAACAGAACTCACAAAAAGCAAACGAGAAAGAAAAAATAGAAAAAAAAATAATTGAAAACACCTTCCAACGGTAGCATTTTAATTATATTATATACTTTTAGGATGCTAGTGTGTGTGTGTGTGTGTTTGTGTGTGTGGGTTTGAATGCATATGAAATGACAAGATATAGACAAAGCTGCAGTTGACATGCAAGCTGCCCCTTTTACCTGCCCCACGGTTCAGACAGCAGCTACCTGGCGAGCACTAATGAAGCATAATTTAACATTTGTGCCGCAAATTGCATTTGAATTATATATATATTTTAAAAATTTTAATGAACTCAACTGACCCGAAGCATTTCAACAGCTCACAAACTACACAAATAATCAAATAAATTAAGTTACAATTTAAAAGTGAAATTTAAGTAAGTTAAGTAATTGTAAGTGTTAAGCTAATTTAAACTAATTTTAAGCCTTACAAAATACCACATCATATGTTTAGCTGAATGAAAAACCAAAATGAAGTACAACTGCAACACTTTTTGTAGAGTATCAAAGCGGGTGTGCCAACAAATATGTACATTTTGTATCATATACATGTCTATCTATGTTTCTTATATTTTTTTTATCAACTTACCTTTGACACGAATCATTTATGATTTCATCCCGTAATAATTGCATTGAAACTGTATACTGTAAACTAAAAAGCTATATCTTATATCTTTTTTCATATATATTAAAAACAAAAAAAACACAAATATATCTTTGCTTGGCCACTCGCACCTTGCACTACTTGCTCTGTTTCGTGCACCTTTTTTGAATGCAAACTCCAAATGGAATACAAATTTTGAAAACTTTTTTGATGTGAATACAAAATTATTGCGAAATTTGATTTTTGAACGCAACATTTAATGGATGGTGGTTAAATTATTAAAAATTTAAAAAACAATCATTTTAAATCTATTTAGAAAAAAAGAGTGAGTATTTTTATATGGTTTGAATCTAATGTTTAAGAATGCCCAAACTAGCAACCTATATATACTTATGATATATATATTTATACATCTACAAATATCTTTATATTATACTGTTTTTGTACTGGTCCAGAATTTTTAGACCAATCACTAAATCTCAAATCAAATCTCTTTTTTTTTGTTTTTTGAATTGTTTTTTCTATTTCGACAAAAAAAAAAAAAAAAACAAACAAAATAATAATAATAATGAAATATTTTTGAAGCGCATAAAGTCAGCGAGGATTTTTGTAATAAGGCTCTTGACTTTCTAATCAAATTTTAATTACCATTTTTGGATTTGAACTAAGTACATAACATATCTTTGATTTTCATTTTGCACACAAATCGAATAAATACCAAACGTTTTTTGAATGCTTACATGTTTGTTTTTGCCCAAAAATATTGATATTTAAGAATTGGGGGAAACCATAGAAACTGGTTTCGCTCAAGTTTTTTGTGTACAAACGTTTTGAACCTTCTTTATAAGTATTACTCTCAATAGCAAGCAAGGTGTAAACTGCACTTCTTATTCACTTTTGTGCACCTACTGAGCAACCATTTTCTTCTTTTGTACCTAACTACCTACCTAACTACTTACCTTCCCACCTATCAAATATAGTACATTTAGCATTTAAGCAGCACTTTCTTCAATTTTATAAATACATTTTTTTTTAAATATTCATTTCAATTAATCTGTGATGTGGTGAAGTTGACTTGGAACCAAAAAGTTCGTTCTGGTTTTGTATATTGCTCCTAGGGTCTAAGGCAACTTTAGCAACCTTAGTGTTTAATGTTTAGTTCCATCTATGTCTCTAGTTATAAGCTACTTAGTCTTAAGGGCCAATTAGCCAACAAATCCTAAACAAAACTTAAGTTATCTCTAAGTAAGCGTACGTATTTGAATAGTCCGTTTGAAACCTTGCTATTTATATATGCCCTAAGCTAATCTATTGCTTCTTCGTCGATCGTCTCTAGTGCCTGGAGATCCGCAAGATGTGAAGGCGACACCTTTAAACTCCACCTCGATACATGTCAGCTGGAAACCTCCACTGGAAAAGGATCGCAATGGCATCATACGTGGCTATCACATTCACGTTCAGGAAATGCGCGATGAGGTGAGTTCAAGAAGCCTATTCTCAAATTCTCAATTTATTGTTTAACTGGAATCGCAAAGATTAGTTTTGATTTCAAAATTAATCAAACCATGCAAATAATGATTTATGTACATCAATCAGAAAATCTTATATATACTATATTTGAATAGGGGTATCCTGGAAACAGTTTTTATTTATACTATCAATTTTTACTATACAAATTAATTTGAACTCTAATTTTTTATTTAAATCAAAAAACTTATTTTAAAATATACGGGGGTGCCACAGAAATCGCTTTCGCTTGAATTTCACTTAAATTTCATACAAATTCCAGTGAAATTCAAGCGAAAGCGATTTCTGTGGCATCCTTGATAATATATTCTTAAAATTTAAAAGTAAAAAAAAAACGTTGCATAAATGAATAACAATAAAAATTAATTATACAAATTTTCTGTCTATACCAACAATATCAATAAATGCCAAAAATGTCTAAAATACCAGATTCATTAAACACTTCTGAAACAAATTTTCTGGTATTGTTATTATTAAGTCTACTCAATTTTTCAGGGACCGAAAATAATGATTATTGAAATTTTTTCACATCAAAAAATCAATGACTAGAATACATATGGGCATTTCCAGAAAAAGGTCCACCACGACGAAAAACGAAAAATTGATCAAAAACTCACATCTCGTGAAATTTTCTTTCAAAAATGTATTCAAGTTATTTATTTCAGCAATATACGCTAAAAGAAACTCAATAGGATGAACATATATATTCTATATTGGAATAAATTCACTATTTCTATATTTTTGCCTATTTTCTAAAAAATTAAATTCTTAAATGGACCGTTGGCATTCTGACGATTACACTAAGTTAGATAGTAGGATTGTAGCATAAACCACTTTAATACATAGAATTATATTTAAAGTTTAATTAAAAACAAGTTTTAAAAGCTGTTTCCGATATATAGAATGAAATTTGATGAACAAACTCTTGGAAAAACTAGGTGGAAATACCAGATTTTCGCTGAAAATAAAATTCACGTTAAATTCATGGCTTTTGTGTCCGATTTTCACAAAGTATTTTTGCATATCCCTTTAAAAGAAACCCAGAGGACCCATAAAACACAAAAACAAATCTATAAAATGATTACGTAATCTTTTTTAAAAGTGAGTTATATTTTGAACGAAAAAATAAAAATCACAAATAATGATTACCTTTGAGTTTTATTTTTTTCGCTCAAATTTAATTATTATCATTGTCAAAATCTTTAAATAATCATAACTATGTAATTTTTATAATAAAACTCAAAATGATTAAAGTCCCTGCAATTTTTACTTTGAATTTGATTATAGTAACTTTGTATACATAACATGAATTACATACATATATTTAAGCCCCATTCAGACGAGCACTTTTTCACCGACACTTTTTGTCATATTTTGTCAAAAAGCTGTCCGTGTCGCGTAGCCATACAAAATTTCAAAGCGTCGGTAAAAACCGACGCTCACCGATGGAAATAGAACAGGTTCTATTCCATCGGTGAGCGATGGTGAGCGACGCGTACGGTTTTGTGACAAAAAGTGTCATGAAAAAGTGCTCGTCTGAATGGGGCTTTAATAAAATACATATATTCATAATTTTGATATTAAAAATTAATTATTAATAGTCTTTTAACTCAAACAAATAAAGTAATTTTGTAACTATAGTACACCCTATACTTTAATAGGGAAAAGCGGTCAATTAAGTTAGCTTTCTAGTAAAGTTAACAAATAACATTTATTTTTTTATTTAACATTTTAAAGAATTATTGGTATTTAATGATGATCTCGTTAAACCCTTTGATCTATCTGCAATCCTAGGGCAAGGGCTTTCTCAACGAGCCGTTCAAGTTCGATGTGGTCGACACGCTGGAGTACAGTGTGACAGGGTTGCAACCCGACACAAAGTACTCCATTCAGGTGGCAGCTCTGACCCGCAAGGGCGATGGCGATCGCAGTGTGGCCGTGGTTGTGAAGACGCCCGGAGGCGTGCCAGTGCGTCCCACGGTAAGTCTGAAGATCATGGAGCGTGATCCCATCGTGTCCATTGAGCTGGAGTGGGAGCGACCGGCGCAAACGTACGGCGAATTGCGGGGCTACCGACTGCGCTGGGGTGTCAAGGATCAGGCGCTGAAGGAGGAAATGTTATCCGGACCGCAGATGACCAAGAAGCGCTTCAACGATCTGGAGCGTGGGGTGGAGTACGAATTCCGTGTGGCGGGCAGCAATCACATTGGCATTGGCCAGGAGACGGTGAAGATCTTCCAGACGCCGGAGGGAACACCCGCCGGGCCACCCTCGAACATAACCGTTCGCTTCCAGACCCCGGACGTGGTCTGCGTCACCTGGGATCCGCCGACACGGGATAATCGCAACGGTCTGATCACACGCTACGATGTCCAGTTCCACAAGAAGATCGATCATGGCCTCGGTTCCGAGCGGAACATGACGCTGCGCAAGGCGGTCTTCACCAATCTGGAGGAGCACACCGAGTACATCTTCCGGGTGCGTGCCTATACCAAGCAGGGAGCGGGTCCGTTCAGCGACAAGATCGTTGTGGAAACGGAGCGCGACATGGGACGTGCTCCAATGTCCGTCCAGGCAGTGGCCACCTCCGAGCAGACGGCTGAGATCTGGTGGGAGCCAGTGCCCAGTCGTGGCAAGCTCCTGGGCTACAAGATCTTCTACACGATGACCGCCGTGGAGGATCTGGATGATTGGCAAACGAAGACGGTGGGTCTGACCGAATCCGCGGATCTGGTGAATCTGGAGAAGTTTGCTCAGTACGCGGTGGCCATTGCCGCGAGATTTAAGAACGGTTTGGGACGTCTCAGCGAGAAGGTAACGGTGCGCATCAAGCCCGAGGATGTGCCTCTCAATCTGCGAGCGCATGACGTCAGCACACACTCGATGACATTGTCCTGGTCACCGCCCATCCGCCTCAATCCGGTCAACTACAAGATCAGCTTCGATGCCATGAAGGTGTTTGTGGACTCGCAGGGATTCTCCCAGACCCAGACGGTGCAGAAGCGTGAAATAATCCTCAAGCACTTTGTGAAGACGCACACGATCAACGAGCTGAGTCCGTTCACCACCTACAATGTGAATGTGAGCGCCATTCCCTCGGACTACTCGTACAGGCCGCCGACGAAGATCACGGTGACCACCCAAATGGCAGCACCCCAGCCCATGGTCAAGCCGGACTTCTATGGTGTGGTCAATGGCGAGGAGATCCTTGTCATCCTGCCACAGGCATCCGAGGAGTATGGTCCCATCTCGCACTATTATCTGGTTGTGGTGCCGGAGGATAAGTCCAATCTGCACAAGAATCCCGATCAGTTTCTCACCGATGATCTGGTGCCCGGTCGCAATAAGCCCGAGCGTCCCAATGCTCCCTATATAGCCGCCAAGTTTCCCCAGCGCTCCATACCGTTCACCTTCCACCTGGGATCGGGTGATGACTATCACAACTTTACCAATCGCAAGCTGGAGCGTGAGAAGCGCTATCGCATCTTTGTGCGCGCCGTGGTGGACACGCCACAGAAGCATCTGTACACCTCGAGTCCCTTCTCCGAGTTCCTCTCCCTGGACATGCGTGAGGCGCCTCCGGGCGAACGACCGCATCGGCCCGATCCCAACTGGCCATCGGAGCCGGAGGTGTCGGTCAATCGCAACAAGGATGAGCCCGAGATCCTGTGGGTGGTGCTGCCCCTAATTGCCGCCTTTGTTGTGTCCACCACGCTGATTGTGCTGTATGTGGTGCGGCGTCGTCGCCAGCCGTGCAAGACGCCCGACCAGGCGGCGGTCACCCGACCCCTGATGGCCGCCGATCTCGGGGCCGGACCGACGCCCAGTGATCCCGTGGACATGCGCAGACTGAACTTCCAAACGCCCGGCATGATCTCACATCCGCCCATACCCATTTCGGAGTTCGCCAATCACATTGAGCGACTCAAGTCCAATGACAATCAAAAGTTCTCGCAGGAATACGAGAGCATCGAGCCCGGCCAGCAGTTCACCTGGGACAATTCCAACTATGAGCACAACAAGTCCAAGAATCGCTATGCCAATGTCACCGCCTACGATCACTCCCGTGTCCAGCTGCCGGCGCAGGAGAATGTCCTCGGCTCGGACTACATCAATGCCAACTATTGTGATGGCTATCGGAAGCACAACGCCTATGTGGCCACCCAGGGGCCGTTGCAGGAGACCTTTGCCGACTTCTGGCGCATGTGCTGGGAGCTGAAGACGGCGACGATTGTGATGATGACGCGACTGGAGGAGCGCACGAGGATCAAGTGCGATCAGTATTGGCCCACGCGTGGCACTGAGACCTATGGCCAGATCTTTGTCACCATCACCGAAACCCAGGAGCTGGCCACCTACAGCATTCGCACATTCCAGCTGGTCCGCCAGGGCTTCAATGATCGGCGCGAGATCAAACAGTTGCAGTTCACCGCCTGGCCGGATCACGGTGTGCCCGATCATCCGGCGCCATTCCTTCAGTTCCTGCGCCGTTGTCGCGCCCTAACACCACCCGAATCCGGGCCAGTTGTGGTGCACTGTTCGGCGGGTGTGGGACGAACCGGTTGCTACATTGTCATCGATTCGATGCTGGAGCGCATGAAGCACGAGAAGATCATTGACATCTATGGCCATGTGACGTGCCTGCGGGCCCAACGCAATTACATGGTGCAAACGGAGGATCAGTACATCTTCATCCACGATGCCATACTGGAGGCCATCATCTGTGGCCTCACCGAAGTCGCCGCTCGCAATCTGCACACTCATCTGCAAAAGCTCCTGACCACCGAACCGGGCGAGAGTATTTCCGGCATGGAGGTCGAGTTCAAGAAACTCTCCAATGTCAAGATGGACTCTTCCAAATTTGTTACTGCCAATTTGGCGTGCAACAAGCACAAGAATCGTTTGGTCCACATTCTGCCCTACGAGTCGAGTCGTGTATACCTCACGCCCATCCACGGCATCGAGGGTAGCGACTATGTCAATGCCAGCTTCATCGATGGCTATCGCTATCGCTCCGCCTATATCGCCGCTCAGGGACCCGTTCAGGATACCGCCGAGGACTTTTGGCGCATGCTCTGGGAGCACAACTCCACCATTGTCGTCATGCTGACCAAACTCAAGGAAATGGGCCGAGTAAGTTCATCCATCCACTAACATGCGCTATCAATCGATCCATTTATTTATTTATTGTCTTCTTGCAGGAAAAATGCTTCCAGTATTGGCCCCACGAACGCTCCGTTCGCTATCAGTATTACGTTGTGGATCCCATTGCCGAGTACAACATGCCTCAGTACAAGCTGCGTGAGTTCAAGGTGAGTTTCCTCCACGTCACCGACCTGCCACAATTAGAACTCTCAGTTGGTAAAACTGAGGTTCGATTCCCCAAAATGCCAAGTTAAAAACTCGACCAAATTGAAATAATTAATCCGTTAAAGGGAAAAGCCATACAATTCAGTGATTGTCCACAAAAGGACAGACTCTAAATATAATAAAAATAGAGTTAAAAAAAAACAAAAAAAAATAAAATAAAATCTAGTACTTATGAATATGAACTTCTTAGTTTAAAAGGGTTTCTTTGGCAATACAATACACTCACCAAAACAAAAAAATACATAAAAAAAAAATTCAAAACAAGCAAATAAAATAATATAAAATTTAAACTGATTAGATAAGAAAGTTTAAACCTAAACTACTACTATAAAAAAATTAAACCAAAATTTAGTTAATAACATAATTCTAATTGAATTATGATTCAATATTTGTTGCAAGAATCAAGTAAAACCCCAATGAGATCAATAAATACAAATTGTGTTTGAAAATCACAATAAATCCAATGGGGAAGGCCCATCTCAGATTCCAGAGTGATCACAGTTTTGCCGAGCTAACTTAAAAGAACAAGAGAGATTGCAATTAGATGATATACATGTACATTAGGGTGTCCCTTTTTTTCAAAGTCACTATTTTTAAATGGGCTAGTTCTGTTCATTTAGTGCTAAGGCACTCGGAAATAAATTTTCATCTTAATCGGAGTATGATATCACATTCAAACTTGCATCGAAAAATAAAAAATCAGTGTTTTAACTTAAAACGATTTTAAGTTAAAACACTGTTTTTTCATGTTTCGATGATGTTTAAAACGATTTTAAGGTAAAACACTGTTTTTTCATGTTTCGATGTTTAAATGTTTAAATGTGTTATCATACTCCGATTTAGGAAAAAATGTATTTCCGAGTGCTTTAGGACCAAATGCGTTTAAAAATAATGACTTTGAAAATATAAGGGACACCCTAATGTACATAGCCCATACTAATTATAGCATAGTACTGACTTAAAATTGAAAAACAAACTATTTATTTTAATTCAATACTAATAAGTGACCATAAATTAAAATAAAATTCATTATTAATTCATATTTTCATAAAATTTTTAATTTTTATTATAGAAATCAGTAATTTCTGCTGTTTTATATTTAATTGTCTGAGATACCTTGAAATTCAAAAAGTGTTTTATATTAAAGGTTTATTTTCGATAGATTGTTCCCATAGCAGCTTAATCATATTAATATAGAATAAGCTCTGGAATATCGAAATCAATTAATATTGCATACTTCTTTTGGATCTAACTCGTTCACCTATTATCTGGATATTTTAATTACACGGTTAACCGCATATGCTTTTATTCTATCCTCTCAGGTGACCGATGCACGTGATGGTTCCTCGCGCACCGTGCGCCAATTCCAGTTCATCGACTGGCCAGAACAGGGTGTACCCAAATCCGGCGAGGGCTTCATCGACTTCATTGGTCAGGTGCACAAGACCAAGGAGCAATTTGGACAGGATGGTCCCATCACCGTACACTGTTCGGCTGGTGTGGGACGCAGTGGTGTCTTTATCACGCTGAGCATCGTCCTGGAACGCATGCAATACGAGGGCGTGCTGGATGTGTTCCAAACAGTGCGAATTCTGCGCTCCCAACGTCCCGCCATGGTGCAGACAGAGGTATTATAAGAGATACTACAATTTTCTATGCACTCGGATATTAATTTATATATTTATTTATTTGTACGATATCTCAACAGGATCAATATCATTTCTGCTATCGCGCTGCTTTGGAATATTTGGGCTCATTTGACAACTATGCAAACTGAGTATCGATTTAAGTTGGAGTTGGATTTGAAGTTGATATTGAAGTTGAAGTTGAAACTGGAGTCCAGCTGGCTACAGAGCAAAAACGTTGTCAACTTTAAGTTATGTTAAATGTTGCATGTACTGTACGCATAATATGCATTTACGATATACATAGGATACACGAGAATACCTTAACTTTAAACTTTAAAGTATTATAGCCAGATACTGCCCACACATAATTACTTAACTACACACATGCATATGTATGTATATTTACTATATGTATTTGCATCAAGTCTTTATTTATCTTATCTCGTCCGTCTTTATTAATTTGCCTCGATCTAATCTTATTGTACTTCTTCTTTTTTATCGTTTTTGACATAATTGTAAACTCAAGAAGACTGTTACACGTTTAATTATCAGTAATTTTAATATGCGATATATTCTCTATATACCGTCGTGTGTATGTATGTATATTTGTATGTATGTGCACACAGTTTTTGCTCTAACTAATCAAAGTAGTCAATCAACTTGTTGTTGTGTGTCATCATCGACCACACTGGTAACCTATACATATTTTAACTAAGGACTTGGTAGCTATTAATCGTACCGCCTAAACGAATCTCGAAACAAACAAACGCAAAGTAGCTCGATGATAGAATGAATGAATGAGAATGATGCGAAAAGTATCCAGTTTATTACACATATACATTCATACATATATGTATCTGCTGTATGTATGTATGCGTATGCAAACAATCAATCAAATATAATATGTTAATGTGTTTTTTTTTTTTTTAATACTTACAAACTGAAAAGTCCGCTTAGGTTCTATGATTTTAGGACCTGTTCCGAATTACACTTTCGCATCAAATTCACTCCAACAATTACAAATACTAACATTTATGATAATGATACGAAAGTGAAATCGAACAACAGTCCGTTTAGTTAATGAAATGAAAAGAAAAAATAATGAAAACCGTGCAATTAGTCAAAAAGTCTTGCGTAGTGCATATCTTATAAGACAGCTAGTTTAAATTAGTTATTAGATTTAGTTAACTGCCATCAGTTAGTTTTAGTTATTTCTGGACATTCCCATAGAATGATAGACAAATATATATTGAGGGATTGCTGTCCAAATTGTAAAGCTTTTTTACATTTTATCGCTTAATCTTTCCAACATCTGCAGATAATTTACATTTTATATCCTTCCAACAATTGAAGATTATTGTGAGCTTTACTTAATTTTCCAACAAGTTTAGTTTCCATTTTTAATTTGGAAATATTTCCACAGAAATTTCACAGATGATGTTCCGAAATGTACGATTTAGTCATTTCAGCTGAAATTGAAGCGAAAATGAAATTCGAAATGTCTAAGAATTTATTTTTAAGCGTTATATGTTTAGATTCCTGTATATACCAGAACAGAACCCTTACAGCTAATTAAATAGGATCCTAAAGCTAGAAAATTATGGTACCTAAAGTGTATGAAAAAGACAGCATAGATAATAATAACCAAGCAGTTAGACAGAGCAAGAGACAAGTAATAAGATAACTGTAGATATGTATTGTAGAATATAAAATATACAAACAAACAAACAAACATTTCTACTTATTATTGTCTAAGAGAATAAAATAATAATGTACATAACGAAATGATATGATGAATGATCGATTTCCGATCGGAATAGTATTTATAAAAGACGTTAGCGAAGCGATAACAAAATTATTAGCCCCGAACACATGTTAAAAAACAATAGTAATAATCCATATCTAATATACAAACATAATTAGAGATAGATCACATACACACATATATTTAATTGTAATTGTAATTGTTAGCGAGTTGCCCAGAAAATGAAAATTGGATAAATGTTAGGACATAGTAAATTGACAAGTTGGACCCAGAATCGGGTATATTTGAAATGAATAATGAATAATAATGAAATTATAGCGATACCGATAGCAACAATAGATGTCTAGAAATAATCAAAGTTGCAAGCATATATAAGTACGTATATAGCATACTAAATCATATTAATTACATATAAAATTACAAATTATTGTATATTACATCAATTTGTCGGCTTGTCAAATTTTGTTAATATATATAAATTGTTTAATATTACATATATATTTTAACAATTAGTCAGATATTAACAATTTTAAATTTAAATGCAAGACCCTAAAATAATAATCAAGCTACAGATTGAGCGATTGTATTTCATATGAATGTATTTAAGCAAGTGAAATATTACGTTAAACATTATCATACGACTATATGTATCAGATATATATATATATATAAAAATATTTATAATTTTGAAGAACCGAACAACCAATGAAAAATTAATAAAAGGCGAAATAAAATACACATTATAAAATATATTCAATTGTTTTGTATATTGAGAGTGACAAAAATACAGAAAGAGTGTGATAACAGCAAAAGGTTTTGAAAGATGCGGAAGATAGTCCGCTAAAATTAAATAAGAAAGAGTGCAAAAGTGTAGAAAGGTTAACTGACGGCATCGTCGGCTACAACTGGTTCTGGCTTGTCGACCTGACCTATCTCGGATAGTATGTTCAAAGGATCCTCACTGCGCAAATAACCATTGTGCTCGGGATGCGACTCAAAGACGACTTCGCCACGTATTACACGAACTCGCGGTCCATGTGCACGCGCCGTAAACTTCACCTTGCCGCAGGTATCGGGACGTAGACGACGATGTGCCCGCAATCCACTGACCACCACAAAGTTTTTATCACATCCGTAGCACTTGTAGCGCTTCATGCCAATGTGACGGGACAGATGCGAGATGAGTGTCTCACGATGTGTGAAGTCCAGCGAACAAACCTGTAAGTGAAACAATGAAGCTATTACAGAGAAAGGGAGTTTGTGGGGCGATGTGCTTACCTTGCACTTGAAAGGCTTCTCGCCCGTATGCCTGCGTTGATGGACACGCACTTGGCCAGGCGTGCGAAAGCGTTTGTCACAGTAATTACATTTATGGGGCAGCTCTCCGGTGTGTATCAACTTGTGAATGCGGAGTGCACCGACTGTTGTAAAGCACTTTAAGCAATGCTCACATTCCCATTCGGTAAAGCGATTCCTGGCTGCGGATTGTGTCGTTTTTGGTGCTCCAGACGACGCGGGCATTACAGGAGCATCAGTTGGCTTAACAGGAGTTTCAACAACTGGAGATGCTGACACGGTGGACGCTTTAACATTATTAGCTGGCACAGCAGGAATTGCAGCTTTTGCAGCTGGAACATCACGTACTGTAGCTTCAGTAGTTGGCACTGCTGGAGTTACTGGAGGTGGCACCTCAGTCTTTGGCATAACAGGAGCATCCACATCCGGATTAAGCAAGTTTGTGTTAGCGACCTTTGAGGCATTGGGATATATTTCTGTAAATGTTTAACAAATAATGTTAAGTATTGGAGCCAATGCGATGCAACTCATACTCACTCTTATAGGTTTTGACCTCCACCTGCATTTGGGCCAAGTCCGCCTGTGGAATACTGTGCGCGAAAGTCAAATGGTTGGTGAATGCCAAATACTGTTCGAAGCAGCGGGCACACTTCGGACACTCCCAGTAGAAACGATAATTGGGATACAAGTAGCGCATTTCACGCACCGTGTCACTGCTCGACTCTGTCGGCGGCAGCTTAAGCCCCTCCATCTGTGTGGGCAACACTCCACTGGTGCTCTTCTTTGGTGTTTGCAGAACACTGCCGGGCAGCGGAGACGTTTGCTCAATACTACGTATTTGATTCTGGAAGTCAGCAATGATCTTGCGAGATTCTGGTAACATTTCAAATAGGCTTAGATCACTGAAATACGCATTGCGATCAGCAGACCTGGTAACAGAAGATCCAAGAGAAGCCGGCACTGACGCAGTCGAACCAGCACTTTTTATCATGGCATTGGAATATGTGATTTTATTGCTGCCAATGGTGCAGCTGTTAGTACTCGCATTTGTTATGGCCGGCGTAGAAGGCGGAATCTTGATTATTTTTGTATTTGGCGGCAGTTTGAACACCATACAATTGCTGGGCAGCACCTTTAGTATATTGGACCCAACAGTTGGACTGCTCTTCGCTGCCTGCAGAATGTTCTTCGTCTTTAACAGGTTTATGGCCTCTTGTTGAGTTTTTACCTTCGCTGCCTTTAAAATGTTGGGACGCTTTGGTGGTACCACAGAAATTGACTTTGGTAAGGACTTCCATTTGTTAACTGGAACAACTGCAATGACAAATTGTAATGATTAGTGCGTTATCTAATGAAAGTCTATTAATCAATCTTTTTTTTTAAGTATGAACACAATTAATAATGATTGAAGGTGGTAAGAGGTAATGCTCGCAAAGAGTTTTCATTTGACTTTATCGAATTTCAGACTTCAGTTCAGCAAACCTGATCTGAGTGGAGTTCAGAGAAGTCAAAATCTAGACACGTTTGGTTGATTCAGCTTTTACGATCTCTGAGATCCAGCTGTCTACACTAAAACGGACAAACAAACAAGTTATTGGCTTAACTGCTGACCAACAATATAAATATAAACTTTACACGCTCTCCCGGTTATATACAATGCAACGAAAACAATATAAATCTCCTTGGTATAAAGATAAGTAAATGACTCGGCGTAAAAGTAAAATGTCTCTCATTTTTCAATATCTTAGTTCGCTCAATGCAAACATGTTATTCTTTGATCTTTTTACGGTGTTCTATGTAATAAATAAGCGAACTTTATCTTGTATGTTTGCTTACACTGTATTGTTGGAGTCGCATGTCTAACGGGCTCAACTTTCGCTGGGGATTCCGCTTTCAATGGCTTTTTGATCGCCGGCAGACGCAATTTGCCACGAAGTTGCTCTGGGAGACTTGTGGCACTAACACTTGGCCAGGTGACTTCGCTGGACTCGCTAGGGCTCAACTCTACGGGCTCTTCCTTTGGCTCGGCTTTGATGACCACATCCGCCAGTGCCGACTGTTGATCTATCTGCATCTGATCCTCGTCTGCATCAAGCGGCTCTGATTTGATTTCCACATGGCAGAACATCTCTGCTGGCTGTGGGGCGTCCGGTTGGTTGATGGCCACCAGCTGACCCACATTGCCGGGCGTGTCCACATACTCGATCCGGCCGCATATCTCCTTGCTGTGCTGCCGGTGCAGCTGTAATCCCTGACGCGACTCGAAGTGACGTCGACAAATGGCACACACAAAACGACGCACATAAATGTGCTCTGTCATATGCCTGGCCAGAATACTCGAGTCCTGGAATTCCAAAAAGCATATCTGCAAGAGAAATCACTCGTTAAAAGATGAAAATTTAAATTCCACTCCAGTTGCATGTAACATTGTCATCAAAAGAGAAAGACTTACAACCAGATATGGTATGTTTGTCTCGCTCTCTCTCTCTCTAATGGCACTTACCCGGCAGTTGTAACTGTTCAAGCCACACACATGCTGGCGATATTCATGCTCCAGGATTTCCTCCAGGGTATCACACCAAAAGCCACATCCATGGCAGCAGAAATGACGATTTAGTTGGTGGTTGATCTGATGCGAGGCCAGTGCCAAATGATTCTCACATATGAAGTTGCATATTTTGCACTTATATTCGCTCAGAGCGGCAGCTTCGTCAACTTCAGAAACTGACGTCACAAATAACTGTAACACACAAAAGCTTACTCTCACTCTCTCGCATATGATGTATGTGTACATGTGTTTAGGTTAGGTTTTACCTTTTGCTGCTGATCGAGCATGTTCAAGCTGGCTATGAACTTTAGCTCGTCCTCGGACTTGTAGTCGTGAACTGGCACCGTTATCATGTTTGGCCGCTCCTCGATTATTTGCATTAGGCTGCCAGCTGCATAAGACAACAGATTAATCATTTATACTAAACACAAAGCTAACGGTATAGTGCGTATCAAAAATTTACACAATACATGCATACAAATCACACACATGCGCGTATACAGTTATACACTAGACGCAAACATTCATATTTACCGCACGACATTTCCAAATCTGACGCGTCCTCGCCGTCATCCAACTCCAACTTTATTTTTGTATCATCAATGTCCAATTCCTCCTTTATAATAACAGATGCCTCATGCATTTTAGTCGCTTATCGCGTGCAACAAAAAAAAAAGTGCGCAAAATAAATTACCGCTGCGATCAGTAGAAGTTATCGACTGCAGTCCAAGAACATATCGAATAATAACCCGTCATACTATGCCGATATATCGGAAAGTTTGAACTGTATTATCGATCTATTTTTAAGAGAATTGCGCAGCGTCATGAAAACAACTAAAATTCAATTGCATTATAAGTTTTAAAATGCATTTTTAAAGATAAACAAACGAAAAAGAAAAGCGAACATTCACTTTTCATTCAAATTAAATGTCAAACCTTACGGTAGTCTGTTACATGACAGCTGCTAGCAGTTGTGAGCTCTGTTATGTTATCAGGCTTATGTTATTAAATGCGCAGATTTAGCAGCTGTTATTGTCGAAAACAAGGTTTATTTATTATTTTTAGACAACTCATTAAACAACTATTCAAGTCACAAATGAATTAAATTAAATACTTACACTGAAATTTACACAAAACAAAATTAGTTAGTTGATGCGTTGCAAGTAAACAACAGACGAGTAAAATACAGTTTGTCTGCCTGCTAATAACATTACAAAAAATGTTGCGATTGCGTGTGCGTGTGAATGACTGAAAATCGTGTAAAAGAAAACAACAACAAAATCCAAAATAAATCAATTAATTTACGAAAGATAGGATTAAATTAAATGTTTAGTCCTTGAATTTCGCCACCACAAACCATAAAGAAAAGATGAGCAACAGCGAGGACTCGCAGCAATATCTAAACGATATACTGGTCAAAGAAGAGGACGACGCGTCGGGTGGTAAGTGAATACGAGATTAATCGAACAGTTCGTGTGGAAAAATGTAAATTGAATTCCCTTCCGTTCTTTAGATGAATCGGACAGACAGGATGGACATGGCAGTATGTTGCGGGAACAGGATCGCTTTCTGCCCATCTGCAACATCATCAAAATAATGAAGGTGCCCGTGCCGCAGAACGGCAAAATAGCCAAAGACGCCCGGGAGTGCATACAGGAGTGCGTCTCCGAGTTCATATCCTTCATCAGCAGCGAGGCAATCGAGCGCAGCGTCGCCGAGAATCGCAAGACTGTCAACGGGGATGATTTGCTGGTGGCCTTCAGCAATTTGGGCTTCGACAACTACGTGGAACCACTCTCCATTTATTTGCAAAAATACCGCGAGGTGAGTTTAATGCGTTTGCCAATGTTCGCACCACAATTGTAACACCTTCTTTATGTTATGCACACAGTCAAATAAATCGGATCGCAATTTATTTGTGGAGAACAGCTATACCAGCGAGGACACCATGGAGACCGGCAAGTAGTGGCACTTGTCTATAGGCTATATACTTTAGGGGAAGGCGCTTTTTTATATATATAAATCCTAATTATACATAGAATCTATAGTCAAAGTCAAGTTATACTTTTACTGCAAGTAGCTAAATAGTTTTTTTTTTTTTTTCTCATTTTATATGTATATTTTATAAAACACCAAGTACTTTTGTATATTCTACAGGTTTACATATTTGTATATGCTCAATGATATTACATAGTTTGATTAATATGTAATTTATTATCAAATAAAATCAAATAAATATAAAATCGAATTTCACAGAATTTATTAAAATTATAAAACAAAAGCTACCTAAGGAACATGTTCTGTATGTGTGATGTATGTATGTATGTAAGTATATGTAGGTATACTATATGGCCTGTCTTCAAATGCCATTTAAAACGCATTTAAAATCACTGGATTACATTAATTATTTTTAGAATAACTACTATATTAATCATAGTAGACGCTATAACAGTAGACGTGATGCTTATTTACGATAAGATGCTAAAAAACTAGGCTAAAATGATGTGGGTTATACACACGGGGTTCCATTAACACATAAATACATGCATATTATATGATGACACGCTATTCCCAATGCTTCTTCAGCCTGACTAATCTCAGTACATATCTAATATTATAATTATTAATATTATTATATTATTTTTTGCATTTGTATTTGTATTTATTTGTTGTTACAGCATCAGGTCCTCGCTGTCCAAGGGCTCATCCTTAATGCGCAGCATCTTGCTGTGATCTATGGCATAATCGTTCAGGAATATGTTGCTGTCGTCGTGCTGTAAATGCAACGTGGGCGCTGCCTCGGGCAGCAGTTGACCCGGCTGAACGAAGCAGTAGCTCTCGAAGTGCTTGCTGCATATCTGCTTGGAGTTGTCCCACTTGGGGATGGGTTCGATTTTCAGATTGTAACACCATTTGGCGCGCTGATTGCGATTCTCCGGGAAGTCTAGCAATGGCAACTTGATATGCTCCACGCCACAGACGATGCAACTCGGCGCTTTGGCGGGCAGATGTCTGGCGCAGATGTGTTTGCCACTGTATCGCTGAGTATCCGAGAGATTCAGCTCGTGACACCATTGATGCAACAGCAGGGGATCTGAAATAGAGGCAGAACAAAAATTAGGCATTGGTTTCAACCAGCTATTGTGTCATCTGTCTTACCACTGGGAAACTTGTGCAGCTTGACTTCCTCCTGGCAATCGGGCATACAGCAGCGTGGAGCTGCAGGAGCAGCCGCGGGTTGACTAACGGCACTCATTGGACCCAGATGAAGTGTGGGCACGGCATTGTACATGAGCCGACGCACCCCGATCAGCTGCGGATCAAAGTGGCGACTGCAGATGAGCTTCGTATTGCGTTGGGATTCGGTGAAGTGAATGCCCGTCGCCTTTTCCCATTTGCGAATGGAACTGATGTTATTGGGCAGCCGGAAGAGCTTAATGCCATCACCGCGTGGCTTGCGACAGTACGGCAAGGAGCAGAATTTCATTTTCCAAGGCGGCAACTGACCCGACGGCAAGGGATCGAAGCGTGAGCGACGCTCCCTTTTCACCAATGGCTCTGTAGCCAGATAGTCATCGTCTTCATCATCGTAATCGTCGTCTTCATAGGCGCCCTCTAACTGAGCATCCTCCATGGACACGGACACGGACACGGACATGGACATGTCTGTGCTCAATTCCAATTCCTCGTTATCGCTGCCCATCTCCAGCTGCATCCGGCTCTGTTCATTCGTGTAGATCTGTGGCGGCACATTGTCGCCCAGCTCCAGCGTGGGCACTGCCCACGGACGCAGCTTGCGGAGTCGGATGCAGTTGGGCTCAAAGTGTGCGCTGCAGATCATGGTCTTCCAGGGACGTCGCTCATCGTATATGATCCTCAAGTTGTGCATCCAGTGCTTCTGCAGTTGCTTCGAGCGTGGAAACTTGTAGAGATGGACGCCGTGCTGTGAACGCTGGCGCTGGCAATGCACCAGGGAGCACTTGTCATAGCCAGACTTGACTGGATTCGTCACCGTCTTCTCCTGCTTGATGCTGGGCAAACGCAGATCCTTCCATTTGTTGTTGTAAGTCACGGGAGTATCCAAATGATCCGCATCCGCATCGACATCGGCATCCTCATGCAATTGCATCTCTGGCACCAGATAACTTAGTGCATTCTCATCCTCATCCTCCTCCTCCTCCTCGTGTAGCTGCAGTTGCTCCCGCTGCTCCAGCTGCTGTTCCGAGCTGCTCTTCTGCTTATCCAATCGCATGCTAATCGCCTCAAAGTCACTCTCGAAGAGCTGGCGCGGAGCACGTGGCCCCAGGTGAAGTGTGGGCACGCTGCCGTGCACCAGACGCATGTTAATCAGGCAGATGGGCTCAAAGTGGGCGCTGCAGATGCGATAGCGCCAACGGAAGTCCGGATCAAACGGGACCTGGGTGTTGTGCTGCCACTTGGCGCACATGTCCACCGAATGCGGAAACTTGTGGAGTGTCAGGTTCTCGCTGGTCAAATGATTGGGACAGCCCTCGATCTGGCAGAATTTGCTGGATTTGCGTGGCGGTGCCGGATGTGGCAGGCGCAGACTAATATCGCTGACCTTTGTGTGCGACTCACTTGGCTCCGCATCCGGGATCAGCTGCTCCTCGCCAGTCAACTCACTGGCCTGCTCCTGTTCCGGCTGCAGCGATGTGTTGAACTCGTTGTCGTAGATGGTCGGAGGACGACGTGGCCCAAGACTCAGCGTGGGCATGGCACCACGCCTAATCCGTGATCCATTGAAGCATTCGCCGGTAAAGTGATAGCTGCATATTCGAAAACGCCATGCGAAATTCGTGTCCACGTCCACCTGGGTGTTGTGCATCCACTTCTGCATGGCATCCAGCGAGGTGGGGAACTTGTGCAGCTTGATGTTGCCACTCACATCATTGGCCGTCACATCGCATCCCCTGACGCTGCAGTGGCGGGCATTGTACTTGAATCCATTGCTGACAATGGTGCCACTCGACATGGACACCGACGGACCAAAGCTGCTGCTCATCTGCGCCTGCTGCTCGGCGGCATAGCCCAGATTGGCCTCTGAATCCATTTGCTCATAGGTGGTGCACTTCTCAACGTGTCCCACCTCGAGGAGCACTTCCAGCGGCTGCTGTGAGTTGTCATATTCCTCTTCTCCCTCTGGCTGCTGCTGCTGCTCCTCCTCCTCCTCTTCCTCGTCCAGCTGATGCTCGATCTTCACTATTGGCTCCAGCATATCAATCTCTTCTCCGTCATGATCCTCCGGGATGAGTTGCTGTTCCTGCTGCAGCTGCTCCGCTGCCAGCAGCTCATTCATGCGCCGCCATTCGTCTTCAGTGGGATTCTGATAGACAGGCGCCTCGCCCGGCTCCCGCTCCGGCAGCTCCAGCGTGGGCATTGTCCAGGGCTTGAGACGACGCGTCGTGTCCATGAAGCAACTGGCCTCAAAGTGCTTGCTGCATATCTTGTACAGGTATCGCTGGTGCTCATAGAACACCAGCTGCATGTTGTGCAGCCACATCTCGAGCACATCCCGCCGCTGGGGCAGACCGTGCAGTCGTCCGCCGTCTCGTGGCTTCAGTGTCCGACAGCCACGCACCGCACAGCTGATGACACGGATGCGGACACTGTTGCGTGCATCCTCGTAGTTGGCGTCCATCAGCGGCTCCTTCGTGTGCTCCTCAAAGTGCTCGTCACTGTGATCGTAGAGCAGGATCAGGTGCAGCGGACAGAGCTTGAGCGGTTTATCCTCCACTTCCTCGATGGCCATGTAGTCCAGCCACCTGCGACGCAGTGCCTCGCCCTGCGGCAGATCGTAGCTAATCCTCAGGTAAGTCTTCTGCAGCTCCACGCACTGCGGATAGCAGCAGTCGTGGCTGGAGCCACTCCTGTTGCAATACTTCTTGGCCTTGCCGGCCGTTGGCTCTGCGCTCTGGCTGCGATGTATATTGTGCAGTTCCTCGTGGCCCAACTGCAGCGTGGGCATGGCACCCAACTGAGGGCGTCCATTCTCCAGGCAACTGGGCTCAAAGTGTGACCTGCAGATCTTCAGCTTGGCCAGCTGCTCCTTGCCCAGGTCCAGGCGTATGTTCTGTAGCCACTTCTCCGCCAGCACGCGCAGTTTCGGGAAGCCAAAGAGCTGCACCTGGACGGGATCCTCCTCTTCCTTGGCGTGTCCACAGCTGGGCACGCAGCAGACGTTGGTGGCAGCCACCGCATCTGGGGCATCCCAATCAGCCGGATTGGGCAACACATCTATTGGCTCGTCATGCCCCAAGTGCAGCGTGGGACGCGCTCCAGGACGTAGAAGTTTCTGCTGATTGAAGCAGTGCGTCTCAAAGTGACGATCGCACACATGATGATCCCCGCTACCCATGGCTGTGGAATCCATGCGAAGATTGTGACACCAAGTGATGAGCTGGGAGAAGCGTTTGGGCATCCTGTAGAAGCGTTGACGCGGCGCATCCTCATCCTTGACACAGCCGGGCACCACGCAGCGCACCTCATTCATGCAACGACTCAGCTCCAACGTGGGCACCGCATTCTCCCGCAACTCACCCGTATCCGGGTCAAAGCAATGCGGCGCAAAGTGCGATTGACAGACCTAAAAGAGACATGAAATTAGCAAGGATTGACCAAGGGAAAGAACTGTTTAAATTGCACTTTCTTGATTGAAATAAGAAATATTTGCATTTATTTTTATTGCGTTCATTTAAATCTTCAATTAAATTAAAGCAAATGATTGCAATCACTTGTGATGACAGTCACATTTAAATGCAATCATTACTTAAACCAATTATTTGAATTGCAATCTCATTTTAAGCAGGCTTCAAACGACCGCTTTGGCGGCGACACTTTATTAACGCTATATGTTAGGAAAAGAATAGTTTTTTCCTGCATAAAGTCTAAATTTGTAATACTGAAATATTAAAATGAAACATTTAAAGCAAACAAATTAAAAGTGGGCAAGTTTAGTGAAATTAAATGTCATAAATTATGTCCACTCGCCGATTTGTTTTTTAGTTTACATGTCAACATTTACAAGTTTAACTAACTTGTTGGATCTGCTCACACTCTGAACAATTTTGAACAAATACAATTGGGAAATTCTATAGTCAAGCTCCCGACTATAGGATACCCGTTTCTTTATTAAAAAACAATTTAAAATATTTTGAATTGCATGCTTTTAGGCACTTGCATTGCTTAAAAACTTTAATCAGCCATTACCACCTTTCTATTTGTCCGATCTTGTTATGATTTAGTAGGATGATAAGTAATAATAGTAGTAAAAAAAATCCTAATATCTTGAAAACTGATCTGCGTGGGGTTTATAGAAGTCTGTGTGCCATAGTCTCTTATAGTCTCTGAGACTTAGGCCCTCACACAGACTGATCAAAACTATATATATTCTTTATAGGGTCGGAGATGCTTCCTTCTCCCTGTTACATTCATTGCAAACGAATACAATATCCGCTTTTTTAAGCAACGGGTATCAAATTTTATCACGACAGTATATCGCTCGAAAATCGAAAGTCGAAAATGAGTTAATGATGCAGAAATGTTCGCATTGTGACAATCTATGTTGTGTAAAAATTGCATCATCCTATCTTTAAAACCGAGAGTGTGAGCAGAGTATATGTCGTTTTTTCATTTCCAACGATTCGACTTTATTAACTCAAAAGAACGATATGTCTCAGTGGCAATGCAATCGTTGACTAGATAAGATTCTTTATGTTTCATGAAGCTCAGTTGTTTTTTCTCAAATATACAAGTTTGGCCGCTTTTCAAAAAACATAGGCGACACTTGAAAACTTTAAATCAGAGCTCGCATATAACAGTTGACCCCTTCTATGTAGTTGTTCAAAAATAACTCTCATTTACTTACTTTTTGAGCAAAGAGTCAGAAATTAACCGTTCACATAGTATGTATTTTGAACGAATCGGTCTTTTCTCAACGAACAATCTTTTTATATGTTTTCCTTTGAAAATAAATCTCATTTGCGTTTGTGTGCGTCTAAGCGTTTGTCGTCTTGTCACTTGTCTTTCTGATTTAAGTGCGTTCGGTAAATCGGGAAATATGGTCCGTTGATAAGTTAAATGCAGAATAAATAAATAAATATATATGTGCACATATTAAACGTATTGAGAAATTATGGTTTTACAAATTATTAAAATAATTTTCAGTTCAGATATTTTCAAAGAGTTTTACGGAAACGATGAGGGCAACATTGTAAGCAAGGCAAAGTGAGGAATATAAAACAAAACGATCGTTTGCGCTAGAGTATTTGAATGTTTTCTCTCCACTGCTGACTGTCAATATGTGAGCGCTCAATCGGTTGCACTCTCTACAAATTGTTATTGAAAGAGAGCAAGGTGGATTTATACCTGGTGATGTATTCGCTCTCTCTCGGGGCGGAATTGTCAAAATGAGTCTGACGTGAGAGAGACGACAGAGATAGATATATAGAAAAATTGTTTTGTTTTGTTTTCTATACTCTTCACTCATTTTCGTTTTGTGCGCTGTGCAATATATAAAATGAAAATAAAATGCAATGGCATGTTTGTCTTGTTGTTCCTGTAATGACCCGTAGGTAACCAATTAATTAATTGTGATTATGGATATTTGTTAAGCTCCTGTTAGCCGTCAGCATCGACGCTGTTATCCCTGTTGCTCTCTTTGTGGAAGCTGCTCACCGGTGCATGCTTCCACAGTTCCTGTTGCATTTATTTGTCTCTTTTTCATATCTCTGGAAACACAAACCAAACGACTTGCGTTCGAGCGGCATATGTATTTTTCACACAAGGGACATTTTTTAGAGAATTTAATACAACCGCTTACTACGATGTTTGCTTTCGTAATGACGTTTCCGCCCCGAAAAAGAGGGCACGTCGAGCGAATACATCACCAGGTATAAATCCACCTTGAAAGAGAGTTACTAGAATAGTTCAACTCAGCCTACTCAACCAAAAACAAAAAGGAAGAGAGTCGAAGTGTTCTAATCAGACAGAAAGCAACGTGTATGTTTTTTTCGGTTATGTTCGTGAGTAGAAAAAGGAAAAACGGTCAACTGTTATTTGCGAGCTCTGCTTTAAATGCGTTTATCTCGAAACGCCATTTTTTGAGATATGTCACTTTTCTAGTAAATGAGCGATATGTTATGTCATGGACAAAAGTATGTGTAATTGTACTTTTGTCGAATTTAAAAGTTCAAAAATGTATGTAACAAGATTAAAATTCTTATAACAAATATGTTTCAGATTAATTTATGTACCCTACAAGCGTAGAATTTCCAAAACATTTAAGAACTCATTATTCCCGTTAACAAATTTGAACATTTCATTATCAAAAATGTGGAGTAAATCATTTGATAGTTTCATTTTTGAGATTGCAATTAAAAACTTTGAATTGATGATTGAAATCAAAAAGTGATTGCAATGATTTGCTTTAAATTAATGTCAGATTGATATTTATACAACCAGAAATAAGTGCAATCCATTGAGATTGCAATCAAATCTATACGATTCGCAATTGATTGCTTAACATGAATAAGGGACATTTACCTGGTAGCCATCGCTGCTGGCCTGCATGGAGCGATGCTTGCAGTTGGCCGCCCACTTGCGTATGGTGGGCCGATCCTTGGGGTAGGCAAAGAGACGCAGCTGCTCGCTGCGCGGCTGGAAGCAGCTCAAGACGGAGCAGTAGTTCTCCCAGATGAACTGCAGCGCCTGCTTGTTCTCCTGGCTGTCGGCGATGTTGCCATTGTGCCTCGCATTGGGTATGACATGGCCATCGTGTCCAAGCTTCAGCGTGGGCACAGCCCAACTTTGCAGTTGCTTCTTGCAAACGGCGTCCTCCTCGAAGTGATCCTGGCAGACGAACAGATGCTGTGCATCCACCAGTCGCGGCTGCTGCTGCGTATTCACCAGCCACTTGAGCAGCGACGTCTCGGCGCTGGGAAAGCGAAAGAGACGCGTCTGCGATGTGGCCTGCTGGGCGCAGCTGGGAATGCAGCAAATGCGCAGCTTGCCACGTGGACTCGGACTGGCACTGGCGCTGGGACTGCCACAGAAGGCCAGCTCCGTTTTAATACGCAACGGCAGCTCCACGGGCACGGACGTGGACAAGGCCACGGGCACGGGCACGGGCACTGGCGTGGAGATGGACACAGGAACGGGAACTGGCGTGGACACGGGCTGCCTGTTGTCATCCAGCTTGGGATTATGGTAGATATCCGGATGGTTGTGATTCAACTGTAGCGTTGGCACCGCCCACGGCTTCGGACGCACTGGACCCAGGCAGTGTGCCTCAAAGTGAAGCATGCAGATGCGATAAATATAATGCCGGGCAGGATCATAGGTGATCTTGGTGTTGTGCAGCCACTTGGCACACATATCCGGGCACATGGGCAGCTTGGTCAGCCGGATGTTGTCCGTGTACTTGGAGTAACACCCGGGCACGGCACAGCGCAGCTTCATGGCCATGGAGGAACTGGCGATTAGATCATAGGTCTCCTGCAGCTGACGGAGCACGGGCTCTGGCAGCTCCTGGGGCAGCGGCACCTGTTCGTACAGCTGCATGTAGTGCATCACACAGAGCTTGCCATCGCTGGCCAGCTGGGGCATCGGCAGTTGGAGCCACTGCAGCCAGGCGTGCTGCACCAGACGATTCTCGGGCAGGTCATGGCAGCGATAGAGATTGAGGCGGGCACAGGGACAGCTGGGCACCATGCAGCCACTGGATGACGATGACGACGATGCCGAGATGCCACTGATGTTGCCACGATTGCGATAAATGTGGGTGTCGTCATGACCCAGCCGCAGTGTGGGCACACAATCCTCCAGCGTCTGCTGCTGCCCCAGCGGCGTCTCAAAGTGTTCGCTACAGAGACGCGCCTGGCTGGTGTCCATCATGGGCGATAGCTTCAGGTTGTGGAGCCACTTGCGCAGCTGGATGCGATTGCTGGGCAGACGATGCAACTGGACGCCATGCAGATCCGGCTGCTTGCCACAGCTGGGCAGGCAGCAGCGGCGTCGCTTAATCGCTGTCTGATCCGGCGGCTCCATTGGCAGCTTCCGTTTGCGGCAATGTTTCAGGCTCCAAAGCCGAAAAACCGAATGCTGCGGCTGGGCATCGTGAATGCCCACGGATTGGCCATTGCAGCTGTAGCGCAGGGCCGTGCCGTGTCCCAGATTCAATGTGGGCACCGCATTCTGTTTCAGCTTCCTCGTGCCCAGCATCTCGGACTCAAAGTGCTCGATGCAGACGCGACCAACGCAATCGTCGGGCGACAGCTGCAGATTGGCGCTCCACTTGAGCAGTTGCTGCCGATCCTTGGGGAAGCCAAAGGTGCTCAGCGGATGACTTGCCGTCCGCTCCTTGCGACAGTGTCTCAGGCAACAAATGGGCGTCACATTGTTCACTGGCTTCACCCGACGTGGCGGCAATGGAAGTGGCGCCACTGCAACTGGCGACGTATCCGGCAGCAGCAGCTCATCATCATCGACAGCTTCATCGTCATCGTCCTCCCCATCATCATCATCATCATCATCATCATGGTCTTCGGAGGCGTTGTCGTCGCTTTGATGCTCCGCAAAGGTTTCCACCAACTCCAAGGGATCAAAGTAGCCATGATCGTCCTGATCCTTGTCCACCTGCCCATCATCGTTATCTGGCTGCTCCTCCTCCGGATCGAGTTTCTCCTGCTTGACCTTGACTAGCGACTCCATGCTTGCCTCGCCCTCCTCCGCCTCAGCCTCCGTCTCCTGCTGCAGACCCGCCTTAATGGCCTCATTGTCAAAGACAACGCCCTCATCATGTCCCAGCTTCAGGGTGGGCACCGCGCCCGTCTTCAGCTTCAGCTTGCCCCGCACCATGGCCTCAAAGTGATCGGCACAAATGCGTCCGCGACACTGATCCGGCGCCAGTCTCAGATTGACGCGCCATTTCTCGAGCAGATCCTCGCTGCGCGGATATCGATAGGTGCGCAGATCGTTGTCAATGCTCCGACGCTTTCGGCAATGGGCCAGGGCACAGGTGGGCGTGAAGAAGCCCGGTATATTCTTTGGATTCTCATAGATGGGCTGCTCCTGGTGTCCCAACAGCTGGGTGGGCATAGCCCAGCCCCGCAGCTGCTTCCCGTCGATGCACCGCCGATTGAAATGGGCGCTGCACACACGTGTCGATCTGTCCACGTCGGCTGACGACAATCGGAGATTGTGACGCCACTTGCTCTGCTGCTGCTTGCCACTGGGGAAGGGGAAGAGGCGTGCTCCATGCTCCAAGCGACTGCGTCCACAGCTCGGCACACAGCACTTGAAATCCATCAGAGATTTCTTTATTTTAACCTGTCAATCATAGAAAGCAATATTTGAATCCTGCTGCGAATCCAATCCCTGCTGGCCACACTCACCTGCGATGTATTCAAGTCCGTCGCCTCCGACATGCTAATGTCCGGCTTGATGTCCTCATCCAGCTCCGAGTGCTCCTCCTGATCGTCGTCTGGCTCCTCCTGCTTGATGTATCCATGGACACGTCGTTGACGTCCGAACAGATTGCTCTGGAGTTCCGCGGGATTCACCTGGAAGAGATCTTCGGTCTCGTCGTGCCCCAGCTCCAGTGTGGGAATGGAGCCAATGTTGAGCCGGGTCTTCCCAATGCAAATGTCCTCAAAGTGAACGTTGCAGATCTTGTAGCGTTCGCGCTCCTTGAAACTGAGATGATCGAGGCGGAGATTGTGTCGCCAGCGTTGGAACAGTGCTGGATCCTTGGGGAAGCTGTTCATTTGCACCTCATCGAACTTGCGCGTCTTGCCGCACGTGGGAACACAGCACTTGAACACCGGATCAACGTAGCGATCCTCCGGCTTCGGATTGTCTATGAGCTCGATCTGGTCATCGTCGTGTCCCAGTTCCAGAGTGGGTATCGCCCACTTGTACAGATGCTTGGGCCCGATGCAGTCCGTCTCGAAATGCTTGTTGCAGATGCGAACGCCGACACAGTCGACGGGATTCATCTTGAGATTGTTGCACCACTTCCAGAGCAGATCCTCGTCCTCGGTGGGGAATCGGAAGAGACGCACATCCGGCTGCTCCTTGTTCGCGTCACAGCCCTCGACAGTGCAGTGCTCCTCGACAAACGATTGCGCCTCATTCGGATAGATATCGTCGTCCTCATGTCCCAGTTCCAGAGTTGGAATCGCCCCGGCACTCAGCCGCTTCCCATTGAACGAGTGCGTCTCAAAGTGAATGGAGCACATGCGATACTGTTGCCGCATGGCGCCTCTCGGCCGCATCTTAATGTTGTGCATCCACTTGCGCAGCTGGGTGGGATTGTGGGGCAGCCGGAAGAGCTGAACGCCCTGACCACGTTGCCGGCGACAGCTCTCGACAATGCAGACCCGCTGCAGGCAGAGCTTGTTGGCCTTCAGCTTGGCGGGATTCTGATAGATCTTGTAGCCAGGCGGCGAGTTAAGGTCCAGTGTGGGCACCGCCAGCGGCACCGGGCACTTCTTGCTCAGCACATGCGGCTCAAAGTGGGCGGAGCAGAGGCGTCTCTGGGCGCTGCCCACCAGCGGCACCTGCAGATTGTGCGCCCACTTGGCGAGCGTGGAGCGATTGAGCTTGGGGAAGCGATACAGCTGCACATTGTGCAAGGCGCGCACCTTGCGACAATGCGGCAGGCAACAACGTGGCACCCACGTCGGCTTCACGATGCCAGCTCCTCGATTGGGATTCGAATTGGAATTGAGATGCGTTCGCCGCTTGTACAGCATCTGACGCTCGGGATTCTCGTAGAGATTCTCAATATTGGTGGAGAGATTGAGCGTGGGTATGGCCCAGGGTCGCATCCGCTTGCCAATGCAATGGGACTCAAAGTGCAGATTGCAGATCCTCATGTTGGGCAACTGGGCGACATCCAGCTCCAGATTATGTGCCCATTTCGCCAGCACCTGCGACTCCTCGGGCGGACGATAGAGTTTGATGTCGTCCACGCTGGGATTGCGCTTACAGGTCTCCACACAGCACTCGCCCTGCTCCTCGCCATTGTTGGGTGCACTGGGCCGGGAATAGAACTCGGCCACCTGCTCCGCCGTGGGCAGCGGATAGGCAATATTGTCGTGGCCCAGGATTAGCGTTGGCACCGCCCATTTCTCCAGTCGCTTGTTGCGCAGACAGCGATCCTCAAAGTGCACCTCACAAATGGCATCGTTGAAGAGCTTGGTGCCATCCGGCACAGGACGCTGCAGGTTGGCGCACCACTTGGTCAGGAGGGCGACATTGCTGGGGAAGCGATGCAGATTGGCATGATCCCGATCCCGGTTGCGTTTGCAGACAGCAACACAGCAGGTTTCGCGTATATTCAACTTCTTGATCACATCCGGATTACGATGGATGTCCTCGTCATCGTGCCCCAGATGCAGCGTGGGCACCGCAAATGGACGCATGCAGCCACCAATGCAGTAGGGCTCAAAGTGCAGACTACAGATGCGCATGCCCTTGTGCATCTTGTCCTCGGGTATCTTCAGGTTGTGACACCACTTGCGCATCTGCTCCGGCCTCCTCGGTATCGTATGGAATGTGATGTTCTCGTTGTTGTGCCGCTTACTCTCACAGCTGGGCACACAGCACACGTCCATGCTGTCGCTCACATTCAGGCCAGATCCAGATCCGCCCGAGTTGCCCATTCCCATGTACGATCCACCCATGTCCGCATCCACATAGTGCGATGCCGAGCTGGCCGACGACGACGTCGATGCTGCCGAATGACGTTGATATTTGTGGCCATGATTATGCGAATGTTGTTGCTGCAACTGTTGTTGCTGGTGCTGTTGCTGCAACTGTTGATGTTGTTGTTGCTGCTGCTGCTGCTGCTGGTGACTTGTGGGCGTGGCGGGCGTTGGTGGGGGCCACAGTTCATTCTCGTATATGTTGAACGTGTCGTTGTGGCCCAAATGCAGCGTGGGAACAGCTCCTGCAAGAGCAAAAGTATATTCATTAATTCGATATTTTATTTCATAAATGAATTAATCAGGCCTGATCCGAATTTCGAAAGTTTTCAAAAAGTTTCGAAAACAATTCGAAAATTCATTGTAAGTACATCAGGTTGAATATATCAGATAGATTCAATTCAATTAAAGCAACTCTAGCAGCTTTAAATTGCGAGGGTTGGTATCGATAACAAAAATTAAAGTGGAATTTAGAACAGCTCGGTTTTGATTTTTATAAAATATTTTATAGATGCTTTTAAAAAAATTCTTTTAAAATATTCTTCCACTATTTAAAATTGAAGTAGTGATGTTAAGCGATTCTAAAAATGTTCAACATTATTATAATTTTCAGTTTGTAATTTTAGGTATTTATTTTAATGCTTTAAATGGCATATATTTTCAAATCCGACGATTCTACAGCACACGTTTTGAAATCGACAATTATTGTCGATTTTCGGAATTCGGAACAGCAATCGACTTGTTTTGTGGCAAATCGACTCGTTTTCGAAATTCAGAACAGGCCCGAATATTAAATCATTTCAAAAACAAAAGAGCGTAAATGTTGTAATATTATGCCTCTTCCTCACTAATGTACATTTTATAAAATTATCATAGCATAGCATTTGCATTTAGCATTTACAAAACATTTGTGATTTGTTTACAAATTCGTTTGACAACTGAAATAAAACATACGAAAAAATAAATGGAAGGATTTCAAGGAAATTTCGCTGCTTAGGAAAAATTCTCTGATGTTCAGGAGTTCATCCAACTTTTCCGGATTGGATAACCGTTCAGCCAAACCTAAACCAAGGGAACCCACAGTGAAAAAACCATTTCAACAAGCTCTCATTGAACAAGGGGTTACCGTAACTCTCTATGGGTCGGGATCGTCTGTGGATTAACGAAACTAGAGCAAGATTCTGGAATTCTTAGATTCTGATAATTGATTTTTTGTAAATACAACTCTAAGCGCCCTTATCAGATACTTCTTGTACAATTCAACTAATAAATTTTAGAATAATTACCAATAAGCAATAATTTTTTATTCAATCTATTTTTATTAAGTTCATTGCGGAACTATAACGATTTAAGATTAATTGTTGCGATCGACAATGTGTTGTCTTCTTTTGTTTTTGATTTATTTTGTTGCTTTAAATAAAATACAATTTTTTATCGTTTGAAATTGGGCGACAGAAGTTGAGAAATCTAGGGATAGTATTTTCTCGAATTAAAAAAATTCCAAATATCGCATTGATTTTTGAAAATGTAGTTACATTCCTCACAAATGTACTAACTATTCCCCCACCACTAACAATTCTAATGAATCGAATTTAACCTACCTGGTGATAATTTGCGAAGTCCCAGAGCCTCTTTGATAAAGTGAGCGCTGCATATTTTGTGATTCTTGCCGCGATAGACGGAAGGATCAAGACGCAGATTGTAGCACCAGCGTCGGAGGAGGACCTCGTCCCGTGGGAAGCGATACAGTGACATGTTAAAGTCAGAGGAGCGACTGCGACGACAGAAATTGAGGCAGCAGCGTTTCTCCTCCACATACAAGTTCTTCGGATTGTCATGGATTTTGCCGTATTGGGCGCCCAAATGCAATGTTGGCACTGCCCAGGGCTTCAGGCGGAACTTGCCAATGCATCGCTCCTCGAAGTGGCGACTGCAAAAGTGACGCGGCTCCTTGGCCTGAACGGGCAGACGGGCGTTCTGACACCACTTGATCAGACTCTTGATATCCTTGGGAAAGTTGTAGAACTTGAGATTGCTCTCGCCCCGCTGGCTGGTGCAGTTGGGCATGCTGCAACGTGCCACCTCGCCGGTGGTGAAGGTGTTGGTCAGCTCCCGATTCTGATACAAATTGGCGACATCGTCGTGACCCAAATTGAACGTGGGCACAGCCCAATAGCACAGGGAATATCGATTGATGCAACGCTTGGGGAAGTGCATGCTGCAGATACGAAATGTCGCATAACTCGATGCCGGAATATGGAACATCTTGAGGTTATGGAGCCACTGATGCAAGTACTTCTCGTCCTTGGGGAAGGTAAAGAACTGCAGCGTCGGACTGGTGCTCTTGCGGACACCGCACAGCGGCACACAGCACAGCGCGTCCTCCGAATCGTCCAGCGTCGAGGAGTGCGCCTGTGGACCACCAATTGCACCAGCCCCACCACCACCAGCATGCAGCGAGGTGTCGCTGCCATAGGCATTGTTATAGTTGCTGTCGTGTAAACTGTAGCCCGACTCGCTCGTGGAATTGCTATAGCTTCGCTCCAGCTTCACATTCGGCTCACTCTTCAGCGTGGAGGCAAACAATGCGGCGCCATCGGCATTCGCCTGACGTTGTTGCAACAACGAACTCAACGCTGCCGTTGCCGGCAATGCGGTGGCATTTGCTGTGGCATTTGCCTTGTGATGCGCCGTTGGCACTGAAAAGAAAAAGAGTGAAATTTGTTGAAAACATACATTCGAAATTGGAATAAAAGTGCTTGACTCGCAAACTACAATTCACATACAATAGACCAGGCAATTCACAAGGTCAATTAGTAAATTTAAATTGTTATAAAAATATGATTAAGTGGTCGACTTTTAGTAAAACTGTAATTTAATAGTCTGTTTTAGTGAATTGAATTTTAAATGATACAACTAAGAACCACGACACTAGACTGTCTATTACTGAAACAAAAATAAACTACTTGATACCCTTTAAGCAGATCTATTTTACTGCAACACATCTACACATAATTTAAAAGTGGAACTTAGTTAAATCGATTTTTAAGTTATCCAAATATATAAGTAAAAGAAACCACTAAGTAATATATACCCTGTATACTGACTTGGAATAACGCTACACAGCTGAAACAATCAATTAAAAGCGTGAATTAATAAAAGAACTACAAATTAAATTTATCGAAATTTGAATAACTAAGGTTGACAATCAAGCATATCTGAGGCGCACCAAATACAACCTAAATATCTCAAATTTAAACAGTTAATCAGTTAGAAGAGTTATCTTTTTATAAATAAAAATTAATTTCAGTAAAATGCTTGATTTCTAAACAATTGTAATTAATTTAAAAGACTGATAGATACTGTTTAATATGCTCCTGGAGCTAGGTATAAATATACAAATATAAAATTTAAAGGGCTAGAAGAATATCCTATTTCTTTGGTTATATGCTTTGTTTTGTTTATTCAGACTAAGTCGAACAATTTAACTCTCTGCCTGCTGTAGGCAGATCTCACTGTAGCAAACGGTCTCTCTAACATATCCACTCACTTTCCATGGTGGCCATGTGACAGTCCTGCAGTTTGTAGTTGGCCTGTTGCTGATGCTGCTGTGGATGCTGTTGCTGCTGCTGTTGGTGCGATGCCGATTGTGCGGCTGCGTAATACTTGCCACAAAAATAAGGAGCAGCTAGACGATGTTCGTGCAGCTCCAAAGCAGTTTGATACCACAAGCGGCAGATGGGGCAATCGTAACGCTGCTGGAATTTGTGTTGCGGCAAATGGGCATAGAGCTGTTCCCGCGTGGCAAACGTAACGGAACACATCTGCAAGATCAAGTTGCAACAATTAGTAATTACAATTAGAATACTGGGATTCCAGTCCATTTGACTTACGTTGCAAACAAAGCTCTCGTACTCGTGCTGCATGTACTCATGCGACTCGCACTCGGCAATCGTGTCAAAGTACTTGCCACAGTATTTGTGGCAAAAGAATTTGTCTGCTCTGTGTTGGTGCTTGTGCTTCTGCAACTCCTCGGTGCTCATAAAGGACATGGGGCAAATGTTGCACTTGAAGTCATACTCCTGTATGGTGCAACTGCTCTCGGCCACATGACGCAAGTAGATTTGCTTCTTGAAGAACACCTCCTTGCAACGCTGACAAATGGGAAGACTCTCCGACGATCGCTCCGATTGCAGCTTGCGTCTCGGATAGCTGAGCGGGTTCTACAAATTAACAGATATAATCAGTTGTATAAATGATGTAACAATTGAGTTTAAAACTTACCGGAACCTTTTGACTCCCATACCCTTCATCTTTGACAGGAAGCTCAACCTTGGGACTCAACATGTCGTCGCCGAATTCTGGATATTTACTGAAATCCGCAAAGGGCGTGTTATCATCGATATAGTTGGTGGATTTGTAGGCATGTTCGTCAATGGGTTCCGCTGTCAAAAAAAAACAATATACAGAATATAATACAATAAATATCAAACAGTTTAATTAATAAGCAATAAAATTGATCACAACTTTCTAATGAACTTACTTATTTCACATTTGGGTGATTTTATATACTCTAATGAAATTAATGATAAATTTAGAAAACTATTTTTGGTTTCTAATCGACACAAATCTTCTGTGTAAATTTCTATATACGTGTGCCAGAAGAATAAACTCCAATTTACATACATATATAAAGAATAAACTTTAGAATTGGTTGAAATACGAGATAAAGGTTTAATTTAATGGTCGAATTATAAGAATTCTTTAAAGTTTTTTTTATTTTTTTTTACTAGAATCGAGTGAAAAAGAATGAAGAATTTATTTAAATAGATTAAAGCAAGTGGAAATATAATTTCCATTCCATATTCTTATTGCGCACTTGAATGAAAAAAATAAAGAATAAAGGAAAACAAAAACGAAAACACTACAAAAGAAGCTCGTTGAAACTAAATAGATTTGAGACACCGAAACTTTTAAAAGAACAGACAGATGTAAGACAAACTCCGAATGTATCTCCACAACTTCAGATATGGGTGGTTTTTACACTTATACATACATATTCATTACATATACATATTTCATTTTGAGTTCTCTCTGGGCGACTATTGTGATAAGCATGAATTCAGAGATAAGAGAAGCAAGAGTGTTTTCTTTTTTCCACTATGTACTATTTATAAGTAAATACAATTTCTAATTTTCTCTCAGCATAGTTCAAAGAATTATAGAGAATGATTTTTATATTTTCTTTTATGATAGTATTATTGTCAATAATATTATATTGTCTCTGCATTATCTCATCGTTTTGCCTTCGTTGGATATTTATTAAATGCCCCGCCCTTCAGGGTATGATAATCCATTCTATAGGTTATAATCTATTGGGGAACGTACATGTTACATAAGAATCGAGACTCAAAAGTGATACACACACAATTACACAATTCAGCATTCAAAATTTCATCGATAGATAGAAATAAATGTACATATATAAATATAAGGGTTTATAGCCGGTAATATAAAGCATCTATCAGAGCATATAATATGTACATAAATATATAATAAAATAGATACATACACACACGCACACAGCTAGATGAAACGCACTCAGAAACAGAGATACAAATACAGATACATATACATATACAGAGAACGTAGACGAACCAAAAACCGAAAACCAACCGAACGAACAAGCGCAAAAACCTCAGCGTAACTCAACTCAACTCAGCTACAAAACGTTTTATTGATTCGGCGACGCCAAAAACGGAGCTGAAATTACGGCTACTTACGCTATAGGAAAATAGCCCCCTAAGTAACAGTAACTGTTCTCTTTCCCTGTCTTCTCTTACACAGTCTCTGACACTCTCTGTCAGTTTTTTGTTTCAGTGTGTCCGTCTGTACCAATTGCATGTAAAACTGTCAGTGTTTTGCGTATGCGTAAATTTCTCTGTGTGTGGAGTATGGATATCGATATCCCCAAAGCTCGATACTTACATTTTATTATCATTTCGCCGCTACCATCGAGACTGTGCCGATTGGCGGGAGCTGGCGGCGGTGCCATAGGATTCTGGAAATGTTGTTGTTGCTGCTGATGTTGTTGGCGTTGTCTATCATCAGGCAGCTCCAATGGCTCGCTCTTAATATAGGGATACGAGGCATGCATTAAACTATGCGCCATATACGAGCGTTGACTGAGCTGATGTTGTTGTTGTTGCTGCTGCTGCTGGTGTTGCTGTTGTTGTTGGTATTGCAGCAGCTGGTTGTGCGCATAGGCCACAGTGTTGCCCTCAAGGTTATAGCCCACCCCCCCACCAGCTGCAGCAACAGCAGAGCCATAATATCCTGCATGCGTGCCACCAGTTCCCGCACCGTATGCATTCATAATGTTGTTGTTATTGCTGCTGCTGCTGCTGCTGTTATTATTGGTTTTGCAGGGCGCCGCAAAGGCTGCGGCGTGCGGATGGTGGGGAGGGTAGGAAGCAACATGTGAGTACCAACTGTGCTGTTGTATTTGTTTATGTTGTAGTTGTTGCTGCTGCTGCTGTTGATGGTGTGGATGCTGGTGATGTAGTTGTAGTTGTTGTTGTTGCTGCTGCTGCTGGTAGTAGTGATGTTGATGATGATGCGGGGGGTTGTTGTGTTGTGACATTACGAGAGAGATGAATTAATTGGATTTTGGCAAATTTTTACCGTTCAATTGTTGGGTGTCGTACTGTGTTTTCTCTCTCTCTCGCTCTCTTTAGTACGCTCTGTCTTTTTCATTTGGCGTCGTCTTTTATATACCAGTTTTTCAGTGTTCTGCCCCCCTTAAGATTTATGTTTGTGTGTGTATGTATCGAAATGTCATTTTATTCATTACAAATTAAATGCATTAAAGTCGCCGTTCGTAATCCAATAGGATACATTTAAAGCATTTAGCACTTGAGCACATGTTCACATAAATCCAATTGGAATTTGTTTCACTAGGCGCGAGCGTTGAAATTTTCAACATTTTTCGTTTCGTGTTTTAAGCGCGACGCGACACAACAATTGCGTGCGTGTATGTGTGTGCTGTGTGTGTGACTATTAGAGTTGTGTCGTTTCGTTCTGAAAAAGTTCAAGTGAACGGGTCATTAAGAAGAACGAATGAACTTATTCAGTCAATCATGAACTAAATCGATCAAAAAAATTTTAAATTTCTTAATTTCCCCGATTGGATTCAATTTCTTCTTTATTTACATTTCACAATGTTTCAAATTCATATACTTTAAAGTTTCAAACAATGTGAAAGGTTACTTAAGCCCAAAATAAAAAAACCAATTTACTCTCTTTTTCTCATTTTCAATAAGCCAGGGTATAAGTATAACCCAAAAGATTAAAAGATAATCCTGAATCTGATTGGCATTTGTCGTCTATTTTAATCAAAAACTTAAAACACATTTCCACCAAAGAAAAACAGTTGTAGCCTATTCACATCGTTTATCGTTCATAAGCAACTGACTAACTGCTCAGAATGATATATTCATCGTTCATGACCAACTGAATAATTGAACTAAATGACTGATTTAGTTCACGACTGAAAAATTAACGATTGAACTTATTCAGCAAATTGAACTTAAAATCCCAGCTCTACTTTACAGACTCTTCTTCTTCTGAAGTGCACATGTAAAAGCTATTATAGCGCTGAAATGTTATTAGCAGACACCACTAATTGTTTTCTGTTGAGCCGCGTTAATTGTTTAATTTGAAATTAGTAATATTTAAATACTTGTTCTGATTATTATTAGTGATATTTTTTATTGATTGGAAATGGAAATAAATATATAATACATTTTACGATAGCGCTGATAACATTAGGTCTAACATCTGTTAACATATATTGATAATGTCGTACTTTCCTGTGAATGCCAAGAAGTGCAAACACAAAAAATAAACAGTTGTTATTTAACAGCTATGTGTGAGTTTTAATGGCCGCCTTACAGTATGTGCTGTTTGTTTTGTGACAGAGTTGGTGAGAGAGAGAGGTAGCGGCGCTGCTGTTTGTTTTTTTTTTTGCATTGTTTGGCGCAATGGCGCCAACAGGAAAAAAAGAGCCAGTTTTGGCGCAAAAACGCCAATTGTGGGAACCCTGATTGGGAGTGCTGATTTGACAAATATACAAAAGCACAGTGTAAATACAAAGATAAACAAGATATTCAACATTTATTATGTAATTTTAGGACCTATAACACCCACGCGCTGCTGCAATTGCTCCTTAATCAGCTCGCCATCCGCCACTGAGTGCTCCGCCGCTACCTCGTCAAGGGTTTCGCGCAACTGTTTCTTCACTTGCGTGATTCTCGCCGAGTTCTTGGCAGATATGGGCAAGATGTGCTTGAACTTCAGGACTCGGTTGGGTCGCACTTCTTCTGGGCACTCAGCTAGACCACTATCCAGATTTGTAATGCTGGGCTTTAGCCTCGTTAGTATGTCCTTTGCGCCCTCCTTGTCCATTTTGTTAAGCAGCAGCACGCAAGGTTTCTCCAACAGTGTGGGATCATAGAGTTCCAGTTCTTTGTTAAGCGCATAGATGTTGGTCAAGCAGTCGCGATACGGATGCCGCGGACTGAGTTGGAAGCCAAAGATGTCCACCATGAAGAGCAGTAAACGTGTGCGTTCAATGTGCTTGAGAAACTTGTGGCCCATGCCGAAATTGGCGTGTGCTCCTTCGATGAGTCCTGGCAGGTCAGCAACGCTGATGGACCGCAAATCGCCGTACTCAATGGTGCCGATCTGTGGACGAATTGTGGTGACTGAAATGAAATAAATCGGAAGTCAATGGAAGCCTCATGGGAAGAAGTTTGTATACTAACAAGGATAGGCGGCTATCTTTGGTTTGGCATTGGAAATGGCTTTGAGCAGCGTGCTCTTTCCAGCATTGGGAAATCCAACGAGACCCACATCGGCAATCAGTTTCAGATCCAGACTCACGGTGCGATTGTCGCCAGGTCGGCCAATGAAATTGTTGCCGGCGCAGCCTCCAGTGCCACCGCCTGCTACAATGCAGGTGGCGTCATGTTCGTTGAGATCTGCCAGCAGCTTCTGTTGCTCATCATAGACTTGCACTCCGACGGGTACTTCTATGCGCTGGTCAATGCCACGCCTTCCGAAAATACTCAGCTTGCTGCTGTCCTCACCACTGGAAGCGACCACACGTTTATCCCGCAGTCCTTGCGCCACCTTACGCAGCGTCAAGCCCTCTTTGGCCACAAAGTAGACACAGCCGCCCTGGCCCCCGACGCCGCCGTATCTTGGCAATCCGTTCCCTCCATGTCCTCCGCGCAACGTCAGACGCAGTGTGTCCAGGAAGTTGGAGCGGAAGTGTGCTCGCGCGGGCTATTAATGATGTATTTATAGACAAATGGCAAACACTTCAGTTATATACTTACTGATTTTGTGGATTTTAATAAAAAACTAAACAGTTGCACCATTGCGAACAGCTGATTACGATTACGCCACAAATACGCCACCTGTTGTTTTGTTTTGAAAGTACAACGTCGGTTCCGGCCTAACCATGCTCGACGAGCATGCTCGACATAGAAATGTCATTTGCGCGCTAAATTTGAAATAAAAATTAGAAATTTTCAAAAATCAATTAAAAATTAAATAATAACAATTTGAAAAAAACAAGAAAATCCAAAATTTTGTAAAATATTTAAGTTCAATCTAAAATTGGTTTGGTGCCGTTAGCTCTTCGCGTGGCGCAGTTAGTAAAAATCCAAAAAGTAAGAAAATTGTAAATTCGAAAAAAATCCAACAAAAATTCTGGTACAATTTTCAAAATTCTAGCTTCAAAATTGAAAAAGTTAATTTTTTTTCGCGAAAAAACTTCGCACTTTTGAAAGTGCGAAAAGTGGGGCCCAGAGGATGCCACCTTTTTTTGCCAGGGCTGCCACCTTTTTTTGTTTTACCGTTAAAAAAAGGACGAGCGCGCTGTGTGTGAGCGATGCGGCTAGCTATTTGGTGTGAGTTTTAATGGCCGCCTTACCAGCTCTTTGTTACTGACAATGAGAGGAGGAGAGAGAGAGAGAGAAAGTGATGCGGCGCTGTTTACACGGTTGCCACTTAAAAATATTGATTGAGCCAAAAACCACCAAAAAATGAGCCAAATTGGCTAAAAAAGAGCCAAAACTTTTTTTTTCAGTTCATGCTCTCACAAGCACTTAAATCAATAACACATATATCTAAAGTACTTCACATTTTAATCTTAATCTAGTGATTATGTTATTAAATACAAATAAATATGTACTTCAACCCAAAACTGTAACAAAATAACAGATTCTGAACTGATGAAAAAAGAGCCAGATCGCAAAAATAAGTGCCATTGCGCCAACTGGAAAAAAAAGAGCCAGTTTTGGCGCAAAAACGCCAATTGTGGCAACCGTATATACATGTGCGACAGACACGATGGAGCCGGGCATTTGTTACATTAAACCAGAGTAAGTCTTGTTTTAAAAGAGTATTTGAATACACTTAAAACAGAATTACATTACTTATCTAGGTACTTGTTAGGTGAAGCCAATGGCGGCGCCAGCAATGGACAAACAACTTCGAGTGACGGCGATTCAAACAAAAGAAAGCACGAGGAAGAAGCGGACACTCAAAACGAGGCTGGCAACAAACGCGGCGGCGGCGGCAAAAAGGAACGCAAACGTGGACAAAACAAAGTATGTGTATTGCTGCCAATCATATTGTCGCAAAAGTAACTATTTGGTCCTGCATAGAATCGGCCCGTGTTCAAGGACGAGCGTTTCTCGCATCTGTGTCACTCGTTGATAGAAGGACCCGGCGGAGAACCTTGCACCTTGTCCAATTGTCGTTATGTGCATGACTTGGCTGCCTACTTAGAGTCCAAGGGCGAGGATCTGGGCGACGAATGTTATGTGTTTGCAACAAAAGGGTATTGTGGCCGTGGCGTCACTTGTCGCTTTGCCAAGTCGCACACAGATGCGCAGGGTAGAAACATGAAGGGGCAGGATTACGATGAACAGAAGCCTGCTACCACGTGCAATGGCATCAGTGCAGGTGGGAAGCTTGAGAGAATTGTCGATTCCATTTAATGCTTAACTCTTTATGCCCTTAGAGCTGCAAGTGCGACTGCGAAAACACAACTACGACTTTGCGCGCAGCAAGGAAGTGATTAAACAAGCGGAAAAGCTGCGCGATGAGAGAAAGCAGCTGGCGGAGCAAGAAAAGAAAGAGGAAACGCCAGTGGAGTCCCAACCAGCGGATACAGAGAATGTGACACCAACGCCGCCCATTGGCAGCGCCATTGATGACTCTCCAAGCGGACGTGATGCTCCTCGCAAACCTGTCATTGATTTCCGTGAAAAGCTTGTGCTATCGCCGCTGACAACTGTTGGAAATCTACCGTTTCGACGCATCTGCAAGGAGTTTGGGGCGGACATCACATGTGGGGAAATGGCCTGCGCTGTGCCGCTGCTCAAGGGCCTGGGACAGGAGTGGGCGTTGACGAAGCGCCACGAGAGTGAGGACATCTTTGGCGTGCAGGTGTGCGGCAACAATCCCAATGTGATCACACAAGCCGCCCAGGTGCTGCAGGAAACAGCTCGCGTGGACTACATCGATCTGAACATTGGCTGTCCCATCGATCTGATCTATCAGCAGGGCGGTGGCAGCGCCTTGATGCGACGCACCAACATCCTTGAGCTAGCGGTGCGCAGCTGTGCGGCCTTGTCCGACAAGATGCCCTTCACGGTCAAGATGCGAACGGGTGTCTATGCGGACAAGAGTGTGGCCCACGAGCTGCTGCCTCTGGTGGAAGAGTGGGGCGCGTCAGCGGTGACGTTGCATGGCCGCTCTCGTGAGCAGCGCTACACAAAGTCCGCCAACTGGAATTACATTGAGCAATGTGCGGCGCAGGCCAAACACATGCCCGTCATTGGCAATGGAGACATACTCAGCTATGAGGATTATGTTGAGCGACGTGCGCTGGCTCCGCATGTCAATTCCGTGATGATTGGACGCGGGGCTCTCATCAAACCCTGGCTATTCCAGGAGATTAAAGAGCAAAAGTTCTGGGCTCCCACATCCACACAGCGCTTTGAAATGCTGCGTCGCTATTGTAACTACGGACTGGAGCATTGGGGCTCCGATACCAAAGGTGTGGAGAGCACCCGGCGCTTTCTGCTTGAGTGGCAATCATTCCTGTATCGCTACATACCCGAGGAGCTACAACTGTCGCCGCCACAAAAGATCAATTCCCGACCTCAAAAGTATCGTGGACGCGATGAAATGGAAACCTTAATGAGCTCATCCAATGCCGCCGATTGGGTTAAGCTCAGCGAAATGCTGCTCGGACCAGTGCCTCAGGGCTTCAGCTTTGTGCCCAAGCACAAGGCGAACGCCTTCTAAGTCCGCAAGGCTCCCATTTTAATATTGTTAAGTTTATGAAAGTGTAGAAATGTAATCTACAAGTTGTTAACTATCCGTTTTTCCTATTTCTGTTGGAAATATTCTACATAAATTCATATTTCTTTTTAAATAATTTTGTAATAAATGCGCAAACCAGACTACACTCATGTTGTGGTCTTTGGATTCAAGTTATTCATCATATAAGATTTGATTTAGTATATAAAAAACATTTATTTTGAATTTATAAAATATGTAATCACTTCATATAACTGAGCGCCTCCTCGACATCGTCTTTGGAGCCAAGAATGATGGGACTGCGTTCGTGAATCTTCTGCGGCACAATATCCAGTATGCTAATCTTGCCATCTGTGGCGAGGCCGCCGGCTTGGATCATGAGGTAGGCCATAGGATTGCACTCGTACAGCAGACGGAGCTTGCCATTGGGTGATGATTTGGTGGCCGGGTAGATGAAGATGCCGCCGTATTTGATGGTGCGATGCACATCAGCAACCATGGAACCGACATAACGGGCGCCATAGGGTTTGCCCTTGGTGGGATCCTTCTTGGCGGCAATGTAGTTGTAGACACCGGCATCCCAATCGCTGGCATAGCCCTCGTTTATGGAATAGATCTTGCCCTTGTCGGGCACACGCATATTGGGATCGGTAAGGATGAACTCACCAATGGCGGGATCGTAGGTGAAGCCATTGACGCCACTGCCCAGGCCGAGGACAATAGCTGTTGCGGAGCCGTAGAGCGCATATCCGGCGGCCACCAGCTGATTACCTGGCTGCAGTGCATCCTGGACAGTGGGCGCACCTTCACTCTTCTTGCGGTAGATGGCAAAAATGGAGCCGATGGACACGAGGCAATCAATGTTGGACGAGCCATCCAGTGGATCGAAGCAGACAATATACTTACCCTAATAAAATAGAAACAGATTAGGTCTGATGACAATCTTCAAGAGATTCACTTCGTCACTCACCTGTCGCTCAGTTTCCACCTCAATGACATGCTCGTTCTCCTCGGAGACCATTATGCAGGTGGTGTACGAGGATTTCAGCATATTGATGAACAGCTCATTGGACAGCACATCCAGTTTCTTCACCTCCTCGCCCTGCACATTCGTATCCCCAGCGAAGCCGTGCAGCTTGGCAATGCCCGCCTTTCGCACCGCCGATGCAGTCGCCTTGATGGCCGTCTGTATGCTGTTGAGCAGCTGGGACAGATCACCAGTTGCCTGCTTGAACTTGCGCTGCTCCTGCAGCACGAAACGCGTCAGCGTCATCGCGTTCGAGTCGAAGGCGGGTCCTTGCTGGGACATTTTGGCTGTGAATTGGAGGAATCAAGGTTAGCGTGAATTTCTGGAACGGACTTCAATACGGAATATTCATTTTAGGCGTGAGTAGATTACACATTTTACTTAGTCTGGTGAAGTTAAAAATGAAATGAGAAAATTTCATTGTTTTTACATGCTAGAAAAATAAAAAGTTTAGAAATACACTACAAATTTTACAAATTCTTGTCAAATAATTGCAATATAGTCATAAAAATACTTTAGAAAAGTATATAGATAATGATTATGGAAAATATCCTTATATGCTAAAAAGTACAAAACTACACGAACAATTTTATCAAATAATTTCAATTGAAACATCAAACTAATAGGAGAGTATTTAGAAAATAAATTATGAAAATTTCGTTATCAACTTGAACTTGGGTAAACGACCAACGTTTAAAAAAAGAAAAATATTGAATATATTTAAATGGTTGTTTGCTTACACAAATAACGATATTTATATAATAATTCTGCGGGAAGTCGCCAAAATTTCTATATTTATATTTATAAAGTTCTCTTCATTCAATGTAATAAGTCAAAGGTTTTAAGCAAACTGATATTAAGTAAGCATTGTCAATAAATTTTTATCAATTTTATTCTAGAACATTTAAATTTTCATCTGTTTATTTTTTAATCAGTCAATATTTTTCTAGATAGGTTTGATTATATAATATATTAATTGGTTTATAATCACAAGCAAAGTCTGTTTATAAGCTAAATTGTTAAATAATTCAAACATTAATACAAATAAAGCATTCTATTTGGTTTATTTAAATTGCATGATACTAAGGTCGAAAAATTGCAAATAATAAAAAAATAATAAATATTATTAGTTAATTAACTATTTACAAAACATTGCAAAATCGCTGCTGATTAGAAGAGAAATATTGAATAAAATAATAATAAAGTTAGTCAATTGATTAAAGAAACTGGAGTTGGCTTGGAGAGTGGATTCAAGTGGATTGGGTAAGTTGTCAGTTATGGGAGCTGAGGTGCAAATTGAAGGGCAGACAGGCGGGAAGAGGCGACAGTGCGACAGAGGCAACAGAGCAGAGGAGTGCGATTCAGAAAATGTTCACTTACAATCACCGTTACTGGCCGCCATGGTTGGGGGTTATTACTATAAATTATGCGGTTCCTGTGTGACTCCTTAAAAACACAATAACAAACAAACAACAAAATGACAACATATTAAAAGGCAATGCCTTCCCAGAGAGCATGAAGGTCAAACGAGCCCAGAGATAGTGAGACAGACACTTCGACCCATCCAGCACTTTTATTATCAAAAACTTGTCAGCTTGTATGTATGTATGTGATGTGTGTGTGTGTGTGTGTATAGTCTAGTGTGGTTTTTGGTTGTTTTGGCAATGGACTAGCTGATAACCAGTTTATATGTATATGTTGAAATATACATACATGCATAGTAATATGCAATAATCAAAGTAACAAACAGAAACCGGAACAAGTAACAAGTTTCTCATATGATTATGTTTGCCAATTTCTAAGAGCGACACGTGCCCCTTTTTTTATTTTTGGAAACGCCACATTTTGCGATTCAGCAATAGTATATGTATCTAAAAGTATACATATTTATATATGTTCATATATGTATGTGGTGTATCTGTCAGATATAAAGATAACATTGCCAAGTAATTTGAATTTTACAACACATTTGTGGAGCTTCGTTTTACCAACAAACCAACCAAAGAACAATAATAACAATACAAATGTAACTTTCACTTACAGAGACAGAGAGAACGATAAACGAACTGATCAAAACAGAACACAGAACAGAAACCAAAAGCACCGCAGTCGACGGCTGTACGAAAGAGACTGAGCGACGTTGACTTTCAGCTGGCAATGGGAACGACGACGGCGACGGCATTCACATTTGTGCCGGACGGGAATAAAAATACAAAAAAGAATAATTACCAAGCGAGTGTTACACTAATTAATACCCTGTATCACTAATCAGGCAGCGAGTATTGAGTGCAAGATGAGCATGAAAATTAAAAAGATAATGCGAAAACTAAGGCAACTAAAAGTTTAGTCGTTTGTGTTTCTGTAAAACAATGCAGTTTATAATAATGAGGATTTCGATTACCATTATTTAAATATCCATTAAGTTTTTGATACAAAATATATTTAATATATACTCAATTTGAATACAATTGAAATTTTTAAAATAAATATGATTTAACGTTAAGCTAAATTAGGGCAATTTTAATTTGATGCGTTATTCAGTTTGGTTTTACTGTATTTATAAGTGATATCGACATTTAAATATGATTTAAGTTAAATTAAAGTGTTTTATAATTAATTTAAATATATTTTCTACTTAAATGTAATACGATACAAAATTACGTACGTGTTAAATGGCAGATGCAACTAAAATACCATATTGTGTTTGTAATATAGGGTATTGCGCAACTGATAATATTTAACAAAACAGAAAGAGACGAAGACGGAGAGAGAGAAAAAAAGATGGCATTAACGGAGCGAGACATGCCCCCAGTTTTAGAATATGTATGTATGTATGTTTGTCGATTGAGCTAATGAGCAAAGTCGCCTTCCCTCTAGAAGAGGTCGTAAATGGAAGCTCATACTATGAAGTTGTGGGAATACATAAGAGGTACTAAGATATAAATATGTGTTTATAAATATGTTTAATTATATTAAAATTGGCTGGCTAATTATTTAAGCGTTTTAACACATGTTTTATATATTTATAAATGCTGTTATCAGTTTAAAAGCTCTACAACTGAATGTAAATCATATGACCATACAGAGTGTTTCTTGATTTAAAATAATTTAGAAACCGATGTTGAGCTCTGATTACAATTAAAATATATTTGAATTTGATCTTAGATCTTTCTAAGTATTTTCACATTTTGTTGCTTTTATTATATTTCTTTGTATGAGTTATAAATATAAATAACATGATTCTATGTGGTAAAGTCACCCTGTATAGTAAACCTTTTTAATCACATATCAGTGAATTTTTTACCAGCTGATAAGTATGGAGGCTCGACCATTAATTTGGCTTCTAACGTTCAACAAACAAAAATTTGTTGAGAATGCATGATAGGCGTAATTTTTCTATATACCAAGTTCTTGCTGATCTTTTTCTTAGATAACCATTAATTTTGTCATTGCTGCGACCTTAATACACATACAGTCCCCGGCATAAGTATTTTGGCACCATTTAAAGTTAATTCTACTCAAAGTTTGAACTTCATTCGTGCAAAGTTTGGCATCAATGGAAAGGTCATTCGAATACCTTTTGATTGACATACAATTTTTCTTAACCCATTATGTACCCATTTAAATTTTTAAACTTTTGTAAACGTCTAATTTTTAAACTTTTTTCCTCGATTTTTTAAAAACAATGTTTTGATGCAGAAAGTATTCGAATGACCTTTCCATTGATGCCAAACTTTGCACGAATGAAGTTCAAACTTTGAGTAGAATTAACTTTAAATGGTGCCAAAATACTTATGCCGGGGACTGTATGTACAATATGTATGTTGATCATATTTGATTTAATGGAATAAATAGGAAAACAGTTTTCTACAGCAGAGAATACGATTATAGTAAATATGAATGTAATACTATAATTGTTGTTATATACTTATGTGATTTGATTGAAATGTTTCTTTTGTTTTCATGAAAATAATACTTTATACCAATATAACTGAACCTGATCCTACGTACATATTCTTATAAAAATATTAGCTGGTGAAAATGAACTGATTTTTTTTTTTGTTTAGTTTTGAAATACAGTCGAACTTCCCTAACTCGAACTTCCCTAACTCGAATTTTCTCTAACTCGAACAAAATCGAGTGGCAATAGCGTTTACTGAGCAAATTTCATACAAATCTGCTTCCGTAACTCGAACTTCCATAAGTCGACCCGTACTTCCGTAAGTCGAATTTTTCGGGAAAATCCCCAAAAAAGTTTGAATTTTTGTTTGTTTCTGTTTTATGCTTATGTTACAGGCTCGTTTGGAAACGAAATATTGATGTACATTAACATATGATAGAATATTGCATCAACAATTACTTAGACTTTTGTGTTCATATAGGAAAGATGTTCGTAATGTACTTCTTTGTCAGCGAATCAGCTCAAGATTATTTACCATGGCACCAGCACGTGTATTAAAATGTTTATCGCTTTAAGAAATATTTAAACTTATTTGTTAAAAAATTCGAAACTGGACCAAAAAAATTGAAGTGGCTGAAAAATATGGTATCTCATCGAAAACAGTTTTCTATTATACATATTAAAAAATGGAAAATTAGTTATGATTTCATTTCAATCGGGAACTTCTTTTGGATACAGCAAAAGATCGAAAAAAACAATTTTTGAAAATATCAACAGGTCTTCAACAAACTGGAATTTTTTTTTTTGTTGAAAATAACACGAAAAGTTAGCAATTCTGAAATGTATTTATGAATGAATCAAATTGTAGTTTGTTTTAAAAAATTAAAAAAAAAAAAAATTCCCTAACTCGAAGTCTCCCTAACTCGAACATTTTTCTTGGATAATCGTGATTCGAGTTAGGGAAGTTCGACTGTATCTTGATGGTTTATCTAAAACATTAGTTTGAATATGTACAATATTTTGTCAACCTAAAAGGTTGAGTCAAAAAAATATACATTTCTGTTTAGCTGCCAACAGGCTCAAAATAAACTGAATAAAATTATGTATAACGCAACTTTTAAAAATCAATTTAACCGAATTTAACCGATCCATTTTGGTTTGAAACACATTTTATAGATTTTTCGGCGGTAATTTAGATAGCGGAAATGGCATTAAAATGTAAAGTTTTTCAAATCGACTCGACAAGTATGTATAATAAACTAAATATGGTATGACTAGATTTCTTATGCTCATTTTTAATGCGATTATGGTATAAAAAGTTACTTAAAACTGGCTGTTACCAAGTGTCATCGACAAATTAATAAAGTTACCTAAAGAGTTCTCTCATCCAAGAGTGGCCCTTCATTTCGAAACCTGCTGTGAGAGAGAAAAAAGCACAACACGTGAGAAAATTAATTTGATTAAATTGCCACAGAAACGCGCTGCGGGGCGACTTCAATGATGACAATGTCGACCTTATCGCCTTTAAATCACTTGCTATGGACGAAGACCGACAACTGTGCTGCTAGCAGGCTACTTAACGGTGCCCATGAAAGGACACGAACGCTCGCAACGGAACGGGGCAGGTAACAAAGGACATGACTCCTGAGTTTACATACATATGGATGTATGCGGGTAGTTCTGAATGCAGCAAATGATGTGCAGAAGTGTGAAAATATCTGCATCCTGCAGTGCGAATCTCATTCCCATTGCCATTCTACCTTGTTTCCCACCCCTCACCAAGTGCTCTGTGTTTGGGTTGATTGACGTTGATAGGGCACGTGTTGGCAATTATGCAAAATAAACATGAAAAGCATCTGGTCAAATCAAATGACTTATTGTCAAGCACGACAAAATAAGTATTGGATTTTAAACAAGCTCTTAAATTATCCAACGCCTCCGCATAATTAAATAAAATATTTATAATAATAATAATTATTAAATAGTGTATATTAATTGATAATAATAATAGTCAAGCGATGTACCAGACTTTTTAAAAAGAAATTTGATAATAAACAAGAAAAAAGACTTGAAAGTATTTTATACACATGCTAAGAGTCATTTATACAAATTTTTATAATTCGTTTCTATGGTAACATTAAATTATATGAGACAAAGCCAATTAGAGTCTTGTAGTCTAGATGTATGTGTTTAAAAAAAGTAGGAACTCCATAGTCAAGTCCCCAACTACAAGATACTCGTTACTGAATTTACTTACATACACATGTATTTTTTTCTATATTTTGTAATTTTATCCATGAATTCTGAACTCAAGCAATTTTGTTGTTCAAGATTCAAAAAAAAAAAACTGAAAGCTTCCGATACATGTATTTCTCTGATTTTGATGCGATTAAGAAAAATCATTGAAAATAATAAAAATGAACGTTTAACACCAAACGGAGCTTTTTATTTTCTGGGGTAGATTTTTGCGATTTGAGGATACTGTATTCTGTAAGCCGAATTTGGTTGCTTTCAAAAATTTGAAACAAACATGATTATTGATATATTCAGTAAAAACGAATCGAAAATTTGCTGTTTTCAAATAAAGGGTGATTTTTAAGCTATTATCTTTTTGGCAACACTGGTCTAAACAGCTCACGCACGTTTCGTGTTTGTTTCACTGTCAAACATCTTCAGTTTGGTCTATAATTTAACCATGAATCGTCTTGCAAACGTACAACGCTTGCAAATTATTGCACTTGGCTTACATGTGGTTTCAGCAAGACGGTTCCACATGCCACACAGCACGCACAACAATGGACTTATTGAGAGGCGAGTTCGGTGAACATTTTATTTCACGTTGGCGACCGGTCAATTGGCCGCCTAGATCGTGCGATTTAACGCCTTTAGACTATGTTTTGTGGGGCTATGTTATAGCTCATGTCTATACAGACAAGCCCGCTTCAATTGACGCATTGGAAGACAACAGTGAAGCATTTATTCGTGAGATACCGGCCGAAATGTTGGAAAGAGTATGCCAAAATTGGACTAAGCGGATGGACCATTTGAGGCGCAGTCACGGTCAACATTTGCATGAAATAATCTTCAAACATTAAATTATATGGACCGTACTATCGATTCAAATAAAGATTTCGTGCATTTTTCTGAATTGTATGTGTTTTTTTTTGAAAAACTTTCCTATAGCTCTTAAAAAATCACCCTTTAGTAAATTAGACTAAAGCTTCGTTGTTCCGAATTTTGCTATTAAATTAAAGTGTAATTCGGAACAGCTTGGTTTTGTTTTTGTTTTTTATGTTTTGTTTTATAAAATATTTTTATGTTGCTTTTCAAAAATAAATCTTTTAAAAAATACTTTAACTGTTTTAATTTGAAGTAGTGATGTTAATCGATTCTAAAAATGTTCAACATTATTTTAATATTCAGTTTATAATTTTAGGCATTCATTTTAATTTTTTAAATGGCATTTACTTTTAAATCCGGTGACTCTACAGCACACGTTTTAAAAACGTCAATTATTGTCGATTTTCGAAATTCGGAACAGCAATCAACTCGTTTTGTGGTAAATCGATTCGTTTTCGGAATTCGGAACCTGCCTGATTATATTTAAAATATTTATTATAATTTAATATTTAAAGTACTTACCATTTTACTTTCATTCCTGGATTGAAGACTGAGCTCTCCTAATGTTATCGTAATAGCTTTAACAACAAGCATATGATCCATTGAGTGATACAGGAAATGGCTGGGACATCCTTGATTCCTGAAATCAATTGGAAGCATGCAACCACTTTGTGTTGCGACTTGCAACAAAGTGTTTCACTAAATGGCTCGCTAATAACCCGCAATTATTTTGCCATTGTTAAGGGGCACTTCAGGACTTCACCCTCAACGCCGAGTGCGCAGGGCATGCGAGTGGGCGTGGCACGGCCGCTTCAACCCTATACAGAAAAGTCGCAGTTTAACCTGATTATAGGCAACTTTTTGTTGGTCCTCAATTGGATTTGATTGCCCAGCGGACGCGCCCACTGCAAAAGACAGCGTTGGGAAAATTGAATATTTTTAAGAAACATACACTTTGCACACGACTTTTTATTGAAAAGCATTAATACTAAGCTTGCTAGCACATCAAGACAGAGAGAGAGAGAGGGAGAGAATTGGGGAGAAATGGAAGTACTTGAATTCAAATCACTAAATTTTAAATATTTTAATGGATATAATCGCATTTAAGTATACAGATATCTTAGGTATAACTGTGACTAGATTGACACTCAATCGGGATCTAATTACGATCAATATTTACAGTTAAATTACGATTAGTGTACAGATCTTAAATAGTAGGTAATATGCCCAGATATAGTAATGAAGTATATAGAGATCGCAGAAATTAAGTAAAATATATATAAATATAAAAAAAAAACAGTACATAAGCTGCATTTAAGTGAATTTTAAAATGAATAAGATTAGTAAATATTTTAGATTTAAAACATATAAAATCTTTTCAAATTTGGCCTGAATTTTAATCAATAATTCAGCAAAAATACCAAAATATACTAAATAAATACATGTATTTATACGTATTAAAACCTATTGAAAATAATGATAAAAACAAACTTCCTATTAGATGCATAAATCATTCTGAATAACACGGCAATGCTCGATGATTTCGGGTTATTTTAAGCAACTGTTAATAACTATATAAGACATATTTCCTCTATTGAGCCTGATCAACTTGTTGAAAGTTTTGAGCTATGTAGCTGTGACCTATGTAAGTTGATATAACTTGGAGTCGCCCACAATGTCCACATCGCTGGAGTTGTCGTCATCCTCGCTGTCCGCCTCCAAGTCGGAGTAGTCATCCGTTGAGTAGCCATGTTGCAGGAAGCACATTTGCAGCTGCTGCTGTTGGGTGGTTGTTGGTGGCTTGGATTGCTTGGAGTCTGTGGAGGCAGCTCCGTTGGAGGCTTCACTTTGCTGCTTGCCACTTTGCTCGGTGCGTGAGAAGTCAACGGGTTCTATGGATACGTATATAAGTAGGAAGGGGGAGATAGGACACAATTTTGAGAAAATTTTACAACTAATTTGATTTGTGAAAACTTTAAGAAAACTTTCGTCAGCCAGAAAGGCTTGAGGCTAATTGGCCAAAAAGCATGAAAGTTCGTCAAAGAAAATTGTCTTGTCCAGTCCACTTACCATTGGCATTGTCGCGTCGTCGCAGCTGCTTCTTGTGCTTCATGCGACGGTTCTGGAACCACGTCTTGACCTGTGTCTCGCTCAGTCCCAATGCCGTCGCCAGCTCCACTCGCTCCGGCGTCGATAGATATCGTTGCGCCTCGAATCGCTTCTCCAGACCCGACAACTGCGGGTCACTGAACACAGTGCGTGCCTTGCGCCGCCGGCAATGACGCAATGCATTCACACCCATGCCCAGGCCCAGCGCCAGCTCCGGCACACAGCCAGGCGCCCCAAAGAAAGGCGCTCCTCCAAACAAGCTGGCTGCAAAGTTGGCTACACATTAATTGCATTATACTGAGTAGTTGTTCCATAATTGTCTTTGGCACACAAAAAACTTTTGGTGTTGCTAATGGCCATTGACACCGACACCGACACGGACACGGACTAGGCCCCTCAGACGTACCTTGGGACAGAAAGTAGGGATCCACCGACTTGTACGTGCCCGACGATGGCGACAGATATCCCAGTGTCATCTGCAGGAAACCGTGATCACTATAGCCCGCACTCGGGTACAGCACGCCATTCGGTCCGTTTCCTGTAGGTGCTGGGGGCGGCGGAGGAGGAGGAGGTGGTGCTGTAGGTCCGGACGACATTTGTGATAAGTTCGATTCTGAATTTGATCCAGAAGACGGATGACCATAATGTGAGGCGGCAGCACGCTGCTGATGCGCACTGTAAACAAGGGTATTATAATAAATCCAATAAATAATTAGCATTACCTAGCCTTTGGACTAGGTTGTATTAGAAGTAAGCATATAAGTTTAATTTAAGTTGTTGTAAATAATTACAGAATAATTAAATAAACAATAGGAATATTTAAAAAAGCAAAAAAGAAATAACTAATTAAATTAACAAATTCATTGCATAATTTCAATGTTTGAACATTTTTGTTGTCTTATATTATAGTTAAATTCAATTATTAAACTAAATATCATTTTTTAAACCTTAACATTAATATTCACATTTTCCTAAAATATACAATCATAAATCAAATAGAAAACATTTTCCAAAACTCAAAAGAGATGCAGAAAAACTTAAATGCAAAATAATTTTATGCTAAGCCGTAAAGTATGCTAAACTTATTTAAATCTCTAATCTCTCAAATCTTCAATGCAAAGCCATTGTGTCCTGTTTGTTATAAATGTCTTAACCCTCTAGTGCCCAAGACCGCCTCTAGACGGGGTAAAAAAAAATCTTAGTTAAAACTTTAAAAATTAATATAATTATATTAGATTTATAATTAAAAGTATATTGCTTCAAAACTTTATGAATAACTAAATATTCCATCAGCCAGTTTTTCTTTTACCGCTCTACGATGAGATTTACTACGAATTTTCTATGTCTGAAAATTAGTGAATGCTCAAATTTCTTTTTTTGCCTGGGCACTAGAGGGTTAATTATTTCCTTGCAGAGACAATTAAATATAATTATGTCCAGGGCTGTGAGGTCAAGCCGACAAGTTGATTTGATATAACGATCTCTGTCTGTTTCTATCCAAACGAGTCTCTCAGTTGTTTTTGGTGCAGTACAGATCGGCTTACAATATCATACAGCTGCCATAAAGAACGATCAGTCACAACTCAATGCCAATAGTATGAACAAGCTGGTAAGGTTATAGTCAAGTTCCCGACTATAAGATACTCTTTACTTATTTAAATAAAGCATTTTAGGAAAGCGTTGTGCCAAATTCAGGTGGACAACTCTTTCAGGTTATCAACCGTGCAATGCCGCTATTTTTAATAAACAACTCCTTCAGGTTTAAAATTCTGCAAAACCTATACTTGTTTTTATAATATTGTATTGTGAAAAATATATATACACTACTGGCCAAATTAATAAGTACACTCTTTCTTTTACTATAACAGCTATTGTAAGTCAAGTCTTCATATTTAAAAAATATATTTGGAAAGGTCATTTGAATTCCGTTTGAATGATGCAAAACTTTCCTTAACCCATTATGTACACATGGAAATTTTCAATTTTAAAAAAAGTCAACACTCAAAACTTTTTCCGAGGGCTCAAACCAAAAATGTTGGGATGCAAAAACATTCTTTAAACAATTTTAATTGTGACTGCAAAAAAATTTCAAAAATCTTTTCGCTAGTATTTTTTATAATTTTTTGACAATTTCAAAAAAGGCCCTTTTTCTTAATTTTCATGCATGTAACTATACGAGTATACGTATATATACGTTTTATTATGTTTTGTCCTTCTTCCTGTCACATACCCTGTTACATTTTTTTTAGTAGCGGCTATAAAAACTTACATACCCATCAGAATTGTATAAAATTGTGCTCCAATATCTAAAAGCTGACTATATATTAAACGATTTACAAGGGTTGTGTACGAATATTCAAGGCTGCCACAGAAATCGCTTTCTCTTAAATTTCACTGGAATTTGTATGAAATTTAAGTGAATTTCAAGCGAAAGCGATTTCTGTGGCATCCCCGATTATGTCCTTTTTCTTGGTTTTTGTAAAATTCAATAAAATTTAAGTTGTTATAAAATTAATTAATATTTCTATTAAAATTAATTTAAAAGGTATGAGATGAAATTGAAATGAATGAATGTAATGTATAAAATTTGTACATAATTAAAAATAATTTTGAATTCGAAACTGGTCAGTGGATGGAGTTTCTTAGATGTAAGAAATAGCGATACTTCGTTTGATTGTTTTAGAAAACCAACTTTTTTCAAAATTTTTAGAGACCATAGAACACGTTTATACAGTTAGTCAAGCTATTGCAATGACATAAAAATGCACTTAATTATCTCTTTTTTTTTTTAAATTTTCTAAGAACTTTAGGCAACAATATTAAATTTAGAAAAAAGTTTTCTTTTAAAAAATATGAATTTCGTATTTAGCTTAAACAATTATGAAATTAAGGTTGAAATTGACTAAAAGAGTACGTTGCTAATTTAGTTTGGTTCTTATTATAGAGCGATAATTGGATTTGGATTTGAGTACGCACCGTTGGCTGTGCAAGGACTTGACATAATCCTCGCTGGCAAATGCCGACGCTGAATGGCCGGGACTGATGGCTGGTCGATTGGACGCCGTCGCTGATGTGGCACTTGGATATCTATTATTGTCATATGCACTGGCACTCGATACGGAGATGGAATTGTTATTGCAATTGGAATTGGTATTGGAATTGGTATTGGAACTGGCACTGATCCTGGCACTTTTCACTGTTTGTTTGTTGAACTTTTGATTGTTGTTGCTATTGTTATTAATGCTGTTGTGGCTGTTATTGTTGCTGGCGGTATTTAAATTTTGAAATAATATATGCTCAATGGAAAATGGCGTTTTTGTGGTTAGCATTGTGGTCGTTGTGGCGGGTCCTTTACTATTGGCAACCGTCGCCGCTGCTGCTGCTGCTGCTGCTGTTTCTGCTGTTAGTGCGCTGGTCTCATTAAGCGCTGACATGTCCTGCTTTAGGTAGATGTTCTGGTATTGCCGACGCGCTTATGTTGTTTACTCGTTGACGGTCGCGTTGAGTTTGCAGCAATCACCGCACATCAACCAGCAAATCGCTCTAAACGAGCAACGTTGAAAGGGGCAACATCATGCCAGGCACTTGCAACACGATACACGATACACGACACACGACACACGACTCACCCCCAAAAAGTTTGCCAATGCAGTTGCGGTGCTCATGCTGTCGCTTAGAGGCGCCCAAAAAGTCAACACATATACATTTGTATATGTGTGTGTGTATATAAACACACCCCCATTTGCATGTGTAGCATATGGTTGTCTCCCTCGCACTAGGTATACGACTCTACCCCTCAAACAGTCAGCTAGAACGACAATGCAATTTAGCCATTTGCACCGCTTGATTTCTGGCCATAATGCTGGCATTTTATCTATTTATCAGATACATAGCCATATATAAATATATATGAATATATTTATTTGCTTTTTTATGTGTAGTATATATGTGTATTCATTCAGTTATAACTGGGTTAGCTTGGCTTAATTGGCCAATGCTAACCGCAAATACATAAATTGCCAGCAGTTGCAGCCACGGCCGCTGCCTCTGTCACAGTCGACAGCGACGTTGGCGCTTGGCAGTCGCCATTTTGGTCATAATTAACGTGTCATGGCCGCCATTGTGTTGTTGTCTTGATGTGCATGCATTAAATTCATTAAATACCACAATTATTATAATTAATTTATTGATTGATGGCACAGCTACGAGACTCTTTGTCATGGCTGTCTGTCTGCTTGTCTGTCTGGCTTATGCGGCGTATGCGTAATATTGCCGAGACATTCCCGTTAGCTGCTACAGACGCTATTCACAACTGTACCTCATCAACGACTTGCGCATAATTAGGCCTCACTTCGTCCCCCCTCCTCTCCAGGAAGACCCATCCTGCCCACATCCACTCTTTTAGACTAAGCTGAGGCAATTAGGCGCAAAATACTTGTTAGTAATTCAATCATTTGGCATAGTCATACACGACCCATTCAAAAAAAAAAGTCCACCCAAAACGGCAGCTAACAGACTCTTCACCAGGGGGTGTGTCCTTCGCCGTTTGCGCAGCCAATCAGAACGCTTTGCGCTTTGGGGTTGCCAGAACAACAACTGTTTGTCCTTGTCCTGTGCGCAGCAACTCACTGACTTGGGCTAGAGGCAACTGTTGTGCGTGTGTGTGTGTGAAAAACAATAACGACAGCAACGAGCAGTGTGTGTGTGTGTGTGTAAGTGTGTATGCCATGGATGCGACCAAAAAGCAAGACAAATTTGCTCGTTTTATTAATAAAATAAGTCACGCAAAGTAAGTCGAACATCATTATTAGGTTAAAGCCCTAAAGCGGGCGCATTAGATGTATATATATGCATATATACATACATACATATGTATGTATGCATGTATATGGAGAATGCTATCTATACAGAGCAGCGTAGCTCCACAGACAATTACACTGACATAAAACACGTGAGAGAAGTGAAAATTAAATTAAATATTGTTAGTAAAAATAACAATTTTAGGTTTAACAAAATTTTGGACTAAGGAAACTTTAGAAGTTGAGGAGACTTAAATCGAATCCTTTTAAACTTGGAGCTGAATGATCTTTAAAATTCTTTCATTTAAAAAAAAATGTTTTTTAAAAAGATTCTCCAAATCATGAAGTTATAAAAGACAAATTTAATTCACATCATTTTTATAAAAACAAATGTAATAATTTTATTTATTTATTTATAACATACATAAATATAAAAATAAAGAAAAATATTTAAATCTTCGTCAACAAATTATTATAAATGTTTTATTTATTCGCCAGCAGTTAGAGTTTTAATTTACATATACAGTCGAACTTCCCTAACTCGAATCACCATTATCCAAGAAAAAAGTTCGAGTTAGGGAGACTTCGAGTTAGGGAATTTTTTTTTTTTAGTTTTTTAAAAGAAAATACAAATGCATTCAATCATAAATACATTTCAAAATTCAAATTTTTCTTGTTATTTTCAACAAAAAAGGATTCCAGTTTGATCAAGACCTGTTGATACTCTCAAAAATGGGTTTCTTCGTTCTTTTGCTGTATCCGGAAGAAGTTCTCGGTTCAAATGTCATCATAATTAATTTTCCATTTTTTAATATAATGAAAACTGTTTTTGCTGAGATACCATATTTTTCATCAATTTCAATATATTTGGTCTACTTTCAAATTCCTTAACTAATAAGTTTGAATATTTCTTTAAACATTTTTAAACATTTTAGTACACTGATGCGCTGACAAAGGAGTACATTTCGAACATCTTTCTTATAGCAATTTCACAAGCCTAAGTAATTGTTGATGCAATATTCTATCATATACCATCTCCATATGTTAATGTACATCAATATTACGTATCAAAATGAGTCGGTAACAAAAACGCATAATAGAAACGAAAAAAAATTCCAACTTTATTGGGGATTTTCCCGAAAAATTCGACTTACAGAAGTACGGGCCAATATTTTTGTTCGAGTTAAGGAGATTTTCGAGTTAGGGAAGTTCGAGTTAGGGAAGCAGATTTGTATGAAATTTGCTCAGTAAACGCTATTGCCACTCGATTTTGTTCGAGTTAGAGAAACTTCGAGTTAGGGAAGTTCGAGTTAGGGAAGTTCGACTGTATTTTTCAATTTTTTTTTTTCGAATTTTCTTTTGAGATTTTAAAAGTTAGCTTTTAATTCGTTCTGTCAGATGACAACTATTCAAATTAAGTTAAACATTTTTTGAAGCATTTAATTGGAATAGCAGACAAAATTTGTCTCAGTGTATTTGTGACATGCAATTAAGTCGCTTTAACTAAAATCTCTGACATTCCGCTTTCATTTAAGGGCTCAGGTAGCTTTTGCATTCTGTCAGCGAGCTTCGTAACGGGAGAATGGGTTTTTTTTTCAACTTAGTGCTGTATCTGACAAAAGCTGCTTGTTGGGGGCACTTAATCAGCGCCCCGGAACTGACATCTTCAGTTCCATTGTTTTTCATTTGACATGAACGTGCGGAAGAGCGAATGTGTTAAATATTTGTAAAGTCCTTTCCATGTTATTCTTTAGAGTTGATTTTTCTCTCTTTTTATTATTCATTGTAATTATTATTGATTTTCGTAGTTTGGGAAGTATTTAGTGGAACTTAATGCCCAGCTAGGTCGCTGCACGTGCCTATCAGACGTGCTAAGCCTAATTTTTATAATAATAAAAATGTAGCATCGTATTGCAAGGGCAATTTGCGGTTAACTTCCAAGGGTCGTCTGTCTGATGGCAATTACAACATTTTGTGTCAGTTTGCATGGCAAATCCTTTTGAGATGCGAGCACGTCGCATTGTTTTCAGTCTGTACTGGTTTTTTTTTTTTTTTTAGCATAATTCCCTGAAATCAAAGCTGAAGTGTGTCAAAGATCAGGTTACAGGTCGTGAATGGCGTCGGCTTCTCAGATGCCTCGAATGTTGCATCCGCATTTGAGTTTGATTCTCGGTAAATTAACTTCTGAAACGAGCAACGTAAACTTTACTCAGCTAGGGGTACTTTGTTTATCCGAGAGAAGGTCCTCAAAACAAGTGGAAACATCCTTGCTGTCAGGTCAAAGGCGGCACTGCCTACGATCGAGGAGCCAACGGGTGCTCAAGGAGTTGCTCTAAAATCTTAAAAATAAAGTTTTTGATATTAAAGATTATCAGAATAAATGAAACTCATCGACACTACCAAATATATATAAGCAGGCCTGTTCCGCTTTTCACTTGTTTTTGACGAGCTTCAATCCAGACAACATTTTAGGTTTGAGTCTTATCGATTTTGAGGTATGATGGAAAATAATTGTTTAAAAATCAAATACATTTTTTTTAATTTTTCTGATGAAGCAACATTATTCCTAAAGCATTGGGCTATTTTATAAATATAAGCATCGATTTAACCCTTCCGAATTCAAGCTCACTATCTCAATGTCAAGTGAATTCAATCCGCAAAATCTTGCCGAAAGTGAAAACCGGAACAGGTGAGGGAAATTCATTTCCACAAAATCTTGCCGAAAGTGAAAGCCGGAACAGGCCTGAATATGTATATGGGTATTTCCAGGATCGCGAACGCGACATTTGTACGACTTTAAATGAAAAAAAAATGGCAAAAATTGATATTTTCAAAAATGTTTTCTCACGTGTTTAATGCATTTTATCAACTCTATTTTTATGATAAAAGACAATCTTTGAAGACTTGTCGTTTTTTAATTATTTATAGAAAACAACGCATCGCGAACGCGACGAAAAATGGAAGTCATCTTTGACTTCCTCTTGACAAATGCGAAAGTCTGCGAAATGTGGCGAGTAATTTGGAAGAAAATACTCTTAAACCATAATAAAATAATGTAGTTTTCCATTTTAGAAATAATTTTGATATGTAACTACCGTTTTATATATTTTGCAAGTTTTATTAGTAATTTGTAACGTGACATCGATTTGACAAGATTTCCACCTAGTTTTTCCAAGAGTTTGTTCATCAAATTTTATTCTATATTCCGATATATAGCTCTTAGAACTTGTTTTAAATTAAATTTTCAATATATTTCTATATATTAAAATGGTTTATGTTACAATCTTACTCCCTGACTTAGTGTAATCGTTAAAATACAAACGGTCCATTTTGAAAATAAATTTTTAAGAAAATAGGCAAAAATATGGAAAAAGTAAATTTATTCCAATGTAGAATCTATATGTTCATCCTACTGAATTTCTTCTAGCGTATATTGATAAAATAAATAACTTGAATACATTTTTGGAAGAAAATTTCACAAGATGAGAGTTTTTAATCAATTTTAAGTTTTTTGACAAGGTGGACCTTTTTCTGGAAATGCCCATATATAAATGAATTATATATTTTAGCTAAATTAATGATTGAGCAGAAACAAGTCAAATATCGCTGTACATTATTATACAGATCAACTTATCTTATCTCATCTTAATTGTAGGTTCTCTATTTTAACCCGCTGTTGAGCTGGAACTTTAGTCAATTAATCGCTGGGCGCGACCTTTTGTCCGCCCTTTCACAGAGCTCGAAAGTTTTAGCACGTTCCGAGGCACTTTTCAGTTTTTCGAGGGTCATGCTTATTAAATGCCTCTTGTTGTTATCCTAGGCATAGTAACCTTTGGCCCCCGCCCTAAACAATTAGAGCACTAACAAATGCAATTACCAGTTGCCAGCAATTCAGCAACACCCAACCCCTTATCCCTTGCCCCTTACCCCCGTACCCAGTGTGCCCTTGCAACAAACACAACACAATTGCTCTCATTGCCAACAATTGTGCCAGTGTCGAGCCGAGTGCCGAGTGCTGAGAGCCAGAGCATATCCTGCGAGCAACAACTACAAAAAAAAAAAAAGTTTCCCAAACGCGTGCCACATATTAAATTACATCGAAATATGTGCACATGATGATTTTCATGAGGGGGCAGTTTGTAATTTGCTGGCATTTTCAACGATTTTATCAGCACCCGAGTCCATTGCCAAAACCCAACCATTTGAAATTTTGTTATTTTGATATATTAGTTTGATTCGTCAGCCTAGTCTGTTATTTGATTTAATTTGCAGCTCGTAATTGTTATAAAATTTGATTTACAAAATGTTTTGTATTGACATCTCACGGGATTGAGGGGTAGTTCAAATCTGCGTTATATTTGCTATTTAAATACGTTTAACTTGGAAAAAGATAAGCAGCCGATAAGAAATTTTTATAAGTTTTGGAATGTACATACTATTATATTATATTAAGCCCAACAGATTGAAATTATGAAAATTATTTTTTTTATTGACAGTGCGATTTTACTGCACTTCGTTAAATATTTAATGTTTTTAATCTCGAGTCTAATGTCATTATTTGTATTAAATAGAATGTCATTTAATCATAACTTAATTTTAAAAATTTTCCATTAAAATTATTTCTTTCCATAATTAACCAACTAGTCAGAAAATGTTCGAGCTTAAGCACTCGAAAATCGCTTCGCTAAAATCGAATTGTTGATTTTTGCTTAACTTAATTAAACTTATTACATTTCGATCCTTATTCTTAATAGATTAGTTAATTAGTTAAATATTAATTTAATTTAGTTTATGCATTTGGTCTATTTAAATAATTTTAAAATTTATTTATTATTATATTATTAATATTTTTGTATTATTATTTTTTTTGTCACTTACATTTTGTTTCTAAAAAAACAATTTAATTTGTACTATCATAAGCCAACCAGTTTTTGGACTGATGGTATGCAACTGAAAAGAAAGTGTATGCTAAAAAAAATACTAGTATGCAACTACAGGGTAGGCCATTTAAAGTGGAAGCATTTGTTTTTGAAAAAAAAGAGGGAAAAAAAATTTTTTTTTTTTGTTTTCATCTCATTTATTTATTTCGGTCCAAGGAGAAATTTTCTAGTTAGTTTTTGAAAATGAAATCGCGTAAATGGCCACCATTAGCTTTGGCCGCAAAATGTGCCCTTTTCGTCATTTTCCATCACTTTTGCCAGTGTATCGGCCGATATGGCTCTTATTTCGCGGCGTATGTTGGCTCTGAGTTGAGCTAGTGTCCTTGGCTTGTTGGTGTATACCTTGGACTTCAAGTAGCCCCATAAAAAAAAGTCTGGCGGCGTCAAATCGGGTGATCTCGGTGGCCAGTCATAATCGCCTTTTTTCGATATGATTCGGCCGGGGAACAATGGCCGCAATAAATCGATGGTTTTTCGTGCTGTATGGCATGTAGCGCCGTCTTGTTGAAACCAAAAGTCATCCAAACCATTTTCACGAACAATTGGCATCACAAAATTGGTTAGCATGGCTGGATAACGGTCACCATGATTGCTAAGGTCTTTCCACGGTTGTCTTGGAAATACGGCTTCAATATTTTCATCGGAACGTCTTGTGCGTTGTCGGGATGAGTGGTTGGCATTACTAACATTACCGGAGTTCACAAATTTTGCGTATAAACGCCTTATGGTGTTATCACCGGGAGCACTTTTAACTTTATTTTTTGCACGAAACGCACGTTTGGTTTTCACAATCGAGAAGTTATTTTGAATGTAAAGCTGAACAATTTCAGCACGTTCTTTTGGAGTGTACTGTTCCATGGTATAAATTGTCTTGAAATGACGCTTCCAACGCGCTATGTCATTAGTCGATCTGACAGCTCTGTCAAAAGTTATAGGGTTACCCGATGCTTCCACTTTAAATGGCCTACCCTGTAGTTTGTGTAATTGACTACGAACCAGGGAATTTGAGGGAGAAGTGCAAGTAGTGATAGGGTGATATAATGAGCAACCAGAATTCTTACTGCAAACGAGAAACTAGTCACATTTTCTGCAAAATCAGAATGTTCTACTTAAAGCAGATATCCTGTAACAAGTGGTATGTTTTTTCAATGGACAACAACTTCAATTAAATAATAAACAGTAACAAATAGCAATACTTTATTCACGGAATCGTCATGTCTTTCGTCATGTTGAATTACCTCTCAACACACTATATATTGTATCTTGTAACCTAGTTTATCAAACTAGACTTTACATGCTTAAAGGGTATTTCAATAATAGCTGCATTCAAATACAATACAAATACTTCAAATACTGTCTTTATGTACTTCCGATCTAAGATTATCAATTACGAGGATAGAGCTCTATTGATTGAAGTAAAGAACTTGGCTGAGGAGACAAATTTAAAATTGCAGCGTAGCTATATGAAGAACATTATGATTAAAATGGAAACAATTATATCTTGCAATGCAGTTAATGAAACAGATTTTGAGAACTTAAAGATTCTACTCGGTTTAATTAAGGAAAAGCATGAGACTTTAACGGACGACGAATTTAAGGACCTTTCATACTTAATTTATGTCATGTTGCCGGAGTTTGACCAACAAGTGGATTTTTTGAAAGGCTTAAAGAAGTGCAATCCTCGTATTCTGAATGAAATAGAAGCCAAGATTGATCTGGAAGGTAAGGAAATTATGGACACCTTTATTAAGAAAGCCAGTTCCAAAATGCATCAAGTAAGCGATGTTAAAAAGCAATTGGAAGAACAAACCTTTGAAGTATATAAAGAAATTTCAAATACCAGCCATGAGCTTAAGGACCGTCAAAAGAAATTTATTATTTTAAGGGCATTATTCGAGTATTATTAGCTAAACTCTTTAAATTAATAATAAACTCTTGGCCATTCAATAAAGATTGGAATTGTGAGAGGCCTCAAATATAAAAAAAAATTGGATTTCTTTGTTCAAACAGAATAGTCGAGTATCCCCGTGGAAAAGTTCTTACACATTCCGCCGAATGATCAATTGATATGTAAACATATTTCTGGGTAAAATGTTCGAAAAAAAATGATGTATAGTAAATGTTTATTGAATAATGCAGCTTATGAGAAAAAAAAATAGTTTTTATGTACTTCAACTTTAAAAAGCCGGATCAGAACCGAAAGGGCAAAACCGAAATAGAACCTTTTACCAAAACTATTGTTTCGGGACGCGCCGGAGCCGAAACCGATTTTGGTTTTGGTTTCTCTCGAATTTCTGTCTTATCTGCTGTCAAAACCTGAATAGCTGGCTACGTGCTCATAGAAATAAAAATCAAATATATTATCAAAATGTATGTCGAACTAAAAAATCAATTGAATTGGTTTTTATAGAGTGAATACAGTGAAATTCAGTGGAACTTTGGACATATACAGGGTGGCGCAAAAGAAGTCATCCGATGTGGTTTGGCTCTCATTTTTTTTCTAAATGAAAAATTTTGATTCTGTTTTTTGATTATGTTTATTCGAACCTTAAGAATTTTATTGGTTTAGGCGAGAAGATGACATCGGCCAAGTGTTCGCTGCCAGAGCTCATGACCATACGCCCGTTTTATGGCATTTTCCATCACTTTTGCCAGAACTTCGGGCGACAGGTTCTCGCATTCCTGGCGAATATTTTCCTTAAGGGCTTCAAGAGTTTGCGGCTTGTTGACGTGAACCTGCGACTTTAAAAAAACCCCATAAAAAGAAGTCTGGAATGGTTAATTCGGGTGATCTGGCCGGCCAGTGCAAATATCAAAAACGAGAGATAAAGCGGTTATTATTATTACATTATTACAATTATTCTGCGTTCTTGGGGAGTGTATCGCTCCATGGCTTATTCACTTGTATTCTGTATCTGTCTAGTCCACAAATGTCAAAACAGATTTGACATTGGCGGCCATTTGCAAAAATGAGAGCATCTTCCAATAGGGTGACTTCTTTTGCGCCACCTTGTAGTAGGCTAATCGTGTCTAAGAAAATAACCTTTGATAGTCCCAAAACTTGAACTTCTGATAATACTCGTACGCAATAAATCCGAATATATTATTTGGGTCAATTTTAATAAGCTTATGAATGCGTAGAAAAGACCGGCAAAACGCGTTCCGTTCTTAGTGCTACACAGAAAAAAAAATCCGGGATATTTAGCCCGAATTCAATCCGAAACGATGTCAGAAGTGGGGTAATCTCGGATTTTCTTAAACCAAGTATGAAATACTTGATTTTTTCAATCCCGAATTCAATCCTGAAATTCTTAAATTCAGGCTAAAAAAAAATATTTATTATAATGTTTTTCGTTACATTTAAACTTTTTTTTTAATTTTTTTTTTAGATTTTTTTTTTTAAATGTTTTTTTTTAAACATTTTTTTTTTATATTTTCTTTTAAGGTATTTTTTAACATTTTTTAATTTTTTTTTTTTAATATTCTTTTTTAAAGATTTTTTTTTAACGTTTTTTAATTTTTTTTTTTACCATTTTTTTTTTATAGGTATTTTTTTTAAATTTGTTTTTTTAACTTTATTTTATTTTTTTTTTTGAATTGACGGGGGGGAATCGAACCCAGATTTTTTTCAAACCAGAGTCGACGACTCTTACGGTAAGAGTCTTACCATTGAGCCACGGGACCGGTTGAAATGAGAGAGGCCGAGAGAGAATTTTCTCTCGCGCTCAGCAAATGTGTATTTTCCCATTTTAATCCCGATACAGGCTTGATTATTCAGCTAAATCCTGAATACATACTTAAAAAATGCGGGCTTAAATCAAGTATTTTAGGCTTGATTTTAGAATGTCATTTTTTTTCTGTGTATGGAAAGATAATATTTTTAAAGTTTTAAGTTAACAAAGGATACCAAGGATTAAATAACTTTGTACTACCTACCTACAAATTAATAAATATATATGAATAATTCACACATTGACAAAGTTAACTAAAGGTTTTTATTTCTGACCCAACACGTTGGAAAATTAATATTAATAAATTGCTTGGCAACTTCAATGATAACAATGTTCACCTTATCTCCTTTTAATCACTCCTTTTAATACTTAGAGGTGCGAATAGATGTCAGGTAGCGATGGACATGGATGATTAATCAGATTATGGATGTACGCGGTCGTTTTGAATGCAAGTTCTGCATTGCGCATCTCATTCCCATGGCCATTTTTTCTTTCCACCCTACACAATCTGTTCTGTGTTTGGGTTGATTGACGTTGATAGGGCACGTGTTGGCAATTATTGAAAATAAACATGAAAAGCTTCTGGCCAAATCAGATGTCTTCTTGTTGTGCACGATAAAAAATAATGTTTTTAAGCAACGTTTCAATATACCCAATTTAAAATAATTGATATTTTTAAATATCACATAGGAAACTGAAGGTGCAAAAACTTCAAAAATAAGAGTTGGTGGTTCTTGAAATCTATACTTGATAAAGGTATGGAAATAAACATACGAAATAAATGAATAATAAATAAAATTATTATAATAAAAGAAAGCAAAATAAAAATACTAAAAATATTTATTGGAACCCCCATATAAGAGTATTATCCCCAAATTTTGTTCTATCTCTTATAGTCCCTCAGATGCAGGTGTTCATACGGACAACATATTTGCGGCATAATGATTGGCATTCTATTACTCCAGAACTTTGCCATTCGCCTAAGATAGCCGTTTTTCATGGAGAAATTGAGCATGTTTTAGCTTTCAATACCTTAGGGTAGTTTACTTAAACGTAGCCTGCCTTTAGGGTGACATCTCAACGTACCTTTGACCTTATAATTCCCAAACAGTTTAGGTCTTTCTTTAAGGAAACTCTATTTGCTTTGTGTTCAAACTTCACTCTGGCTTCTCTTCATTTGTCGAATAAATCTTTCGCCTTTTACTAAAGATTTCCGTGGAGAGGAGCACTCTAATGAGTCTAAATGGAATTTTTAGGAGTGCCTGGCGATTCTCGTTGCCGGGCCAATTTTAAATATATACAAATGATATTAACTTGTCGTAAAACATCGATCCGACTTTTATGTTGATTTTAAAGCTCAATAATTTATTATAGTCCATGCCTTGGAGATTATTTGTCGAATGGTTAGACAATGGAATCTATATTATATTCAAAATGTTTTTAATGCGTCGGTCAAACTAATCGTTAGTTACCTGTTAATGTAAAGATTCTCTAAACAATAAACACAAATACTAGTTTTATACATATGTATTTTATTATGTTTATTGTTATTGTTGTTGCTTACAAAAATGTTTTCATTTCATCAGCTGCACGTTTATCTGCAATTGTTGATTGTAGTGATGTATTAATTAGTAGCTTTCCATATAGTAAATATATATATATGTATGTATATATATTTATTTATATATCTGTCATAATTGTGGGTATATAATAAATATATATTCTTATAGGCAATTTATGTATTGTAATAATCATTTTGCAAGACTCTTTGCACTGCTTAAGACGTCAGTCAGTATAGAATACAATTTAAATTGTTTATAACTAATTTAAGTGGGTTTTGTTTATGTACTTTTATCAAAATATATCAAATGCTAACTTATTTGTTTTAAAGCTTTCTATTTAGTTATTGTTTGTATTACACATCTCAATTTCCATTGTTAATTTAATTTAATTTCAGTTATTTTTGTTATACTCTGTTAAAATTTGGCAGCTGTCTAAGGACTAAATCAAAAGACATTATAAATGAATAACTAAATAATTTAGATTAGTTCAGATGAAATTTATCTAGTTATAAAATTCAATTATAAGCCACATACAAATGTCATATGAATGCTTTGAGTATATGAGTTGTATGAATATGTACTTTTATCTAATGTAAATAATTTAAATTCTTTGCTTTATTTTGTTTTGTTATTATTGGTCTTTAATGTTTGTCTTTAAGTTTATAGGACAGTTTAGTATTATTGAACAATTTGTGTTGCGTTGACCGTGCTTAACAAATTTATTGGATTTTTATTTTAATGAGTTCTCGAAAGGAAGAAGAATCTGCATAAATAATGCATTACAAACATTGTTAAAAACGATCAATTTCTTAGTGAACTGTAACCATTATTAGCCTATAAACAACCATTGTTTTCGCAGTGTAATTCTATTTGAATATGCTATCAAGTTCTATATTTCTAATATAGTCGAAATATTACTACAAATTGTTATAAATTTCCAATAAATTTGTTAAGCACACACGTATAATAAAGTTAAATAGTGTTTGTTAAGCATTAGAACAAGCGTGGAGAAAGTATCTACAAGTAATTATTAAAGAAAGCAAAAGATTAATACTTTGTATTTTTGAATCGAATTTATTGTAAATTTGTTGTTTTTGTTTAAAATATAAATTAATTTTATAATAATAATATACTTAAAGCAACTCGCTCAAAGTTGCGTCAAATGCATTTAAATTGTAAAATTAGAAAAAAACCAGTGTTATTAAATTTACACTTTTAATTTAATTTCATCGATATTTTTTTTCTTTCTTTTCTCAATTGCAAAATAAAAAAACAAACAAATTACTCAAAAACAAACTACGCGAGTAAACAAAACCGAAATCAAGTCAAGAGCAATACATTGCAATAAAAATATACAAATTAACGAATTAAACTTAACGCCTAAAATCGCCCAATGCAAAAACAATTTGCATTTGGCGCTGGGTCTTTTAGTCATTATTATTATCTCGAAATTCCACTTAAAAACAAAATTTAATTTTGCTGATCCATCGGATGCATCCTCCATCCAGCGGCATTAATCTGCTTCATGTCTTTGGAACCGCTTGGTCCAGTATCCAAAATATATATATATACGAGTATATTAACATATATATAATATCCATATACATGCTCCTGTCTGTATATGCATGCGCTTAATATATAGAATTTAAAAACTAAATAAATTATATAACGCGACCGATCCTCCTACTTCTCTTGTTTTTCTTCAATCCATTCTTTTTTTGTTATTGTGGTTGTTGTATTCGATGTTGTAGTTGATAATTTTCCTAAGCCTATTGATTTTGTGAACGAGATTCGAACATCGCAGTCACATCGCGTATTGAGAATTGTGGTGAGATCTTTTCTCTGTTGCTGCAAAGATTGAGAAATTTATTAGTTGAATAAATAAATACTTGACTTTATCTAGTTTTTTTTTTAATTATCAAATCTATATTCTACAAAAATGTTACTGCTTATTTCTGAAAATTATGGAACATATAGTATAAATTTAAACGTCACCCCAATTAAAAAAAATTCCCAATTTTATAATTTAAAAAATTTAATATTGGCATAGTTGGTTTCTATTAAAAATTGCCCAACAATTATTTAAATCTGATAAATGTAAAGAATCTATTTGCGAAATCGATAAATATTGTTGTTAATTGCTAGCCCGTTTTATGATTTTGTATTATTAGATGCTAATTTAAGAATTTAAAAACAAAATCAGCGTTTTGAAAATGTCTTTAACCGATTTCTACCAGGGACTGCAAATAATGATTATTTGTTCACTTCTAATAACTTTGAGAAACCGAGAAAAATACCAATATTCATCTTTATGGCTCATTTATGCATTTTCACACTTATTAAAATTTTTTCAAGTTTTATAGATTTGCTCACAAAATAATGATTAATTTTAAGTTATACTTTACTTCTCAACCAATAATCATTAGTTTTGAGCAAAAAAATAAGACTTATGGAATAATCATTATTTCATGAGTTTTATTTTTTTGCTCAAAATAAAAATCAAGTTGTAAATTTGACAGTTGTAATTTTTATGCTCAAGAATTTGATTTTTTTAAATGGATTATTATAATGGTTTGTCTCGGCTTATTGACTAAGAATATGTATCATTCTTGCCGTTATTCCCTAAGAAAAAGTCGAAACTTCAACTTAAGTTTTATTCTGAGCAAAAAAATAAAACTCATGAAATAATGATAATTCTTTAAGTTTTATTTTTTTGCTTAAAAATAACGATTATTGATTGAGCATTAAAGTATAACTTAACATAAATCATTATTTTGTGAGAAAATCTATAAAACTTGAAATTAATCATTATTTCAACATTTTTTTTTTCACTTATAATGATTACGGTCCCTGTTTTCTACAAATTCTCAACATTATCTGTAACCAGTTACTTACTTAACGCTCGCATTGCTCTCCGCCGTGGCTGTTGTGTGGGGCATCGAGTTTCTGGAGAGGCGTTCACGTCCGATACCACGCTCAAATTTGCCGGGCACCGTAGCAGTGGATGTTGTTGTTGTTGTATTGATTATCGCATTGTTTGCCGCAAATTTCTGGGCAGCTGTTTTGACGCTGTGCACCGGTATATTGATGGCGGTGGTGGTGGTGGTGGTGTTGGTTGCCCCATTGCTGGTACTATCACAATTTTGATTCTTCTCATCGGAGATGCTGCGCACCCGTTGCGTACCATAGTCGCTAGTGCGATGCAATGTGCTCTCAGATCCGGAACCGGCGCCTGCGCGTGCCAGCTGCTTGAGATTCAAGTCCATGTCCTTTTGCAGAGAGTGCATATCGCCACGTGACTTGGACTTGATGCGCAACGAATCGGACGCCTGGAAGTTGTTGTCATCGGTATTGAGTTCCGTCTTGGAGCGTGATTTCAATGTGTCGCCATAGTATTTTTGTGTCAACTGCTGACGACGCTCCTCCTTGATCTTATCGATGCGCTCGCGATCAAGTATGACGCCAGTTAAGACACTCTTGCGTCCACCAACGGGCAGATTAAGAGTCTGCGATTGCTGCTCACGCGGTACATTATTTTGTATCAACGAGATGCGATTCTCTGTCGTGGGCGTCGTGAGAAGTTGATCCGGTTCTCCGGCACGTTTCTGGCATATCTCCTCGGTGATGCTCATGCCCGGCAGACGCTTGGGCGGATTCAATGTCTTCGGACGCGTAAAATCAAAGCTCTTGCGTCGATTGTTTAGCTCCGGCAGTTCAGGTAGCTTACAGGCGGCCAAATCCTGCAACTGCTTGCCTCCAAATTCGCGAACAAATGCATTCTCATCCAAGGAGCGTGTAATCTTCTGTGCATTATTGAGTTTCTTGAGCGGCACTGGCGCTGGCATCACTGGCTTCGGAGCTGTCGGTATGGGCAAGCTCAGCTCATTATTGGGTTTCTTCATCGAGCCGCCGCGTTGACTGAAATCAAACATGGGCAGCTGCTCCACGGGCGAGCTCTCGAATTTATTGGCCAGCTCCTTGACGCTGAAAGATGGCGATTTGCTGGACTGTTCGTGTGCCATGTTTATGTGATCGGTGCTTGGCAAACTATCCAGGCTGTCTAGTTCAATTCTATCACAACTTGGCTGTTTCGGTGCTGACTCCAAATCTAAATCCAATTCAAGTTCCAGCTCAAGTTCATTTGTATTGAGTTTCATCTCCTCGCCACGTAGATTCTCATAAACTGTTTTTGGCTTGCGCAGCTCAATATTCTCATAGAGCAGCTGCTCCTGCTCCCGCTCCTCATCCTGCTCTAACTCCAGCAGCTGTTGAGTCATCTCTGCGGCACGTCGGTCGAAACCATCGTGCTGATGTTGTTCCTCCTCCTCGATTTGTTTGAGACTCTGATTGTGTCGCTCATTAAGCAATTGGTTGACCTCGGTGACCGAATTGCGAAAGAGTTTCACCTGCTCGTAGACAATATTCTCATCAAAGTTCGTCTCCAGCAGCAGAGCTGGCTTAGACGGCGGCTTCTCCTTCTCCGGCGACTTGTACGTAATGCTAATGGTTGACTTAATGGGGCTACCGATATTTGCCGGCTGAAGCTTCTGTGGCGTCAAAGTATTGCTCGGCGTCTGCTCAAAGTCCTCGTAGAGCGGCGAGCTGTCCTCCGTTGCCAGCAGCGAGTGCATGCTCAGCTGTCGCTGCAGATGCTGATAGCCAAACTCGCTGGGCGTCACCGACTGACTAGTGTTGTCCGTAAAGTTGGAATTGTTGGGCGAGCTGGCCTGCAGCTGATCCTTTATTGGCAGCGTTGCTGCACGATTCGCTGCCTGGGGCAGACGCTGTTGCATTGGCTGCAAGTCCAACGATAGCTCACGCTTCAGTGCATGCATATCCCGTTGCTCCACATCCGGCAGATGATTGAACTGCAAAAAAAGTTGACATTTAATTTAGTTTTTCAATGAGTTTATCTGCAGAGCTGGGTATGGAGATTAAATCAACAATTCTCAAATATCTTAATTAGTTAAATACAATTTGTAGCTATTTTTAAATTCTCTTGAAACTAGTTAACATTTTATATTCCCTATTTTCTAAATTAATTAGAATTTATCTGATTATTAAATATTGCAAAAAAAAAAACAAATTATCTGATAATTGTAATATGTATTTCCACAGCCATAAACATAAAATAAATAAAAGTGTATTGTCATTTAAAAAATGAAATCACAAAAAGAAAGAGTTAAATGTTTAATGGAATGAATCGCAGTTTTTAAGCTTTTTTTTAATTCTTAATTCCAGGGGTGGGCACGCATGGCTCTAGGAGCTATGCGGCAGCTTACAACCTTTAAGTTACTTCAATTTAATTTAATTCAATGAATTTTCTAAACCACAATTTCTAAAGTCATGACGCTTTGTAGAATTGAAATTAAATATATTCTTTGCGTACTTAAGGTTTAAAACTCGATTCTGTCGAGCGCTTCTTTTTAAAGCAACAGTTTTGAATCCGTTGGCTAATTAAATGTTTCAATTAAATATTTTGTGTGGAATTATAATAAACCTATTTTAAAAGAGTGAACTTTCATTATAATGTATAATCTTTGGTTGTTATCAATCAGCTTTCTAATCAAAGTCTATTCTGAAATACTTGACGATGCTTCAGACGCAATCAATGTTTGTACTTAAGTATCCAGCAAATAAGGCTATGTTTTATATTTAAAATAATTTCCCATCATTGGGAAAATTGGAATTTTCGTGTTTTGACATTAAATTTCCAACCAAATGCTAAGTGGTGGTAGAATTTGCACAGCAATTTTACAATTTAGTGTAAAAACTCAACAAAATTCTAATTGATTAATGTGAATACAACTTTAACTAGTTTCATTTTAAAATTTAACTAACTCAATTAAATATAATTTTTAAGGTTAAAATTTGCTTCATTTTATGATTTAATCACTATTCCCATCTTTGCTTAGCTGAGACTCACTTGCTGGCCCAAGCTCTCGTGAGAGCTGCCCAGATAACTGCTGGAAGCGTCGACGCCCAACAGCAGCTGCTGCTGTTGTTGCATATTTGAGGAGACGCCCGAAATGCCCGACATGGCGGAGGTCATCATCAATGGCTCCATATCATACTGTGGTGTGTTCACAGCCGAACTGTTCTCCGAGCTCTCCGTGTCGCACAGCAGCAGCGAGTAGCGTGGACTGTGCGCTGGCGTTGTGGGCGTGGCCACAGACAACTTGACTGTCGCCTGATTCTCGGCGCATATCTCCACACGTGGTTTGCTCCGCTGCGAAGCATTTCCATTGGCATTTCCATTCCCATTCCCATTGCCATTGCCATTGCTGTGGAGACAGTGAATGAGAAAGTTAAATACTGAGACAAGTGGCATGTGGCAAGTACTCACGGTAACTGCGACCTGGACTCCTGCTTGCTGGCCGGCTGCGTGAAGGTGCCCTGATAGCTGAAACGCTCCTTGGCCGCCAGCTGTTCCTTGCGCTTGGCGCCCAACTGCACCGATGGATAACTATAGCGTGCAGCTCCTGCTCCAGTTGCCGCATCTCTAGCTCCGCATCCGTCTGTTGGCTGGACACCAGCACGTGCTGGCTTTGGCGGCGGATGCACCTCAACGCTGGCGAATTGCTGTTGCGCCGGCGTCGGATGCTCCGGTGTGCCGCAGTCAATGAACTGTATATCCGAGAGCTGATCCTCCAGCTTGTAGCGCTTGCAACAGTTCTCGGCACCGGCCGGCTCATGGCCACATGGATTAGCAGCTGGTAGCTGACGTGCCGCACTGGGCGATAGCAGATTGAGGCGCGGCTGTTTCTTGGGGCTGGGATTGACGCTGTTCGTCTGGCTGGAGAACTCCTCGGGACGAGCGCGCATTATGCGTCGGGTGGCACAGCCAGCGGCAGGCGGCACATTCTCCTTGCCCACGCGCGGTGAACTGACCAGAGATTCGCTCTCCGAGAAAATGCGCATCTCGGGCTCCTCGCGATCAAAGTTGAGCCCCAGCTCGGACAGTTCACGCGACGGACAGGTGGTCATGTGGCCGCGCTGCGGCGACTGCAACAGATCAAAGTACGAATCATGCGACACGCTCCTCGAGTGACCCACCGTACGCAGACTGTCAATCGAGTTGGAGCGTATGCACAGCTCCATCGGCTTGCTGCCCAGCGCCGCATCGCGTCCATCCCGTGTCGTCTCCAGCAGTTCAATGGACTTGGGCTTGTCGTGCTTCGACAGCTCCTTGCTGGCATGGGCATGCGAAATCTGAACGAAACTGACGCGCGACGTGCCGCTTGGTTCCTTTGTGGCGCCATCGAGGATTAGCTTGTGGTCGGGCTCGTTGCCCTGGCGCTGGCTGCGCGTGAATATGCTCTTCCAGGAGGGCGTCTTGTCCGGCTTGCGCTTCTGCCAGCTGCGTGGCACCGATAGCACCGTGTGATACTTGTCCGGCAGACTGGATGGTCCGCCGCCGACCTCAATGTAGGAGCCAATGTTGGAGGTGACATTGTTGCCACTGTTATTGTTACTGCTGCTGTGATTGTTGCTGCTGCTGTGATTGTGGCTGCCACTGGTCAGCATGTTAATCGGCAGCGATTGCTTCAAATCGCCGCTGCATTCGATGCGCGAGTGACGCTCCTGGGCCTCCTCCAGGCTTATCAGCTTGGCACCGCCCGTGCTAAGGCTCTTGGGGCGCTCCACCAACACCAGTGATTGATCCTGTTCACGCTGCTCCACCAGCAGACTCTCACAGTCGGTCAACGACTCCAGACGCAGCTCACCAGCTGGCGGAGCCGGCGCCAAGGCATTGCCCACAATACTGAGACGTGCATTGTGATCCTCGAGCGAATCGAAGATGTTGTGACAGTTGCGTATCAGGTACTCGGTGACCACAGCCTGAACGCCCACGCCCCGCAACGCTGCCACGCCTCCAGACTCCAGTGCCGGCGATCGCAACAAATTGGGCGCCCAAACAATGGCCAAATTCTTGTCCGTCATCCCGGTGCGTTCATGGTGTTGCGATACCTTATGCAAGTGCTCCGACAAGTATTGCAACGTGCTGATAAGGGAGACAATGAAAGGAAGAGACAGAAAGAGTTGGGAAATTACTATGAAAGATCGCATAAGTTCATTGGGAAAAAATCTTGTGAAATTCCTGAGAAGCATCACAAATAAATACGATTAGATTGATATAGTGCCACTTACAGCTACCCTGTAAATTTCAAAAAGGCGAATTTATTAGACAGTTTATTGGGGATTGTTTTCGATACTACATATTATTGTATTTATACAGTGAATCTATACTTCAGTAAAAAATCACATAAGTTCATTGGAAAAAAAAAAAAAAAATACGATCAAATTGATATAGTGCAACTTACAGCTACCCTGTAAATTGTACATTGCAAAAGGCGAATCTATTAGACAGTATAATGGGTGTTGTTATCGATACTACATATTACTATATTCATACAGCGAATCTATACTTAAGTCAAAAATTAAATTATTGAAAAATATGTTCATCATAAGTCACTGCTCTTTTGGGGATATTTTTAAAAAATCTATGGTGTTAAGCCAATTTTATTTGTATAAGGTTGTCAAAAAAGTCTTGCGGTATTTCCGCAAGCTTGTCTTTGCAAGCGCGTAGTTCTAGTTGTATTCGTCGCATCGGTTCACGCTAGAGCTTTTTGGAAAGCTCTTTTCACGCGCTAACACGTGTTTGATTTATTGTTGTTTGTTTTTAGTCGTTCGTGAGTTATAGCGTCGCAAACATGGAGCAAAATAAAGAGAAAATACGGCATATTTTACAGTACTACTACGATAAAGGCAAAAATGCATCTCATGCTGCCAATAAAATTTGTGCAGTTTATGGACCCGATACAGTTTCCATTTCCACCGCACAACGATGGTTTCAACGTTTTCGTTCTGGTGCAGAGGTGATCGAAGATGCGCCACGGTCCGGAAGGCCTGTCGTCGAAAATTGCGATAAAATCGCTGAATTGATCGAAAGAGACCGGCATAGTAGCAGCCGTAGCATCGGCCAAGAGCTGGGCATGAGTCATCAAACCGTTATAAACCATTTGAAGAAGCTTGGATTCAAAAAGAAGCTCGATGTATGGGTGCCACACGACTTGACGCAAAAAAACATTTTTGCCCGTATGGATGCATGCGAATCGCTTCTGAATCGCAACAAAATCGACCCGTTTTTGAAGCGGATGGTGACTGGCGATGAAAAGTGGGTCACTTACGACAACGTGAAGCGCAAACGGTCGTGGTCGAAAAGCGGTGAAGCTGCCCAGACGGTGGCCAAGCCTGGATTGACGGCCAGGAAGGTTCTTCTGTGTGTTTGGTGGGATTGGCAGGGAATCATCCACTATGAGCTGCTCCCCTATGGCCAAACGCTCAATTCGGACCTGTACTGCCAACAACTGGACCGCTTGAATGCAGCACTCATGCAGAAGAGGCCATCTTTGATCAACAGAGGCCGAATTGTCTTCCATCAGGACAACGCCAGGCCACACACATCTTTGGTGACGCGCCAGAAGCTCCGGGAGCTCGGATGGGAGGTTCTTTTGCATCCACCGTATAGTCCGGATCTCGCACCAAGTGATTACCACCTATTTCTGTCCATGGCGAACGAGCTTGGTAGTCGGAAGTTGGCCACAAGAGAGTCCTGTGAAAATTGGCTCTCTGAGTTTTTTGACAATAGGGAAGCGAGCTTCTATAAGAGGGGCATTATGAAGTTGGCATCTCGTTGGGAACTCGTCATCGAACAAAACGGCGCATATTTGACTTAAATCGCATTATTATAACCAATTTTATGAACCTTATATTAGTATTGTAATTCCTCTTCTTTTGAATAATATTTTTTTAAGCAAATCAAGATGGAAATACCAATACACAGTCTAACAATGATAATTTCGGATTTAAAGCTTATTATTTACATCAAAACAAAGTACTATTGTTTCTTGATTATACCCCTTATTGTCCCTTGATTCATTTTAGACTTTGTTCTATGCTGATAAGCTAATTGTAATATAACAGATATGTTTTACGGAAAACCCAACGACAATGTGGAATGCTGATTGCGAACGAGCCTAAAAGGAACACAATCAGTACAGGGTATACAAAAAACACAGTTTGTGTGAGGACTAGAAGAGCAACAAACCATCCCGTAACTTGAAAACATACCTTTAATCAGAAACCAGTGACTTCTCCAGACAAGTTAGACTGTACAATATGAAAGTGATTGACTAGAAGTTATCCTGCAATTACCTACTGTATGAATTTAATTCTAAGGGTTTTACGAAACTAAATATTTTCCAAAGTTGTGCCTATATTAGCATTCTCCTTTGAATATTACACAAATTGTGACAAAGTTTAAGCACTCTCTGCAAGGGTATAATAAAAATACTACACGCAAACAGATAAAGCTATCGCTCGAGCAGGTATATAAGGCAGACGGTTCACATGGAGCTCTACAGTTCAGTTGAAGATAACACGAGGATGCATCGTTTGCTATTAATACACGTGGTGCTAGGGATAAGTCGCAATTATAAGAGGAGTTTCAAAATATATAAGACTTATTCTCGTTCCAATATAGAGTCTTGTGTGTGCCATACCGGAGCAGGACATGTCCCTCATTAAACAGGCGGAACTGTTAACTGAAAACGCATACAAGGCCATCATGCAAAAAACTCTACAAATTGCGAATTACAGAGCCCAACAAATTATAGACTGTAATGCAGTCCGTAAAGATGAAATTACATGGTGGCAAGGCTGGATCGATTTGCCGAAAGTGGAGAAAAGGAATTTAACGGAGGATGAAATTCAACAGCTTGATGATGGACCTGGAAATGATGAAATGTTAAATAATCCCTAAATGCCTAGAGATGCGATCGAGCAGCGCTTGAATGAATGCACAAGGAGAAACTATTGAAATCCGTTGAAGGAGCAGAGGAATATCTGAAGATATTCGAGCATGAAGTTATCCCCAAGTTGCGGGATGTGAATAACGAAACAAGACAATTTGATCAAAATATGTTTAAGGCCTACAACGAATTTCTAGCGGCGAAGCATGGCGAACGAGTGACTTCATTTAAGAAATTTCGAGCTAAAATAATAAGATATGAGGACAGACTTCTTATCAACGACGTGAGACAATTAGCTGAGCACACAGCGCTGCAATTAAGAGAGAACCAACTGCAGCTTGATCTCTATATGGCTCGCTCTATAATGGAGTGTAAGGCTGTAAATCAAACAGAGATCGAGATATTACAGAACTTGGTGAATGGGGTAAACGATAAAAACCAGAGTTTAACAGAAGCTGAATACTTCGCCTTTATAAGAGTAATTCAACGAAATGTTTTACATTTTAATGTGCAACGAACCAAAGACACTCTAGATAAATGTAAAAATAATGAACCAAGCGTGGTTGTTGAAAGACATATGAATCAATGTCTTGAATATTTGAAGACTTTCAAAAATGGGACCAGCTCGAAGCATGAAGTCAGTCAATTTGTTTGATTTCTAGACAAAAGTGATAATGTTTATTACTTTTTGCTAACTTTGGGTCAATTGGACAATTTTTAAATCGGTATAATTATAAAAAAAAGTAATTTTTTTAACAAAATTTTGAAATAAATATCTTTTATATACATGTATTTATAATATGAATGGTTAAGATCTGAAGGTTTGCCAAGACTACAGTCGAGAGAGACCCTGTATTTATTGAGTAAATAGTGCATACAGCTTCACATTCAGAGAGTCTCTCTGTAACACTTACCGAAAGTGTGGAGGAGGCAGCTTTCGTACCGTCTCCTTCATCAGACGCAGCCGTTCGTCGGCTTCGTCAGCCTTTATCTGAATAGCCTCCACAAAGTTGTCGTACAGCTGATAGGTGCACAGGGGATTGGGCAGTTCACGGAAATACATTTTGAGTAGCGAACTAACCGCATGAATATCCTGCTTCATTTCGGGATTACCGAGATCCGGAACACGTTCCTCGTCAAATGCGCGACGCAGTCGTTGAATGTTTGATGTGATGCCCGATAGGCGATAAATGCCATCGATAACGCCATAATTCTCAATGAATTCGGCACAGGATCTCAGCACCATGGGTATTTCCTGACCGCTGTTTAGCAAATGCTCCGATAAATCACAGGAGAACACACGCTCCCTGTAAATGCCGCTCTGTTTGAGACGTCGCCGCGACGGACGCGACAATATGAAGGAGCGAAAGAAGGCAATTAGTTTGCCATGCTTGCGCAGCACCGGCTTCGTGGGTGAGGCATCCAGGTGGCCAACCAAGGGGGCAGGCATGGGGAAATTACGCGGCACCTTATCACCGATTGTGGCCACACACGATTGTGGAAAGAATCCGACCTCGTAGAGGGACTTTTGCAGATGGGATTTCTTGCCGCGCCACCAGATTGATTCGGCTGGACTGGGCATATCAATCACTGATATCATATCGCCCACCTCAATGTTAATCTCGTCCGGCGCCTGCGCCTGATATCGTCTCACTCCGTATGCGGCGCCCACGGCCGGTGTGTTAATCGTGCGCTGCGTTTCACCATCGGCGAGTGGAAGACGACGTCCCTTATTGTCCAACTGCAGCCAGGTGAGTATGGTGCCGCATGTCAGCGAGTCGGAGGCAATCTTCGAGAAGCGTTCAAGGTACTTGGCCACTGCGTATTCCACCTCTTGGTCGCTCTGTAGCTCCGACTCAGCCAGGTCACACATGTTGCGCAATCCGCTAATTTTGCGATCGTAAACACAACGATGCAGCATCTCGTCCAGCATTTGCATATTCTCAAAACTACGCTTGATCAGGAACGCTTCACAGCGTTGCGGAGAGACACGTATGATGAACCAACAGCTCTCCGGCGAGAAGCCCGCGGAACGCAACGAGCTGTGCGCCAATTCTCCGCCAATCGATTGCGAGGCAATGCTGCTGCCCAGCTGCTCCGACTTGTCGTCCAGCAGCTGGACCGAGAGGGCGCCCAGTTGTACACGTTCGTAATGGAAGTGGGCACACTCCTCCAGCTTGGGAAAGCGACAAGATTTCTAAAAAAAAAAAAGAAGGATTAGTGATACTGACGATGGCGGTTTAAAAATTCAATTTTTACTCACGCTATTCAATGGCTGCACCGCCATGTGTCTGCTTGGCTTGGGCGGTGGTGCTCCAGCTGCTGGTGGACTGCAGCTGGACTCTGTGGAGGCATTTGAGATTTGTGATGTGTTCATCGGGGCAAACATTTCCTGGTAGCTGCTGCCCAGACTCAAATTTAGTCCGCCCAAGCCATCAACTGGCACACATTTGAAATTCAATTGCGCACTGATTGCCGCAGCTGGTGCATCCGTATCGAACTGCAAAGTCGCATCCTTTGATGCACTGGACGACACTGGCTGCAGCTGGTAGGTTGCCTCATTGGAAGACGCCAGAGCATGGGCATGCAGCTGAGCCGCCAAAGCGCCGCTCACCTTCTCGGACATGGTAAGTGTACGGAATTACACTACGTTAGTCATCTGCAAATAAATATTATACATTTTTCATTAGCTCTCAACTTAGGAAACACATTTCATTTAAAGATATCCTGCGGTTAGCTCTGAAATGTCCTAGCTCTTATTATTTATGAAAATCTCTTACAGCTTCACAGCATATACATATTTATGTAAAATAGTTACTGGAATAACTTTTGTGTTTATTATCCGATCGTGATGAATATAAACGGGCTGACAAATGCATTTACTTTTTTATGGATTAAGAAGATTAATATAACTATTCCCACGTAATATACAGTAGTAGTTATATAATCAATTCTCAATCCATCATTGGAAAGTGAAAAAAATGCTTTAATGGCCTCTTAACAGGCTTACCAGTTGTTAAATAAAGCCATAAAAACTACTTAAAGCAAAAAACAACCATACTTTTAATATAAGACTCCAATTTTAATTTATTTCAATCATTTTGCTCATATAGTAGCAATATATTTAATATAGTAGATCAATCAGGCCAATTTCAATGAACACTACACATATTTATAAACTGTAAATAATAAAAGTATTTTTATAGTACATTTGATAGGCTGAATTCTGTATACAACTGATAGATTGCATAATTACGCAAAGGGCAATAGCCCATAGTGATAATAATAATGTATAACTTATTATTATGTATTATTACTTGATAGACACAAACCGTGCACTTTACTTCTATAAAACACTCTTGACTGTAGCCGATTGACGGACTGAGATTCAAATGACAATTAAATACTCAGATTTCTGTACGCAGTACTTCCTCAATTACATGGGTCATATTAGTTACTCGAACAAGTGAACAGCATTGTTCAAATTTATTTATTTATTTGATTTTGTTATTTAATACAGGGCAACTTAACGTCGAGCTTTTGATTCCTCTTGCACTTTGCCTTGAACATGACTCGTCAGCCAGCCCCAGGCGCTATAAATTTACAATTACTCATGTCATTTATTTATGTATATAATTCTTTGAAATTTTATAGGGGCACTTCTCTACATATTTGTAATAACGATTGTATCAAAATAATGACGGAAGCCGTCATTGAAGGCAGCAACAAAGCAGCCGAAATACTTGCATGACTCTCAAATCAACAGCTACTCAGCAGGGTCTTACACTCAGAGAAATGAAGTTGTGTATCATTGATAAAGACAACTTGAAGTTATCCTATCTTTTGTTTTAAATAAACGACTAGATATTATATTGAATTAATTATTAATAACTGCTACTGTATTTATATCTATTTTTCGATAACTTTACAATTTTTTAAACATGTGTAAGTTTAAACGCCTAGCCTACTTTTTTTTAATAGGTACAAGAAAATTATATTAAGTATTATAAACCTATCTGTTCTACTGTGTTCTTAGCATACCTGTTAAATTAGAATTAGAATTACTAATCAATTAGATTATTTTTGGAAAAAATCGTAGTGATTATATAGTTCACTGTTGAAATATTTGTGATTATTTAATGATTAAGATTACAAAAAAAAAAAATATATATATATATAAAATTATTACAATTAGACAAAAATAATCGGAAAAAATCAAAAATAATCTTCTTGAGTATTCGGATTATTTTTGATTTTCCCCTGATTTTTTCTGATTATTTTAGTTTTTTTTAAGATTATTTGGTAAAAAACCAAATTATTTTTAATTTTCATAATCAAAGTAGCCAAAGATTTTGATTATAGTCGTTTTTTGTGCTATCTTAAGCAGTTAAATTCAGAATAAAGCAGGGGTAGATCCCACTCACTCCCGCTCACTAGTTAGAGTTGCCGACCTGTTATACTCCATACTTTCAATGTTGAGGTTCGATTCCCCTGTTGTGTTAAGACTGTGACAAAATCTGCTTTGACGAAATTTGTTGTGTAAAAAGTCAATTTATTTTAGTGGATTTTCTGAATAATCGAAATGTGTAATAATATTTGGTAAGAACTGATGGTGAAACAGTTGTACAAAAAAAAAAAAAAAAAAAAAAACAGCATAACAATATTTTCAATTTGGGATAAAATGTCACAACTATTATTTGAGAGCGACTGCGATTTTTCGAAGATGCAGATCATAAACCTTCCACAAGCCTGAGCTTTCCCTACTTTGATTGTGAAAATTTAAAATAATTTGATATTTACTAAATAGTCATAAAAAATCTTAAATAATCAGGAAAAAATCAAAAAATAATCCAAACACTCGAAAAGATTACTTTTGATTATTTTTGATTTTTTCCGATTTTTTTTTTAATAATTGCAATAATTTTAGATTATTTTTTTTTTTCTAATCGTAATCATTAAATAATTGGGCAAAACCGAAAATAATCGTAATTTAATAATTAGTTCAACTTTTAAACCAAAATAATCTAATTACTAATGATTATGATTACAAATCATTATCTAACAGGTATGGTTCGTAGCATATTTAGTAGAAGATGATTTTATCTATTAGCAGATTAATAAATGTTGATTGATTAATAAGTTCTTCGATTTACACAATAAATCTTAATACATTTTTAGCATTTATTTTTTAAATTGAAGTTTTGTTATTTAATTTAACAGTATGTAAATAAGTATGTCATTTTTTCGAGTGTATGCTCGCATTTACTTTCTAACAGAGCGCACGCACGTCTTTTATCAATTACCGAGGCCGGCGTTCTACTTTCGGCCAGCTGCTGTCTATGGTCAAAAGCAGTGAGCCGTGTCTGGAATTCCTTTATTTGGAATAAGGCCAGTGGCTCAGACCGCCGCTTAAGGATGTGGCACAGCCAGAGCAAACCGATATACGAGTACACTTTTATATATATTTCATTTTTATATATCTCTCTCTGTCTCTCTCTGAAAGTATATCTATAAGCAGATACAATAAATATTTATAAGCAACCAGTTGGAATCGAAGCCGAGTGAGTTGCCTAGCGGCGGTTCTGATTTACAGGCAACACGAAATGCAACCGATGCAGGCAACAACATTTAAACTTTCATAAATTAAACGAGAGGAGAGGCAACAGAGGAAAATGGGGGAGGGAGACGACTTGCAACAGAGACAACTAAAGAGATAGAGAAAGAGACAGGCAATGCCGTTGGCGTCGGCGAAATCGCAGAGCGAGACGGAAACGAGTTTTGTCTGTGACAAGGGGGACACTGCGAGGTGGGCAACTGTGGTACCGGGCACTGGACACCGGGCAGCGACTACCAGTGAAGCCGGGAGAGATGGAGGCCAGTTGGACAGAGGGGGGTGACTAGGTACGTTCATCAAATGCAACAAAACTATTAAAAACGTTGACGCTAACGGTCCGAAAATGCAGCACATAAAGAAAATGACAGAAAAAAAAAATTGTACATCATAAAAAGAGTTAAACAAATAAACTATTTGGTAAAAACAAACGGTAACGGGCTGGGAAAACAAAAAAAAAAAAAAAGTCAAAAAACGGAAAACAAAAAAATGCCCATAGATCAATGCGCTGGCTCCAAATGTAGCTGTAATAATCTCGTATGTGGGGTACAGTGAAACGGGAAATGGATAAAAATCATGAGAGAGATTAACATTATTAATGATATCTTTGACATTCGGTCCATTGTGCGACAGTGTCGGTTGGGGTCGATTGTTTTTAATATCAGTTAAGGTGCAACTCATTAATGAAGTTAAAAAGTTGGTTGGACATTTGGTTAGAGGGCTAATTTATGCAATATATAAAAGTATAATTGATGATGTGAATTATCAAATATAAAACCAAGATGAAATAAGGATCTTTAAAAGAAAACAGTAACAAAAGAAATAGATTTTAGGTGACGGCACTAATCATAAGTATAATCAATAATCACTATTGTATGATATAAGCAACATTTGCAAATTATTTTTTGATCTTCAGTTACATTAAAGATCATGATCTGGTTAGTTAGAATGTATATCTTTTAATCAAATTTTTGAAAGACAAATATTAAAATTGTCGTTGGAAATTGTTTGGATCATCGCAAAGTAAGTAACGGAGTCTTAGTCCTAGTACTCTCAGAAATCATAAGCTTTGGATTTAACAAATAAAATACATTTTCTAATTTTATTTTAATAAATCTACTTAATTAGAAATCATGATTGTTGGTTCATATTGAAATGATAAGTATTCTTAAAGTAAATTGATAAAAATCGATCCGTTTATTTTAGGTTTTTTAAAATGGGGAAACTTTTCTATAAATGTTTCTAAAAGTTACAAATTTTAAAATTTGTATGAGTGTAAGATAATCCTCCGAAGAGGCTATTAATTTGTGAGAATCGTAGACTTAGAAATGCTGACTACGCTGTATGGTAATAAATATACCCCTTACTGTTTCTCAATGATTTTTTTTACATTTTCAAATTTGTTGCTGCAATTGTCGTAATTGCTGTTGCCGTTACGTCGATCGGTTTCAGTAAGTCTACGAGTCTACCAGTCTATCTCAAATGAATTTTATCTCACACATTTACAACGTTTCGCCTGATTAGCTGTTGTTGCAATTGTTGTTTTTGGATGTTGCAATTGAAATTGCAGTTGGTCTTTTTTTTTTTTTTTTTTTTTGGTTTGGTTTGTCCGTGCACTTTGGCATCGGCTCGATGAAGACATTTTCCCAGGCAAAACCTAACGAACGGTCAGTTAAATCATGTACGTCACTTTCTCCAATCAATTAGGCCTCATGTGCACTGTGTATGTGTATCTAAGTTTGTGTGTGTGTGTGTGTGTGTGTGTATGTTTGGCTGAGTAGCGATTTCAATCGCTTGCAGCGTCCGTAAACTTAATTAGTTTAGCTATGAAATAACTTACTTAATATTGAACAATAGTTGATGGCTTTTTAATAGTATGTTTTTACTTTTTTCTCTGCTCAGTTTATCTCTCACGACTGACCTAATTGAGACAAGTAGGAAAGCTAAGAGTGCAAAGTACTTGACTTAAAGATACCCTGTACTTAAATATCCTTTGCAACAGGTAGAGAACTAGCTATAAAGCTTGCAAGACATCTTGCTATATTGTATTGTAGAATTTTGAAAATAAGTTTATTCAGAAATTGCCATGTATCGACATAGGAACTTTTAATTCGATTTGAATTGTTTTTTTGATTTGTAGTCCAATTATTTCTAATGTGAAGCTAAGATTTTTCAAAACTGTCAAACAAAAATACATGAAATTAATTATTAAAAGCTATTCAAATTATACTAGGAAGGTCGGGCTTTCGCTCATACAGCCTTGATATAGATAATTTTTCAAATAATAAATATTTTCAAAAAAAGGAGGGAAATTAAATTATTATTTTTAAGTTTTCTTAAAAGTTTGTTTAGTTTCTATAATAATTAAAAATCATTATTGTAATAAAAATCATCAAATAATTTTTCTTATTAAAATTATAATCGTAGAAATCATTGATTTCGGATTCACTGCACAAGTTAATGCTAACCGTTTTATGCATATTTTCTGGCTACAGGGTATAAACACGAAGTATGCCTGCCAGGCTGAGCTGCAGTGCGTGTGTGTCCCAGTGTGCTGAGATACTCGTACTCGCACTCGCACTTGTAGTCGTACTTGTGTTTAATAAGAGCAAAGTGAACGTTCTAAGTTGTCCGTCTAACTGGCAGTCAGTCGCTTGTGCTAATTTATGGCACTAACTGGGTCACTACTCAATGGCGTTTCTAGAGCGAACAATTTCAGTTGCACACATACACATGCACATGATGATGATGATGACCATAAAAGACTTACGACTATACAAATAGACATATAGTGCATATATATGCCATGCATAATGTGCTTAACTTGGTTGGGAAACTGTCAGTCAGTCACTCAATCCAACTGCCATGCTGTGTTGTTGTTGTTGCGCTCAACAAGTGCATCTTAATGAGACCGGGATACAGCAGCGGGCAACACAATAGGTGACCCCCATCAAGAAAGAGAGATCCGTCTTGTGTGCAGAGGAAATGGGAGGAGCTTACAGCGAAGCTTCAAGCTGATTATAGTCTTGCTACAAAGCTTCGGGAAATGCTTTGGCAATGATTCTAGTGCATTAAGTGTTAATGGTTTCCACGCTACAGACAAAAGATCACATAAAACATTTGCACATTGTGAGAAATTCAAGTCCATTTGTTGTAGAATGTAGAATGAAGCTATATAGCTAATTCAAATCAGCTCAAATAGTGCAGGTATGCCAGTTTAAAGAGCCACTTAATGGAAGAAACTAAATGATATATATATAATGATATATTCAGATAAGCTGCAAAAACGGCACCTGAGTCACAAATTTAATACTTACAGTTTAAATAATTTCTGGGACTCAATAAAATGAGTCTACATACTAAATTTCATCATCGTTGTTTAAATATTTTCAAAGTTATGATGCAGAACCTCTTCTGAACCAGAAAACGACAGGGTAAAGCCTGTTTTGGGAATAAATTTTATAGTTTTAAGAATAAACTGAATAAGAAAAGACTATGACAAAATTTCATTATCAAGGTTCAAATACTTTTCGAAATATATGACACAGAACCACTTCTGGAACGGAACAACACTTGGTTTCAAAATGATCTTAGTCACCAACCTATAAGGCTTATTAAAAATATGTTTAATTATACCGCAAAGTAATCGAGAAACATTTGAATATATTACAATTATAGTTATAACTTTTAACCAACCGGTGACTAGGTACAACGAATGATTCACAATTTATGCAGTTAAAGGCAATTAAAATGTACTATATCCATGTTATGTATGCTATTATAATTTCAGACTACATTTCTCATGGGCAATGACTAATGAGTTCACATACAAAGTCATTAAACTGACCAATTTCAATGACTACATAGCGAGTTTTTGGATGGGGCACTTCATTAAACGCTCGAGGAGCTCGACACATGAAATATTATGTTAAATAATCTATGGGGTGTCTCGTGTACTCCCCTCCTACTGAGCACATTTCCAAATTGTGCCCCAAGGCTGATACGATTCCGGTTCCATCATAGAGCTGCTGTCGCTGCTACTGGTTGCTAATCTTTTGAGCAGCGTCGTATCAATCTACGCTTCGGTTGACACTTGCCAGTCGCGAAATCAGATCTGTTTGGCGCGCTTCGCTGACTCATAAAGGGGATTTGTTTACATCTGTTGAACCTTTCAGGGAGCCAAAGAGCTGCTACCCAATACGCCCTCACACCCGCCCTGCAACACTCTGCTGCTCTGCTGACTCACATAAAAGTTACCAGTGGTTGGTTGGGAGGTTGCACTGTAATTAGTCTAAATGGAGCTGCACATTAGTCAACTGTGGGAGCTGCCGCTTTCCATTGTGTTTTTTATTTTTATAATTTTTAGTAGACATGAACTGTGCCCCAACATTTCAGGCGACTCTCTCATTACGAACATACCTCGTAATTGTTGAGCTTACAACATCCGGTCACATAACAGGTGCAACTAAATCAAATCACTTCAACTGAATGCTTGCAACATAAAAACCGAACTATGTGTACTCTTATTAGAGTTGCATTGGATATTTAACATGAATAAAATATATGAATAAAATATATTTTAAGATTCAATATTTAAGCTAATTCAACGTTCCATTGTATTCTCATTTCGTACTCATCATTGGATTCCTAAGTCTTTTTTACAAGAAATATTTTTAAGTACTAAGCCCTACATACCAAATTTCAGCAACAAAACTTAAGTACGTACTATTAAGCTTAACTTTAACAAAAGCTTTGAAATATTTTAAGAAGCTGAAACAATGTTTTTCTTAACCAGTTTTTACACTTGTCTTTCAGCTGTTAAGCACTGAAAAATCGAAGAGCTTAGTTACGTTTTTAAAACCACTTCTGACCCATCTTAAAATTATAAGCATATTTTAAGCATACAAAAACAGTCACAATTAAGATTGATGTTATTTTTAAACGTATTCTCTAATTATAGTATTTTTTTTTGTAATATGTTAAGCCCTTTGACTAACTAAGAACTTATTCCTTCATATTACAAAATATTGCATTCTTCTTATTATAAACTGTACTTTCTATTAGCAAATTTCGAATAGTAAATAAACATACAGCAGACAAAAAGAAAAGAAAAAAAAAGCGAAATCACTCTATTCGCTGGCCAAGTAAATTTTCTACTTTGACATTTATGCAGAATTTCGCCGGGGCTTGGGGCTCTGAGCCATAAAACCAAACCTAATGTCATTTAACGACGCCGCCGTCGCCGCCGCCGCTGCTGACGTCGGAGTCAAAGTCGAGATTGCTGAGGCTTTTGCCAAGCGCACAGGTACACACAAAACTTTTTAATGGAAGTGAAAGTTTTTTGCGCGGCAGCAGCGATGTCTACAAAAAATACATATAAAAAATTTGCCCACCACACACGCCGCATATCTAAATAGTTTTTTTTTGTTATTTTTAAGTTTTATTAGAGCTGGTAGCGCCACCATGCCAAATGTTCAAAAATAAACAAATTCGCAGCAAGTACAAAGTTATGTACTGCGCTGGAAAGACTTGCAGATACCCTGCACTGCAAAACAACTAGACTTGTAGCTTCGAAAATAACATTTGGCCTGATTCTAATTTAATGTTTAATTAGAGAGAGATCATTATGTGCTTTTTTTTTGTTCAACTTTACAGGATCATTATTAACCTAATCTTACCCCCATCGAATATTTAGAGGGTATAAAAACAGCCTGAAGAGTACAATAAAAATGTACATTAACAAATATGCGAAACAGCTGCTGGAAAGCGCGAGCCAAAAAATATTTAGAAAGAAACGTCAGCATTTGAGTATTTGACCAATTTAATTTAATTTAATGATTATTATTATTATTCAGCTTCAAACAACTTAAATGTGTGGGTTGTGCATATGAATTGTTGAGCAAATTGTTGACTTTCCATAGACGAGAACAGGGCGAAGATACGAGACACAAGCGTTAAAATTGATGAATAAATATGAATATTTAAATGAATGAAAGTTGAAATGCGCAACAACAAAAATCCATATAGATAAATAATATAGTTATTTATTCAGTCATAAAATATACACATATATATATAAGCATTCCAACAATTTGCGCTAGAAATATTTTAGTATAATCTATTTTACTTGTATTTACTTACACCGCCGTTCATTTGTTCTCTGGCATTTCGATGGGGCTATGTTTAGATATCTATTTTATAAGCGAAATCGAAATGCGATCTATAGACGGGAATTTGTATAAATAGTTCGTATGGGATAAGTGAACTTTACTTTTTATTAGCATAAGGTTTGGAATGTTAAGACAGTGGGCTTAGAAGATTTTTAAGTTTGTCGCAATATTAGCTTTTATTTTGCTTTAAAAAAGGTTGGTTTATTATATTTCCAGTGTCTTATTATTATTAACTCTATGAACTGGTTAAAATGTGTTTCTGTTAATATTTGAGACCCATTTTGAAGCTCTAGATGAAGTTTAATAATTAGCTACATAGCTTTACTTGTAGTTTGCAAATTCACTTAAGTCATCTTATCATAACTCGCCATATTTTTGTTATGAGATTGTAAGTCAAAGGAATTTTAAATGAATTATAAATCAGTTCGCATAGGGATAGATTATATTTATTATAAATGATTTTAAAAGGCAAATATAGTATGTAGTCTTTTCAAATATGGTTTGGTCTAAAAATGCAACTGGATTCAGAATTTCCAGATAAAAAGGAATAATTGATTTCCATTTTAAGACTATGAAACTTACGTACCCATATCGAAAAGTATTTTGACAATTAATTGATAGAATAATTATTTCATTATCATTTTATACACATATGTATTATCATATTATTGCAGTGTTGAATATCAAATCTATGTCTATGATTCATATGTAAAATGTATAGATAAATGTTGATTCTTTATCAATAGCTTGCAGATTGTGTGTCACACAAGTATGAGTCATAGTGAAAACCTTCCCCGAATGCCAAAAATATAGCTCAAGCGAGTAATGCTACTTAGTCAGCATGGTCGTCAAAATACATTTAAATAAGTCGAAGCAAGCCCATAGATCATGTAGTTTGATTTCTTATCAATGGGATTATTCAAATACAGTCGAACTTCCCTAACTCGAATCACCATTATCCAGGAAAAAAGTTCGAGTTAGGGAGACTTCGAGTTAGGGAATTTTTTTGTTTTAGTATATTAAAAGAAACTACAAATGCATTCAATCATAAATAAATTCCATATTGCAAATTTTTCTTGTCATTTTCAACAAAAAAGGATTCCAGTTTGATAAAGACCTGTCGATACTCTCAAAATTTTTTTTCTTCGTTCTTTTGCTGTATCCAGAAGAAGTTCCCGATTCAAATGTCATCATAATTAATATTCATTTTTTAATATAATGAAAAATGTTTTTGCTGAGATACCACATTTTCAGCAACTTTAATTTATTTGGTCTACTTTCAAATTCCTTAACTACTAATAAGTTTGAATATTTCTTTAAACATTTTTAAACATTTTAGTACACTGATGCGCTGACAAAGAAGTACATTTCGAACATCTTTCCTATAGCAATTTCACAAGCCTAAATAATTGTTGATGCAATATTCTATCATATTACATCACCATATGTTAATGTACATCAATATTACATATCCAAACGAGCTTGTAACAAAAGCATATAACAGAAACGAAAAAAAAATTCAAACTTTATTGGAGATTTTCCCGAAAAATTCGACTTACAGAAGCACGGGCCAATATTTTTGTTCGAGTTACGGAGAAATTCGACTTATGGAAGTTCGAGTTAGGGAAGGCGATTTGTATGAAATTTGCTCAGTAAACGCTATTGCCACTCGATTTTGTTCGAGTTAGAGAAAATTCGAGTTAGAGAAGTTCGAGTTAGGGAAGTTCGACTGTATTTGACTTTATAAAATACATTAAATATGTACAATGATTTCTAGTCCAATAAGTGCAACTATTTATCATCAAAAGCTAAAATATACTTTTCATATTTGATATTATTTCATATTTGATATTATTAGTTTTCAAATAACATTATTTGGATGTAATTTTTTTTTGTTCAACTATTTCAGAAGTAATTCATCAAACACATCATCAGCCATCATTGTTGATAGTTTTTGTTTCATATGACTGGCAACAAACACCAGAAACAACAACAACAACAACGACAACACACAGCAGCAACCCGTCGAGTTGTCAGTTTCAATTAAAATCAATTGAGCTCAATTATTTGATACGCAGATGAAATAAAAAACCCGCGCGCCGCAAGTCTCCGTTTTTATACGGCGAATTTGTGTGTGGGTTTTGTTTTTGTTGTCGGTATGTGGCCATCAAAATGTTAAGAATAGGGGCGTGGCATTTAAGAATTTACATGCGCGCTGGTTGCAAACAATGCGAAATGCGAGGCACAGGTGTAAACAGCAATAACAACATAAGAGTTACAAACATGGCAACAAGACAAGAGAGCCACAAAAAAATGCGAGTGAAAACCCACTTTTTGCACTTGCTGCCCATACCCTGGAAAGTTCTGAGCATAGGGTATATAAATGCAATTTAATTGCTTGTAGCAGTTTGATTAATAACGTATATATTTTGAGTTTGGATCAGTCTGTGTGTAATGTACAAATAAATATTTAGTTGTGAAGCCATTAAGGAATTTCATTCAATACAGAATTATATGAAAAGCTTGTACTTGATTTTACATATTCTATAAGACTTTTTAATATCTTATCTGATGATTATAAGAACAACATGTTTGTTTACATACTAAGAGCAGTGTTGACTTATTAATTTTAAATATTCATTGCTCCAGCCGAGTACTTGTTTTAACCATAGTTTTTAAGGTTGTTGTTCTCGAAGAAAACAGATGTTGCCAGTTGCCAGTTACCAGTTGGTCAGTTGTGGCGTACGGCAAAAAGGGTTAAAAACACAGCGCGCGTTGCTCTTTTCAACTGTTATATGATGGCAAGTAGGTGTAGTGTGTGTGTGTGTGTAGGTGTGTGCAAGTGAGTGTATGTGTGTGCTTGAGCGGATGTTTAAGTTGAGTGCACAGCTACCGAGGCGCAACGAAATTAATCGAACGATGTGCGCACGTTATGCTCTAAACACGAGTCATATACCCTGCACATATGCATGTAGACTCCATATAAGTATGTATGTATTTAGTTTATGTATATGTATGTATATACTAGTTGTAAACCTATCTGGCAACTTGACACGTTTCGGTCTGCAAGTTGAAGCGGTCGGTCATTTTCATCGCATTGGCATTGCGCTATGAAGCTATGAAATGTGCCATAATCGTGCGCAGTCGCAGCGCGAATCTTTAGCTCAAGACGTGAGGCACATAATAATAACAGTACTCGTTATATCTTATACATACTCATATATATACAAAGATATACCTATAGTACTCATACTCGCAATAATAATGAGAAAGCTTGCCCAAAAAAAAAAAAAACAAAATAATAATAAAATGAAGTGAAATAAACTTTTGTACATAGAAAACCAGAAAAAGGAAAAGTTGGTTGAACACATACCGAATTGGGAATGCTCTATAGTTATTTTATAATATCTGTGAAAGTTTCTAATTTATGCAAAATCAAAAGAGTCTTGAATTTTGAGAGAGAAAATGAAACCCCTTTGAAAACATAAAAGGAAAAGGGAGTTAAGTAATGCCCTGAATATATGCAGAAATTCTCATGCATTGATCCATAACTTATGCGATAATTATGCAGAGTGTTTAGGGTTAAATCTGTTAAGGGTTGCTTTGTTCTGAAAGGAAACATGTTTATCCAGCTTTTGCCAACTTAAAGAAAAGAGTTTCCCATAATACATACGAGTACAAGCATATATTTTTCAATAAGATATTTTAATAGGCTTATATCGAATTTCGATGCCTCACATCTATGTAATTCTGTATACAGAAATTTCACAGTATTGGTGTGTTCATAAAGTAATAGGACCCCAAATTAAATTTGTAGTGTATTCGCAAAAGTAAATGTTGCGACAGCAAACCAAAAATGAAAGGCCATTGCGGCAGGAGTTGGATATTTGGGAAAGTAACGAGGCGACTTACAGTGACTGTGTGTAAAGACTAACAGACAACAGGAGGCAGGGGACGCGAACAGGAGGAGACAGGGATAGGAGGAGACAGCGACAGGCGAGTGAAACTGGAACTGGCGAGTTCAATGTCAACGGCGTGGGCTTACATCGTTTTTTTTTCTTTTTTTTTTTTAATTTGTGTTTTATTTGCCACTTCCGTTTCAATGTGTAAAGGAAGCCCGCAACTAAAGTACGGCCACACCTAAGCCTAAACCTAAAAAAAAGAAACAAGTAAAAGCAAAAACAAAAACAGAAAAATAAAAAAAGAGGAAGAAGAAGGAGTCGGCAGTCGGGCGACATGGCACTGCGAAATGGGGTGGAATGTGTTAAACAGATAGAAAGACTGAAACAAGGAGGAAGGGGGTGGGGCAGACTAGCAGGCAGGCATATGGTGGAGTTGTCTCAGGTGTATGTGTGTGTGTGCGACCAGTGGGGTGACACAAAGTGTATGTAGCGAGTGTAAAAGTAACAAAATAATATATGTATTTACACACACTTGCACATGTATTTTCCCTTTTACATACCAGCAACAACAACAACAACAATAACGGCAAAGGCAAAAAATGCGTACATTATGCGAGCGGCGATCCATGCGTGGGAATGGGCGACAGACAGAGAGAGAGCTAGAGTTGACAAAAACGGATGACGAAAGCGTTCAGCAGCTGCGGGGGCTGCGGTAGTAAAGATGTTGGATGTTGACCCCCCCGCGACGAAATAGGGCGTTGTTGTAATACTCGGTAACTGTAATTCTACGGCCTTTTTTTGTTTAGTCACACACAAAATTCGCGTCTTGTGAACTTTGATGAGAAAACGATAAGACAATAACACAATTAAAAGACAGCGTTTTGAATGCTTGAGAGAGATACAAGCGTCTATTATTTATTATGCCTTTAACAATACACACACACTGACACACATTTTTAAATAGAAGAAGAGATACTTTTCTGCTGCTGTTGCGGCCGCTGTTCGCAGCATATCTTTTTCTTTTGCTTTTCACACACTCACACAGGCACACACGCACACAGAACAAACGGACAGACACACTCACACATGCAAACGCAAACATATACATATGTAGAGACAGCAGACATGCGAGTTTTACAGGGCAGCCGCTTATATCAAAATGAGATAATTAAACACACCTTAATTGCACATTGAAGCACTTATGTTTTATTGTAATTATATTACAACATTTCAAGCAGTTTTCACTAGCAATTTGCAGAGTTTGAAACTTTTGCAATGCGACAACAAAAACGGTACAAGCAACGGACACCGAACGACCAACCGACGACAGACTAAACGTACTACTGACGTAGGGTTGTTGCTATAATATCAATATATCGATATATCGATATTTGATTTATGGTGGTGATATATTTTTAAATGATATTTTTTTAAGACGATAGTATAAATATCGGTATAATTGTACGATATTATCTTCACGAAACGACGAAATCAAAAATTTATTCGGATATAATAAGCGACACTACATCCGAGTGATAAATTTGCAATAAAATATTAAACATTAGTGGTAATTTGGGGTGGAAAAACTGATGATTTAAGCTCGCGCCCAGATATTTACATCATCGATATTATCGATTTTTTTTGTAAAAAATATCAAGAAAAATTATTTTTTTTTCATATCGAAATATTAACGATATTGATATTTTTAAAAATACCAACAGCCCTAGACCAACGGACGTATTATATGTATCGATGTAATATCGATAGGATTTTCGAATGTAATCGATCACCAGAGCTGCCAACAAACTAAAACAAAACATGTTATTAAGCAATGAAATAATTATTCAACAAGTTTAGTTATTTAAAATGTTTGTTTAGTTATTTATTACACAATTTAAATTATAAAGAAGATTATGCTTTTTGCAATACATACAATAAATGGGACTCAAACGAACGAAAAAACAGAGCCACTGAACGGCGGGCAATTTAAATTAAATTCATCATAATCATATTTTATTTTTTTGTGCCAAGCTAGGCCAAGGCTGCCACCTTTTTTTTTTGCCGATGAAGTCAGCTGATTTATTAGAGGTGTATGTTGCTGGATGGGTCCCCGTCGCTTCGATGTTTGCTGAACACAATAATTTTTTGGACACGACTTTAAATCAGTAAATCTCATATGTAAATTTTATTGTACTGAACATGTTTCTCATAGGATTTTGAAATTCTTTCTATTCCATATTTTAGAGGGCCGTTATTATGAGGATTGTTTATTTTCGTTGTATATAAAAACATTCGATAGTGGGCTACCAAACACTGACGGTTCCGATGTTTTGCAAGCATCGATGTTTCCCCACCTCTACCTCTCTCTAGTTATTTATAAAAAAATTAAAAAAACAACACAATTTTAGTAAATAAAAACAAACAAGCCGCAACATGAATCCGCTAACAAATATGCGAAATGTGTTAAAACTAAGTGAGCAAGAGCTAAAAAACCCCAATGGCAAGAGCTGGCACGACATGTACCGCGGCTCCGCGTGGATTTTTGTGGCCGGATTTCCATACACACTCTCCGAGGGCGACATTGTCTGTGTGTTCTCCCAGTACGGGGAAATTGTGAACATAAATCTCGTCCGGGACAGCAAAACGGGCAAATCGAAGGGATTCTGTTTTCTATGCTACGAGGATCAACGCTCAACGGTGCTGGCTGTGGACAATTTGAATGGCATCAAAATTCTCGAACGCTCACTGCGCGTCGATCACGTGGCGGACTACAAGCCGCCCAAGGACAATGAGAAACTCGACGAGGAGACGTTGCGCCTCTATATGGAAGGATGTGCGCCCAAGCCAATGACTAAACCAATTGCCGAGGAGTCCAGGCACAGTTCAAAGAGTGTCGATATTAAGCAGGAAAAGACAAAGCGTAGCAAAAGCTCCAAAGAGAAAAAGTCCAAAAAACGTCGGAATAGTTCAGATTAGCAATTTATAAAAAATAAAAATAATATAAGCAAATTTTTCTTAATAATATAAGCAAATAAATAATATAACTGGTACCTCACTCAGAATATTTTTGTAATAATTAGAAATACATTATCAAATAAAAACCATTAAAATTAAATCAATTTAATGAAATCAAAATAAGGACGAATAAAATTGGAATCAAAAACTATGAAATTCAAAAAGAAAACTAAAAAAAAAAAAAAAAAATGCACATTCATTAATTTTAAGATACATTTTTTTTGACGAGTTTGGTTGAAATTTGTATTCTAAAGTCTATTTATTTCATTGTTTGAATCTAAAAACTAATGGTCTCCCCAACAATTCTTTATTGATTAAAATTTTGAGATAAAAGTTTACATTTTTGTTGATTCTTTTTTTTTAGAGTATTTTTGTAATTCAGCGAAAAAAATCTTTATTCTAATAATTTTAATAAATAATATTTTTTGTTTCACATTTTATTTTTAGTTTTTAAAACCAGATAAGAAAAAAACAAATGATTTTTTAATCGGAATTTTCGGATCTCCGCAAAAACAGGCAGCTTATCTTATAACAAATGATGAACTTTTACTCAGGCTAAAAAAGCTCTGCCTGCTAATTTATAACAATCATTTAACATTTGCAATTAAATTAACATTCGAGTATACATAATAAAATATCGTTTGCCTTTTTATATATTTTGATACAATGCAAACTGAAATTAAGATTCCTTGTCGCTCTTGTTGCCATTCTCACTGGCGCTTTCAAAAAGCGATTCATCAGGATCATCATCATTATCATTATCGTCGTCATCAGAGTTGGAGTCGAGTCCTTCGGCTTCGCGTAGAATGCGTCGCTTGTAACGTTCGTAGGCGCTGCCCTGACGATCGACATTGCAAAAATCAACATCATCCACAAAGGAATCTTGCTCGGTGTCGATTGTGTGCACATATGGATCCTGAAATGTATTGTAATCATCATCATCGCTCGAGCCGCTGGCAAACTCATCTTCATCATCATCTGCAAAAGCTTAAATATTTTTAAACAAGACATTGATATGAAAACAGATGACATACCAAACATGAATTTATTCATTTGGCGGCAGATTTCATCATCGGATCCCATGGCAGCGACATCATCATCATCGGGATAATCATTGGTATAGTAGTTCTCCTGATTGGAGTCCTCCGAGTCATTGTCCTCGTCGGCATCATTGTAGCAATCCTCCAAGACGATTTCGTCCACCGGACGAATACTACGAAAGCAAAATGATTTTGTATATATTTAATGAAAACACAATTGAAATTATTTATGTATTTTATTCAAGCTACGCATTAAACTAAAACTAAATCACTTATTTCGAATTTAGCACAAATTGTTGTTGTTGTGGAATGACTTAAATTTAGGAACTGGCAACTGGCAACAAATTTGGACAGCGAAAGAAACGTAAAATGGACAATTGATAGTGTTTAATGTCTGTGCAAATGATTTATAGTGGCTCACAGCTTATTTGATTAGATATAAAATATAAAAAAATAAATAAAATGAAAATACTTAGCTTAAGCTTAATCATAAACTAACAAATTTGCGTTTAAATTGTTTTTTTTATCTTTTCCTTAAAAGGTTAATTCATTTAAAATTCGTAATAAGTCAAATAAGCTGGAAGCCACTGTATGTATGTAGGTGTGCGTGTGTGTGAAATGTCAATGGTTAATAAAGAAAGCAAACTAATAGCTAATTAAGTTGATTCTGTCTTTGGAGCAACTGTCTGTCCCCTGGGTTGATCTATGTTGCTGATGGGGCAGATGGGGCAAGGTGCGTTCTATCACATCGTTGTTGTTGTTGTTCTGGTTGTTGTTTGCAGAATTGTCGTTGTTGTTTTTCTGTGTTACCAGTAGCAGTTGTTGTAGTAATTAAACGGATAATACAACCTTATATAGAGAATCAATTACAAATTATTGAGCAATTATCAATATGTATAACTTTTTTTTCTTTCATTATAACTACTTATCAACTAATTGTTTATGTAATAAGTCAAGGCTGCAAACTTTATAATTTTATGGAGTCGATGGATCGATCCAAAGGGCAAACCTAATAAATTAAACTACTAAATTATTGATTTGTTCTTGATATTGTAATCTTATACAATGTTTGAATTTTTCAAGATGAGTCCCTACAAACTTAAGATTAAGATTTTACTATATTTTAATTTTTTCAAATAATAATTTGCTTATAAAACAAATATATAGAATCTCAAGCAACTGTTTTGACAACAAAAAAAGCTTATTTTTTTAAATAATCTTGTTTTAATTATAATAAAGTAGGAATAAAAATTTACAAAATAAAACAAGAATAGTTTTTTTGCTTAATAAAATAAGTGAAATTCTAAATTTGTCAAAAAAGTTACTTGAACTTCGAGAATTGAAGAAATTTAAAGATTCGTTTAATGTTGGCGAGGTTCGTTTCAGAATCGGTTTGCAGCCTTGATATATAAAGTATGCATTTTATGTGTTTACCAAAGGACTATGATATACGTGTACTTAGCAATAACAAATCACCACACACACACATAAGACATATAGAGACAACTAGCCCAATATAATGATAATGTCTACATGTAGTAATTTGTGATATTGAACATTTGCTGTTCTTCTATGTGCAGGACGAACCTTAAATAGTTGTCGTCCATTAAATCAACATATGCCGCCTGTGTCTCATTCTCTGGCACATACAAATCGTACACATAACCAATATCCGAATCCACGGGCTGTTGCAGCTGCTCTGGATTCGTCTGCGTCAGCGTCTGCTGGGGTTGTTGTTGTTGTTGGGATTCAATGTCCACAATTGTGATTTGCCTGTTATCAGTTGTTGTTATTTCCTTGGCAGCTGCATCGGTTGCATCTGTTTCTGATTCGTGCAACGTGGTGCGCAGACAATTGACCACACGGTAACGTTGCTCTCTCGCCGTCTGTTGCGCCTCGTGGCGTTGCTTTTCCCGCCGCTGGGCACTGGCAATTGCCGGATCATTTGTTTGACGCTCCACCAGCTCCTTGGCCGTCTCTTTGTTCAGTCGCGCTGCCGCAAATTGTTTGGTTGCACTGTCATCCTAAAAGAAAATTACATTTGGAATCATTCATACATGTGTCTTTTATATACGCCAGTCTATATCTGCTCACCTGTTTGTCCAGCGTGCCGGCAAACTTTAAAAGTACTTGACTCAATTCTTCTTCTTTGTTGTCTGTTTGTGCTGTTGTTGTTGCTGCTGGCGCATTTTCATCGTTTTGCAATCGACGGCGCTTGCCGTTCAATACAAAGGCCGTGTGCGGCTCCTCGTCAATGCGGCGCTTAATGCGCACCACGGCAGGCATATTTATGATTTAATTATTTGCTTTATTAGCGCTTATCTGATGGAATTTATTAACAAAATGCGACGCTTACGCTTCGTACAAAAACTAGGGATGAATGCATGTGCTACAAACAGTGTGACCGTCGCTGGTTAGCTACGACATACTAAATACTTATGCGAAAATACTGGCACTGGGTGATCGCTTTGTTAGTATTTATGCGGCAGGTCTTTCAAATTGATTTATGGCGCCAAAAAGTTGATTCCATCAAATCATTTAAATTGGAACTTTATATTTTTTGCAATAGTTAATAGCTAATGTAGCTTCCATGACAGGCTTATTGATGATTTAAATAGCCCTTATCTGACGGAATTTACTGACAATAATACATGTGCATCGAACCGTGTGACCATAGCTGATAAAAATTACAAACTACATACTAAAATATACTCCAACAGGAAGTTCAAATTTATAGGACATGCTATAAATTTAAATTATGAGCGCCTAAATATATAAAGCAATCAAAATTGTTACAGAAAACGGACTTATCTCATAGTTACAGTGGAACTAAATTATAAGACACATTTTAAAATCTGTTGCCATTCCTAATGCAGTCAATGCTAATATAATATTTAAACCTAATTTTGTTCTATTTAAATTTGAGCTTTTAACAATTGTTATGATCAAATTGCAATTTTTTAATAGATTTTAGTTACAAATTACGAGAGTGAAATTGGGAACATGACTGTTAAATCACTAACTTGACTGTTAACTAACATTGGCGCTCTCTGAGAACGATTTAGCGATGCTTCCGAAAATTATGCTACGTTTGCTGGCAATGTTAACATTCTGTTAGTCTGCTTTTGTACGCGACGGTGTTAAGTTGTGTATGCTTTTGGGCGCATGTACGTGTGGATTATTTTTGCAAAATGTATCGTTAGCCGTTAAACGGAATTACGTGCGTCGACAGCGCAACGGCAAACAAATTAAATCGTGTCGAATGTGCCAAAGCTACTATTACTGAGCTCGCTGTCGACAGTTTTTGTGTCCTGCTCACACCCATTGAGCATTGCTTTGTTGTTTTAATCCGCACAAGTGCAATAAATTAAAGTGCGCTTAAAAATTTAAAGTCAGATTCTGCAGCATCATCCTGTGTTGCCGGCTGTTTGTCTGTGTGTGTGTCAGTGTCTGATTGCCGTTGTTTCATTGTCTTTCATTCGCGCGCGCAATTTGTCGTTGAATTAGTGTGTGTGCGTGTGTAGATGTTTGTACTTGTGTGTGTGTGTTTATGTGCTGCAATTTGCGCTCAAATGATTTACCGTTTGATTGCTATCAACGCATGCCGCAATTATGTTTTAATTGCCGCTAAATGGTTTACACACACCTGGATTAGCTGCAACCCACGTGACAGGTGAGTCTTCAACAACAACAAAAAATATGCCCACACTAAAAGTAAATTGAATTCGTCGCGGCATAAAGTAATCTTGGCCAACAGCCTATAAAAATATTTACGAGTGAATACAAGAATATAATATGAACAGGGAGCTTCCAGCATCTCAGGATCCAACCTAACCAAACATATGTTTCGCCGCTCTTTTATTTATGAGCGATGGGGGCGCGAGGGGCGTCAAAAAATTTGCCATCGCATGAATCATGCCGCCCCCCTTCCTTTATCTCCTGTAATATGAGACGCACGTGCATGTGTATGCAAGTGTATGTGTGTGTGTATTGGGTGGTAAAAGGAATTTTGGCTGTGTTGGATACACTGGATGCGTTTGGCATAATAATGAAATAATAATGTCGCCTTTTGTTGTGAGGTGTCTCTCTTCCGTCGTGGCAATAAATTAATGGGCTTGCCACATAAAAAGCACCCCCCGCCGTTGCGATACTTTTTGTTTGATTACAGCCTCACATGACTTTGCTACCAATTCACAGTGGGAAAATCAGCTAGAAATAGCTACTTTTGATTGCTTCTAAGTAATTTATGTCTGTAAATCAAAGATTTTGCACTGTAAGTTCGCTTATTATTTATTTATTATTTTATAATTATAAAGTACAAAAATTTAACAAACAAAATATATTTTATAAAATTAAAATCATGGAAATAAAAATATAATAAATATCAGGGACCGTAACGAATATAATTTCTAAAATATAAATTATTAAACAAAATTTATTTATGATTTTTATCGAAAAAGAAAAAATAAAGTTTTTTTTTCGATTAAATAAAATAATATAAAATTTTTTAAAAGTTATCGATAAGATGCTTGAAGATTTCGTTAAAGAATAAACAAAAAAAAAAATCGAAAACTTGAATTAAAAGCAGAAGGGCTAGTGTTTTACCCACTGTGCACCGTTGCGCTACTTTATGTTTGATTACAGCCTCACATTGCTACCAGTTGTCTGTCGTGTCGTGTGCTAGGGCTAAGAATAAAGGGCGGGGGGTATTCGAACAATGTCAGCTGTTGCTGTCGAAATTGGGTAAGCGTTAAACCCGAAAGATTAACATAAATATTCTGGTTCATGCTGTTGTCTTAACACAAAATGATGAGCAAAAGATCTGCTGATAAAATGCTAATCATAAGAACAATGTTGTCGCGACAGCAACAACAACGAAAACAATAACGGCAAAAACTACCAGGATATGCCACACGCACCGGCTGCTACAAGTCCTCCTTAATATTTTTTCTTTTTTTTTGTTTGGTGGTGGCAAACTCCTTGAGAAACTTTTGCGCTTTCCACTTGCACAAGTTGGATTTTTTACTCCTCAAAGTCCTTAAAGAGGATATCATAGCTTTGTCAGTCAGTTTGTATAATGGTTTCTCGAAATGTTGTGAAGAAATAATTTTTCTAACTTTGTTATGAACTAATTTCTAAAAATACATACATATATTCATTTGACGAACAGCAGTAAAAAACTATATTTTAGAAAATTTACATTTCAAAAGACTTAAAGTTGAATTTTCGAGATGTTTATAAAAGAAACCAGTCAACACTTTAATTAAACTTTCTTTAAAATATAACGAAAATATTCAAAATGAATCAAATTATACATTACATAAATCACTTTTACTTGGGCTAGCAATCGAATATTTATTTTAATATCTTTTTCATTTTCAAGTAAATGCGCTCAAAAGTATGCTGTAAAATGTTTTAAATTCAGAAAATTGCCACTTATAACTTTTCGGTTATTTCGATTTGCTTTCACAATTTTTTTGTACTTAATAAACTTCAAGCATAACAAAACAGAAAATCACCAAATATCTCGGTTAGTGTATCAATGTTTCGGCAAGAAAAACCAAATTTTCATATAATTTTTTTTACGCTTTGTAACGTTTTTGATTAGCTCAAACTTTGTACTTGGCTTGAAGGGAGGCTGTGTCTGCGCGTGTGTATGGGTGGGTGTGTGTGTGTGTGTGTGTGTGTGTGTGTGTGTATTGGAGTGTGCAATGGGGGGCAGGAGATGCTTTAATTTTTGTTTAAACTTGACAGAAAACACCTCAGGCGACCGCTGGGGTCGAGTGTCTCTTTGTGGCTTTGACAGCCTTTGTTTTTTGGGGGCGTTTGGCTACTTAACCAAGAAATTTGGCATGCCAGGAGCAGTGGCATTATAATATATCCTTGTTAATTTGTCTAGGGGTTGTTGATGTGGCCGGGGTCATGTTCATAAATCATTGTAATGCATTTTGTTGAGACAAGTTGTGACGGTCAGCTTGTTATGGTCACTTCAATAACAAATTCATCATCATCGTTAGTATCATCAGTAGCCGAATAATGACAGACAACAACAATCGTAAATAAGATACTAGAAAAATTATTAAATGGTTTTTTACTTCACTTAAAAACAGCTTTGACTACATTTATAAGGGCGTTGGCGTTGCATTATTTAGCTTCCGAAATCCAACCAGAGTGATTGGGAAAACAAGAAAAAAATGTTTGTTTTTTAGTGACCTTTCTAATTTTTAGAAGTAAGTTTTAGCCAACTTGAGGTCTAGTAATGTCAATATGACAGTTACGTCAAACAACAATGCCGATGGCATTTACACCACAACGACGGCAACAACAAACACACAAAGGGCTTGATCAGCTTTACAGCTTTTTTCACTTTGGAAGCTTAGAATTCACAACTGGTTCTGGCTTCTCAAAGGTGACATTAAGCTTGGATCGCTGGTCAAGTCAGCACAACGGTACTGATGATAGAGATTGGCATCTCTTGAAACAGCTGTATACCGAGCCATGCTCCTTGCGTTCTGCAAGTGCTTTGTGTGTTTTTGTTGTTTGTCGTAACTGTCATATTGACATTACTAGACCTCAAGTTGGCTAAAACTTACTTCCAAGAAAAAAATATTTTAGTTCCCCCCCCTGCTTGAAAAGCTGCCGACGCCCTTGTATATTTAAATATAAATTTTGGGAAAACATAGAATTTGTTTATTTTAAAATTAAAATGTCTTTTTGACAACAATAGCTTTTATACAAAATTTATCGAACATTTAAAATGTATCCTTTGAATTGAATGAATGAATTTGAAGTTAAGTTAATTTACAATAATAAATTTATAATAAAATTTGTTTTTAGGGACACTGACAGTATTTTTGCGTTACTTTTGTGTTGTTCAAAATGTTTAGAATATGCCTGATCGGCTTGTTTCAAAGAACATATTCTTTAAAAATTAATAAATTAAAAGAAAATCTAATTACTTTTATGTAAAGAGCAACATCTAAAAACAAATGTAACAAACAAAGAAAGATAAGAAAACATAGACTGGCAGAATTTCCTTAATCAATTTCAACTAATTATATCACATAATAATCACAATGTCTTTTCCCTTCCCAGGGGACATCCCTGATCCTGCAGCTGTTCGATGCACATGTCAATTGAGCAAATGAAAGAATTTCGTTGTGTTTTTCACGTACAACTGTTAGGTGTGTGCTCAATTATTCATTAAAGTCGATGACTGGGCAGCTGGACTGGCGGACAGGAGGACGGGCGGGAGGACAGTTGTCAGGGAGTGTTGGATTTATATGCTGCACCAATACGTCAATTACAAAAGCAAATAAAGCACTGTACTATGTATATATAGATACGAATGTGTGTATATGTACTCCAATGTTGGAGGAGGCGTTGCACCCTGTCGCACGAATCGCATTAAATTTGCTGGTGCTCATTAGGGCAGAATCCTGCTGGTTGTGCTGGTCCTGCCTCCGGACGCACTTTCCACTTTCACTCTGCTCGGTTAGACACAATGCGCCAACCCCCAAAATTGATGATGATGCACTGCAGTAATCCACCCCCTCAGTTACCGTCAGCGCCGCTCTAATATCATTTTGCAATTTGCACTTGGCAAATAAAGGAGTGATGCTGTGGCAGATAAAAACATTTCGATCCTTTGTTCTAGCCCCCGGGCCAACAAAGTTGCCAGCGCCAACTGTGTAACAGCAACAACGGCAATGTATTTTTTGCAACCGTTTACATCTCAATGGCCAAGCATCCAAGGGCAACAATGGCCCCAAGGCTTAAACGCATGCCACACATTGTTAAATGAATTATCGCCTACATCGAAGCCATCGATAAATCGCTAGCTTCAATTTTTATACCCTGCACAGAAAGGCAGGAGAAAGACGTGAATCTGCTTAGAAGTTAGACGAGAAGTGCATACTTTTAGGCACTTACATTGCTTAAAAACTTAAATCAGCCATTACCACCTTTCTATTTGTCCGATCTTGTTACGATTTAGTAGGATAACTAATAGGTAATAATAGTAGTTGACGTTAATTAGCAAACAAAATATCTTAAAAACTGTGTGTGTGGTGGCTTATCGCAATTTGACAAATTTGGAAAAAACTTGATCTGCGTGGGGCTTATAGAAGTCTGTGTGCCAAATTTGGTTGCTGCAGCTCTTATAGTCTCTGAGATCTAGGCGCTCACACGGACGGACGGACGGTTATGGCTAGGGATGGCAAAAAAAATGTATTAATCGATTATGGAATCATATGATTAATTTAAGCTACGCGATTATTAATTGCAATTAATCGACGAAAAATAAAAATAATCGATTAATCAAATAATTAATCAAATTTATGTAAAAGTCTACTTTTTCAACTTTTTTCCTCGATTTTCCACAAAAAAAAATTTTGATGCAGACAAAATTTTCAAACAATTCTAAGAGTGACTGCAAAAAAAAATTTTCAAAAATATTTTAGCTAGTATTTTTTACGATTTTTTGAAAATTGCAAAAAAGCCACTTTTTGTATAAAAAGTAGAAAAAAGGGGAAAAATAATAATTTTTAGGACTTTCAAAAATTATAAAAAGTACCAACAAAAATATATTTGAAATTTATTACTTCGTATTCATTTTGGAATAAAATTTCCGTGTGTGTTTCCCCGAAAAAAATTTTGTCAACGACGCGATTAATTGATCGAATAATCGATTAGTGTTTCAATTAATCGCAACACACTTTACGATACAATTAAATCGCCAATGGAAGCAAAATAATCGATTATTGTGTATCATATGATTAATCGTGCCATCCCTAGTTATGGCTAAATCGACTCGGCTGTTGATGCTGATCAAGAATATATATACTTTTTAGGGTCGGAGATGCTTTCTTCTCCTTGTTACATACATTGCAACGAATTCAATACACCCTTTTACTTATTTTTTAGGTAACGGGTATAAAAACTGTTTCGTTTATCAGTGTACACTGTACACTGTACAGACAACACATTTAAAATACTCAAATACATTTTGAGATATTAGTCACCATAGGTTTCAGTTTTATGAATATGTTAAGTACAGTGTTTTTCATATTGTAGGGTATCTCTTAGACTGTTACAACCGATAAGTAGCAGTACACCACCCCAAGCAAATTCTCATGTCTGGCGCTCTCAACCCTAGGGACTCATGTTGTTCTTGTGGCTTGATTGACATGATCCCACAGTCCAGCCCATTCCATTTCATCCCATTTTATGCTGTTCCATTCCGTGATGTTCCTAACCTGCACTGTGACAAACAGCTGATTGCGTGCTCATCTGATGTCTGGCATGATTTATGTTTCAAATTGAATTTCTTGACTTTTTGCTGGATGCACGGACACGTGACCCACACTGTCCAACAGCTCAAAGACTCAAGAAACTAACAGCAATTGGTGAGTAAATTAGCTCATTTTCCGGTACACTTGGCTCACGTGCTCGTTAGCAGCATTTGGGGCGAGTTCATTGACATTTGCAACGGTCTGGTCTCTTGTCCCCTCCTTATGAAGGCGACTGGGCAACAGCTGTTTGCATTTTGCACTACATTTTCCAACTTTTCTTTCGCTGTGTTATCAATAGTTGTTGGCCACAGAAAAGAAAAGAAAGCATCGAGCGGCAAGTGGAAGCTCATGTCACGTACGCGGCAGCTGATTGCCTCAAATTGTTTTTGGCCATTTTTTTTTTCGTCACATTTGGACATGCGTTAAGCAGCCGCAACCCCCAAAAAGAAAATTCCAGCAGGGTTGCCATTTAACAGCAAATTAATATGAGTGGCAGTTAGACAGTCAACCAGTCTGACAATCTGACACTTTGCCAGTCATTCTCAGTTACTCAATAACGATTACTTTGAAATGCGGAACATTTAATATGTTTGCTATATCCACAACTCTAGAAATGCCATTTCAAATTCGTAGTGAACTTTAAGTTTTTCATCTTGTTTGAGATTTAAAAATTCTTGTGCTCTTTAACATTTGTTGGTTGCTTTGGGAGTTGCCTTGGCAGTTTATCTGCCTGTTGACAGCTGCCCAAAGGGAATTAGTTATCAAAAGACGCATAAATCCATTGCAACAAAACGCTTAGCTGAACTCTGTTCAAACTCAACCGAGCACAGCTTTTTGTCTCCGTTTTCTTTCCTTTCGTTCATTTTACACTTGTGCTTAAATAAAATATGAGCCAAATTGAGAGCTAAGCAGATGTCTAGATATCATTCATACATAGCACTTTAACATTTCTTTGATTTTTATGCAGAAAAACTAAGATAGTAGTTGAAAGTTGATTTACAATATAAAAAACTTTTATGAGTTTTAAATTCTTTACAAAGAATGTATAGAACTATTTACATAAATATCAATAATTATAATTTGTCTCTATTTTTGATGTTACGTTCGATTCTTTGATTACTAAGATTCAACAAATCTAAGAGTATTTAAAAACAATTAGGAACATAAAATCATTTTTTTGCACCCCTACCTCAAATTTATGAGCAATTTCTATAGCTACAAACTATTAAAAGTCTTGTTTCACCTTTTCCGCTGCTCATTAGCACTTGAAATGTCTTGTTATTGAGGCCACGAAGTTAAATGGGTTGCTTCGTTTCACAGACGTCTTTATGGCTGTTTGTTCATGCAAATACGCCAAGTATAATAAAATTATTTCCGCTATTGTTTAGCGGGTTTCCGTTGATTCTTAATTTTCGTGTTGCCACCAGACTCTTGTGGCAAATCAAAAAACGCTCGCTTGATTTCTTGACACGCGACAAAAGGAGTCGATTTCGGCTTGATTTAGCAGCGTTGAGATAAATGCGCTTTGTTTGGTTATCGGTCGTTCAGTTGAATGGGAAATGATAAACATAAGTAGAACTGAGCCTAGACATTGACGGGCGGTGTCCCAATTGGTTTCAGAGGACAACGGCATAACAGAACACGTGCTGTCCTGCGTTATGTAAAGCTATGCAAGGCCAGGAACCCCCCCAACTTCCAGCCTGCCAACTGAAACGACCTCCGCTCTATGCCTTCTGTCCTGTGCTCTGTGCTCGACTGTCCCTGTCGCATATTGAACCCTGGTTTGGGTGTTTGCATTTTAAAACCAACCCTCGAAAAACGTTTGCCAACTTCAATTTCAGTCGCTGTCATTTGAAGCGACCCGTTAGCCTCCCCACCATTTGAATTCATAGCCACTGCACAGTGGTGTCAATGCTTGTATTTTACATTAAAATTAAATTGTGAAGTTTTATTTCAATAAATAGCGATTATGGCTTACTAATTCAGTCAATTAAATCAATAACATATTTTTTCATAAAAAGAAAGTACTAAAAAAGTTTTTATAATTGATCTTTTGATGTGTAATAATGCTTAAAAATTAAAATTATTTAAAAACTACATTTGTCTGATATAAAAACGTACTATTCCAACATTCGGCTTAAATTTTTCTTATAATTTTAACTTTTTATAGGCTTTTTTTTGTGACTCTAAAAAATGTAAGACCAAAAGTAATTTTGGCAATATTAATATATATTTTGCCACTGTGCGCTCCTTTTGAATATCCCCTGGGGATTGACGTTGCTATTTGGTAACCCCATTTGGCCTGCATTTTGCGCGCTTTTCGATTTTGGTCCTCTGTGCATAGCAATTCACGGACAGAGGGTGTCCTGTGTCGTCTGCTCGAACAGGTAAGCATGTAGCCAGCAATGCAAGTGGCCATATATGAGTCTGGATTCAGTTTTTGGGTTTGTTAATTTTTTATTAGATTTGTTGCAGTGTCTGCACAGTGCGCATAATTTGTTGCTTTGCCAAATTGTTGCTTTTTCCGCCTCTCTCTCCCTCTCTCTTGCTACGAAAATATCAATCTCTTTCCCACTCGTTGCCAAATGTTCGATGGGGCCAAAAATTCAATTGAAAAACTACAAGCGTAAACAAGTGGGTAACATGGCCAACTCGTGTTCCGCATTCACTTCAAATTTCAAGTGTTTTCCTTTCAGTTCAAGCCGAATACTTGTTTAGGGTGCTGTCCTTTTTTTTTTTGTTTGTACCGTTATGGCCCCGTGTTTTCTGCCTTGTTTGTTTTTGTTTTTCTTTTGAATTGAAAATCGCAGCTGGCAAAGTTTGTATTATCCAGGTTTAAACTGCCTAGCCGGCAATTTCTGTGCGGCAGCTTAATACACCCAAAAAACCGCTGCGTTAAGTCCTCGGCAGACTTGTGAAAAAAACGCTGCTCAAGAAGTATTTGCACGCATTTCGCGGCCCAAAAGTATGCTACGCTTAAATTACTTGGCTCACACACTCCGCTGATATTTTGCTGATTTTCCTTCTTTTTTGAACTTTTGCACTCTTTAACACGAGGGGTAATATGGTTTTGTGATGCTACTTGAAGATTCCGTTTCCAAAGAAAGCTCTGATAAAAATTGATCAAAATATCAATTTTATTTCATAAAGTTTGTATTAAAAAAATGTTATTAACATATAGTTGACTGATACAAAAAAATATACACTTTTCTTTCAACGTCATTTCTTATTTAATACCAAAACAAACAAGGATTCTGATATTTTAAAAAAAGCCTGTATTTTTAAGAAATTTTCAAAATGTCAAGGACAAATTATTTATTAAGGATATGTATATAATGTGTTATGTGTTACTTACTAAGTATGCATATAATGAAACGGAAAATTTAAATTTTTAGTTCCTAAAAAAGAATTTGTTTCGGTTTCGGTTTCTATTCCCGTACTTCGAATAAAATCCTGTTTATGAAACAGTTTCTGTTTTATTTCCTGATATCTTTAAAATATATTTAGCATCTTTTTGAAAATATTTGAGTTTCCATTTAATGGATTTTATTGTATTTAATTTTATGTTTTTGGACCACATTTACATGCATACATTTCGGCATGATGTCTTTTGTAAATTTTAAACCTGTTTATTGATTATACTCAGTTTTATTTTATGAATAATTGTTTAACTTTATTTTTATAAATAATTGTGAATTCTTGAATATTTTTTAACATCCATTTCTCTTAAGTTCTTCCATACACAGATAGAGTATCAAATAATCAGCAATACTTATGAAATTCGCATTTTTTGTGTTTATTGCTGATTGTTTCACTTGTTTTTGAGGATAACAATAAATTTTTATTGTTGTTACGGTCGTCTTTCGTATTTTTTCTCTCTCTGTTTTTGTTGATATTTCGGTTTCTATTGTTGTTGTTTTTGGGCTGACGCTTTCGCATTGGGCTTAGTCAAGAGTGCCCCTGTTTTATTTATTGATTTCTGTGTTTTTTCACTGTCTCTTTTTCATAAACATATATATATTTTTAGATTTGTTGGCATTTTCGCAAAGTTTTTGGCGGCTGTGGCGATGACTGCGGCTGACAAATGGCTTGAACTTTGTCAAAAGTTAACAATTTTCTGTTATTTTTGTTGTTGGAGCTCCGAGTTTCCGAGCTCAGAACTTAATTTAATCTAATTAAATTGCTGCACAGTAACTGTAAACTTCATTAAGGTTTTCTCGCACAAAAATATCCTCATCAGTTGTTACCCCACAACAATGAGCCAAGTTAATGTCCCTGAACATTTTCAAGGGACGACAACTTTGAGAATGGAGAAAGGGCGCTGTAAATTGTCATAACTATAAGCAGTTGTTGCTTTTGTTTTTATACAGTTGTTGTTGCTGATGCAATTAGCTGGCAGCTGTCTGTGAAAGTCGGAATTCGGTTGTACTTAACCTGTTGGGCTTCAACTTACACTTAGCTTCAACTTGGAGCACAAGTTTTTTGCCTTAAGTCTGTCGCATAGTTTCTCATAAAGTTTGTGCCAAGTTGCTGTACGATGTCAGCTTGGATAAAAACTTGCCGTCTTCCAGCTGGCATTACGACAAACTGCAGAATAGAAGCATTTAGATTACAATGAGTCAAATAAGTTTCAAATACCGCATTTCCTATTATGGCTATCAAATAATGCAACTTTGTATCTCATTCAAATAAGAATATTAAGTTCAAAACTTTTTTTATATATTGTTGAATGTTTTTCAAGTAATCTTTACTATTCAGAGAATTATTTTCTTAATTTAGCAAAAGTGTTTGCACGACAATAATCCGATTAATAGCTTTATTTTATTTCATTAAAAATAATCGGATTATCTTTTGCGCCGCAAATGCTGCACATCGAAAGATTATATGGAATTACAAATACATAAAAGTTATAATATTTTTTAGACCAGAGTGTTAATTGAATTTTAATAGAATCTTTAATAGCTGAAAACAGGGATTCAAAAAGAAACCGAAACTGATAACCGGTATTATACGAGGGCTGCTATATATATTTCTGGCCTAATAATGAAAATGCGAATATTTATCATCAAAAATTGTTTTATTGTTTTTCAAAGTATTCTCCAGCCTGATTTATACACTTTTGCATGCGCTCAAACCAATTGTCGAAGCACTTTTTCCACTCCGATTGAGACACCTCCAAAACATGGTTTTTGAACGCTTCAACAGCATCTTCTGGGCACGAAAATCGTTGACCACGCATTTTTTTCTTGATGTGCGGGAATAAAAAGAAGTCATTGGGTGCCAAGTCAGGGCTGTACGGCGGATGACCCATCAATTCGACGTTTTGGCCGGTCAAAAAGGCGCTGGTTTGAGCCGATGTGTGAGAGCTCGCGTTGTCATGGTGAAGAATGATTCGTCTTCTCTTGTTTGTTTTTCGAATTTCTCCGAAGACTTCAGGCAAACAAATTGTGGTGTACCACTCAGAATTGACCGTCCTTCGTTGCTCAAGCGGAACAGTCGCCACATGACCAGTTTTGCCGAAGAAACAGGCGACCATTTGCTTCGAAGTGCTTCTTCCACGAACAACTTTCGTTGGATTTGGCTCGTCTTCGAAGACCCACACGGTCGATTGTTGTTTTGTTTCGGGCTCATACGCATAGATCCAAGATTCGTCACCTGTGACGATCTTATGAACATCTTTTGAAGCACCGCGATCGTATTTTTTCAACATTTCTTTGCACCAATCGACACGAGCCTTTTTTTGAGCGATTGTCAAATTGTGCGGGATCCAACGACAACAAACCTTTTTTACGGTCAGGTGTTTATGTAATATCGAATGTATGCTGGTGGGAAAAATGCCCAAGGATGCCTCTATCTCCCGGTATGTCACATGACGATCTTGCATTATTAGTTCACGCACGGCATCAATGTTCTCTGGCACAACGGACGTTTTTGGACGACCTTCACGGAATTCGTCGTTGAGCGAACTGCGACCACGATTAAATTCGTTATACCAGTTTTTCACGGTGCTATAGGATGGTGCTTGATCGCCATACAAAGACTTAAGTTCATCGATGCACTCTTGTCTGGATAATCCACGTCGAAAGTTGTGAAAAATGATCGCACGAAAATGCTCACGTGTCAATTCCATTTTTTTAACGGAATTGAATTGTTCAAAGCTCTGTAAGTTTAACAATTCACGATTAAATGACAACACGTTCTGAGTGATGTTATGCTAAAAAATGTCAACCTTTCCAATGGAAATATCAGATTGCACCTGGCAACACTTATTGTTGCCTAGGCCAGAAATATATATAGCAGCCTACGTATGTACACTAACCAAAACAGAACTAGAACTAGTACCTATAATAATAAAATTTTTGTTTTCAAGTTAACAAATTTGATTGTAAACCGAAATCTTAGCGGCATTTTGAAACCGAAACAAACATGAACAAACCGAAAACAGTTCCGAACCGGATAAAAAGATTTTTGCTTAACCGATAGCTGAAAGCTAAAATGTGATCATTACTGAAACCGTAAAAGAGTCCCGATTTAAAATTTCCGAGCTATCAAAATTGTATCATTATGTATTCATAATCTGTTCTTATATCATACATATATTTGACAAGACTTTGTGCGGTATCACTTTAAAGCAGCTATCGGCACGGCCCTATCTCGTACGCATAGGAAATTTTCGTGGCGACTGCGCTGCCGCTCATGTACACTCACGTACGACACACTACTACGATTTGCTTCTGTTAACGTCGCTGTTATTCCGCTGTTAGGCGAACAAAAATGCACACTAACGCAATGCAAACATATGACTGTGTTGGTGCCGACCACTGCTTTAAAGACGTCAACAGAAGCAAATCGTAGCAGTGTGTCGTACGTGAGTGTACATGAGCGGCAGCGCAGTCGCCACGAAAATTTCCTATGCGTACGAGATAGGGCCGTGCCGATAGCTGCTTTAAAGTCATGTACCAATTTTACCATAATGGTTGTGCTGTCTTAACTGAATTTTAACTGAAACATTGTGCAGTGATGCGCAAGTAGAGTTAGAGCGAGACGTCAAGCAACATGGAATCCTAGGGTAAGAAACTACTTTGTAGTACAGTTTGTCATAATTTGCAACTGCTGCACTGCATTGCAGTGCCGCCGGTCGCCCCCGCACTTGTGCTTATTAACTGCTGAGCCATTTGGAGTATTCTATGGAGTTAATACAGAATAGGGAGAGAGAGTGGGAATGGTAGGGGGGCAAGCAGGGCAATGGCTTGGCAATTTGCATGTGCATGTCCTTGCTGCTTTTGTTGGCGTCGTTGTTGTCCTTTGACTATGTCGCTGCATAATTTATGACTGCTTACTTGCTAGCTATGTATGCAGTTGCCTTTTTTAGCCAACTGCCATCTGGCACTTGCTACTTGCATTCCACTTGACGGAAGTTTACTTGCATTTGCCAAGTGCTGACCCTTCACTGGAGCGTGAGACTTCTGTCTGCTGCGTGCTGCGTCAGTGCGTGGCAGGACTCTTAAATCAGTTGCACTTCGATTGATACCACACACAATTTGCATAAACCGTACGAGAACACACTACTTTAAGCGCCTCGGGTCAGCACGTATTGGCCCGAAGTTGCACTAACTCAATTATTAAACCATTTAATTTATATCCAGCGAAAGGTCCAGTTGATTTAACAGGCTTGCTTATGGCACCATTGTGATTTGAGATTAACATGTGCTTACCACGTACAAACACAGACCTTTCCCTCCCACCCTTTCCATCACACATACATATGTACATACATAAGCAGCTAATAAATTTTGGTCATGCAACATATGGAGAGCAAAAGGACCTCCCATCGTATAAGCCAACTTGGCTGCTGCCCCGTAGGGCACAAAGTGTGTAGCTGTTGTTTTTAGTAGTACTTCAGTCTCCTTCCTATTATCATCTTCTACATCAACTTCTTCTTGTTATTATTGTTGCTGTTGTTGTATATAATTAATTATATGCTTGGGGATACAACTCATCTGAAATTTATTAAAGTTGGCACATTTCAGCGATGCCAAATGCCTGTGTTTAATATCCTGTAACTATTGAAAATGTGTGAAATAAAGGGTATTTTTAATTAACCAAATAGTAGGATAGTTTTAGTAGTAGAAAAATATATTATAATATTAAATGTTTACCAATAAGTTCAATACTGGATTGAAAATGATAAATATGTGAGCTAGGGAAAATTAAAACCATATCTTTCGTTTTTTTCAATTAATGCTGAATTTGCAACTGGTTGTGTATACTTTGTAAGTATACATAATTTAACATTCAAAATTCTGAATTATTGTCTAACCTACTATTCAAATTTATTTCTTAGTTGAGCTGAAATCCCGGCAGTACTGCAATGCCGGGTCAACCCGTGACAGAGGTGGAGCAAGCTCCTAGCACTCCATCTGATTCCAAAAATCAGTTTAACATTCGTTGTCCTCCAATGGAGAAACTATCAGATGTTAAGCTGATAAGAACAGATACTACACTTGATCTTAGCCAAAAGGCCGAGAAGCGATAACTTGAACGTTGTCAAGTCTATTACTCTATGCGTCCACGACTATAACCATTTGTGAATTATAATAAAAACATGTTTGAAAATTGAGCATATTTGATGCGCCTACTTAGGGGTAGTTATCCTAATGGTTGACTACAATAGGGTGTCATTTTAATGTGCCTTGAACTTATAATTCCCAACCAGTTTAGGTCTGCCCTCGGGTAAACTCAATATGGTTTTTGTTGAATCTTCACTCTGGCTTCTCTTCATTTGTCGAATAAATCTTTCGCCTTTTACTAAAGATTTCCGTGGAGAGGAGCACTCTAATGAGTCTAAATTGAATTTTTAGGTGTGCCTGGCGATTCTCGTTGCCGGGCCAATAATAAATAAATCGACTGAAATTAACTTCGCAACAGGTAGTGGGCAGCGTTGCAAGAATAAAAAGTATAAAAAGTACCGGGAATTGTTAAAAACAACACCGAATTTTGTATGTATTTATCAAAATATATTTTGTCGCCTTCAAAGTAATCCCCAAAGTAATTCCCATTGACCGAAAACCTCTTTCGCGGCAAATTTAAATGTCAATTTCCCGGTACTTTTTATACAGAAGGTAGTATAATAGAAAACAAATCTATTGACTCACTTCTGCTCTCGGTTTAAAACGCGTTTGATCTAGGCAACCTCAATATACATACAATATATATTTCCAAAAGGAGGTCAATAATGCTAGTGCTAGATTATTGCAAGGTCTCTAGAAAATCGATAAAATTTAACTAAGTACAGACTGTAAAAATGATGGCTGAATATGGCCACCCAAGCAGTTAATGGGGTTCAAGTTCATGTGGCCCAATTAACATGAGTTTTACGATCATTCCTTATAGTTGGTGTTAGTCGTAAATTTGGCTTGTAAAATGGTCTACACATAAAATTTAATAAGCGTTCAAAATTGCCCCGCAATTGACAGCTGTTGCGCGTCCTGTGGATCCGTTTAATGTGTGTCAACATTTATGACAGCTACAAAAGTCAATTAGCCCTGTTAAACAGGCAATTGCGCATTTGCTTTTCCGCTTTAAGCGACCAGGGCGGAGCTTAAGAGCTTTCGTCTTCTATATTTTCTTTCTCTGTGCACGTTGTTGTTAATTATTTAGTCACAGTTAGTTAGGCACATATTTATTTAGCAAGTGTGGAAATGATGCTCACTGATGGGAATATATATAATATTTTATTTTATGATTTGGCTTCTTTGCAAAGTTAACTGAGTTAGCTAGTTAGCTAGTTATCATTAGATACAAAATTTGACAATTTTAATTAATTTATTTATTTATTAGAATTCAACTAATATTTATAAAACAGTATGCGTGAAAATGGCTCTGAAAAGCTGCTTGAATTATCTCGACATTCGATAGTAATCTGATAGTAAGAGAGAATATCGCTGTGGAAAATTGGAATCCTGACATCAGCGATACTATCGATTGCTAATCTTTCAAGTGTATTTTATGTCTGATCAGATATTTGGACTTCTGCATTAAAAACTTGTAATCAACTGAGCGTCAAAGCTTTCAGATTTTCTTGTGCTCTTATATTGCTTTTTGTGTGTGTATTCAGCTTATAAATGTAGTCAAAGCACGTAGCGTAAACTTGGCAATAAATCCGGCAAACCCAACAGCGCTATACTATATACTCTATCTCTCTCTCTATCTTGCTCTCGTACTCGTTTGCAAACAAACAGTTCGCTGGGTTACACGTGGCGTATTAACAATATCGACATGGGTAAACAAGCCCTAAGGGTTGGCTGGAGAAAGTAATTTACACTTTTCTAACTTGAGCTACAGTTTGAATTCACTTTTTTGTATATTTTCCTTTTCGACTTTGCTCTCTTTGCAGTCAAATTAAACCATTCTGAGGGGGGAGGACGACAAAAATTAACACAAATGTATCATAAAGTGACATATCTCGAGCAACCCCCACAGCAGCGACAAGGACGACAAGGACACGTGTTAGAAGGCCCTTATCCGTTGCCATTATCAGTGAGCCAGTGAACCAGTATGCCGAACCTTCATCATGTTGACTATAATCGGAAATACTCCGCAACGGAAACGATACAGGTAAGTGAATGAGCTCCCTACATATACAGGTCTTACCACGTTTTCATTTTTATTTTGGCCAATAGACAAATTTGATGGCATTTAAAATTCAACTTGAGTGCGGTAATTAAAAAGAAGACGTTTATTTACGAGCTCCCGTTGCGGCACGCGACCGAAACTGGGCAGCATTTAACGCGTTCCCTTTTCCTGTTTTCTTATTTTCCCATTTTCCTATTTGACCTCCAACTCTTGTCCATTTGTCGATTTTTCACACCCAAATACAAAGGTTTTTCCGTCTCTCTTTGACTAGGTCTTGATTGATGCGCGCGTTTTGTTGTCTGAGCTGCTCAACAAATTAATTGAAGAGTTTTCTAGCCCTACTTGTACTTTTCCCAAGACACGCCCCTTTGGCCCGCTAATTGCTGTCATAAATTTGAGCTCAACTTGAAGATAGAAACATTTCTTTTTTTTTTTGGGCACACAGTCAGAGTGTACGGCCAACATAATTGCTTAATCGGGTGTATAAGACGTGTCAAAAGATATGCAAACGGGTGAGAATAGATGTTGTTTAATTTTATTTCGGCTAATAACTAAATGTTCACTAGCTAGTATAATAGGTAGAACAAATTCATAATAGTCTTGTGCTCCTGGCGATCAAAACAGTCATTTCAAAAAAGGTATTGTGTTAAACAGGAATATTGGTTTTGAATATGGAGAAGGTATGCTGAAGGCTGATATTGAAAATTTAAATAAATTTAATAAAAAAATTTAAATTTCTTCAAAAATTTTTGATTGCAATTATTTACAATTAATTGGTTTTGGCAGAGAGGTCAAAAAATCGTTATTTTGCGTTTTTCTTGAGTTTTGAGAGATTTTTTAAATAAAGAACAATTCTAACAAGTGAGATTTTAGGGATAAGCTTTTAAATTATTCTGTTGTTATTTAGATAGTTTCGATATTTATCAATCTTAACAAATAAATAATAATTAAATAAACAACAAATATTTATAAAAGACATTTCTGGGATAAGCTTTAAAATTATGCTGTTGTTATTCAGTTAATTCCGTTATTTATCAATCGTTATCATTTCGAATTTAAACTTTATTATCAACATTAATAACTGCAGAGCATCTGCAAATCGTTTTATTTAACTTTCTTAGTTGGGTTTGACTTGTATGTTGTCTCAGCTTTCAGAATTCCCATGTTAATTTTTTCTGTTGTGTTTTATTTGTTGTTTTTGCACTTACAATCACAAAAATAAAAAAGGCAGACCACGTCGGCAAAGTTTGCTGCTGCTGCTGTTGCTGTTAACCAGGCTTTGTTTTTGCCTTCTGTTGCATACAAAACGTCGCTTCCGCTTGCCGGAGTCAAAATCGGAGTTGGAGCCGAAGCCAAGGCTTGTATCTATGTAGTATTTGGGTCTGGGTCCCGGCTACGAATGGAACTTGATTAAGTAGTTTCCGCGTGTTTTTATTTGCACAATAAAAGCATAAAATTTTTGCCGAGTTTGTTGCCCGTTTATTAAAGCTGGCAAAAAAAAAGTGCCAGAGCAAAAAGTGTGAAGTGGACGGTTTTTGTGTGGCAAGCACGGCGTCATGATGTCTCCTTAGTCTGGTCTTTGTGAGTCCGGGCTAAGGGGACCAGTACCCTGGGTAAAATGCTAGACATGCTGTTGCTATTTAAGCCGCTATTTTTATGGCTTTTGTCGGAATGATGGCGTTATGACTCTATTGTGACACGCCGCACAGTGTAAGATTTTGCCAATCTAGGGGGACTTAATTGAAAAAAAAAATTATTTTTAAGGTCAATGAGCTTTTAGAAGTCAATTTAGAAATGTTCAAATGTTACGAAAACAAGCTAAAAACAAAACCAAACATTTTTGTTCAGAAAATAACGGTTCTTAAACCGGTGCATGTGAAATGCATGCAAAATTGCATCGCACAACGAGCAACAGTGGACAAAGTTTAGTCTTTTCAATTAGATCGCATGGTCACTGTGAGTAGTAAAATTTATTTTTTCTATCATTTTTGAATCATTACTGATTTTTAGCGATATAAAGCTACTTTATAAGTGGCCTAGAAAATATTTATTATTTGTTGGAAGTAAGTGCCAAAAAGTAAGTAAATTTTTAACAATATTCTATTTTTGATGGAAAAAAACTAACAACATTCAATAACATTCAAATCAACCAAAACATACATCGTTTGCAGAAAATCATTCTGAATCAGGATCAGGAATAAAACTTTGCCCATATTTTGCCCTGGGAAGTTCAATTTAGCAATGACTGCAATAAGACGCGCAGAGTTTTTCGAGGTTAGGTCAGGCAACGTGAGAGCCGTTAAGAGCCGTTAAGCTTAACTTACTCCTAGAGCACGCAGCGATGATTTTTGGCAATGGTATTGATTATATAAAGTTAAAGTTGCACTTTAGAATCTTGTGTCATGAGTTTGAGTTGAAGTGGAGTAAATCTAGGAGAGATAAATCCAGATTTATGCCCAATAATGCAAGTGGGCTTCAGAACACAATAAAAGACGTTAATTATAAGATTGATGTCCCGCTTTCAACCTCAAACCGTCCAATTTGTATCTCATGATCAATCTTGTGAAGAAAGTTGTGATTTGAATTCAGATTTTGATTAAATTTGCAAAAAGTTATTTCGTCTAATCTTTTTATCAAAATTGAGTTGATTTTTTTTATTTAAAAAAAATTGAGAAAAATAAAAAAGTTGCTTTTTTCTTTCAATAAATTAATAATCTTGAAAACAAAACCATTTTTTAATTTTTTTGGCCAATAGGTTTGAAGTTACAAGCAAAAGCATGAGCATATAACAAAAAAAATCAATTTGAAAAAAAAAATATTTTTTTTTAATTTTTAATTTTAAAAAAATATTTTTTAATTGGCTAAAATTAAAACAAAAAATACTAACCTGATACTTTTTTGATAAAAAAATTTGGTTTTTTTTTATGGCGTTGGTTTTTTTTTATGGCGATTTGTGTGTTAAAAAAATGAAAAATTTCTGGTTTTTCCGTATTTTACGCCCTATAAAGTGCCACGCCCTCTTTAGCTTTTAGTCCAAAAATTTCTTTGGGGGTATTCAAACATTCACTTAAAATTTCAAGTCGATAGCTTTAAAATTACGACTGCTATTGAATTAAGTCCCCCTAGATTGGCAAAATCTTACACTGTGCGCCGCCGACGTGGCATAGTTAAAAGTCCATTTATTTTTTTGGCAAACAAGAGAAATAAAAGCAAAAACGAATACGACTGCGAATGAATGTAAATACGACTTTGAATACTCTATTCAAGAGCCGATAAATAATCGTTGGTCTAATTTCTGTCTTCATTTAACAATTCCAATTGTCATTTTGGAAATTTTGAAATTTTAATACATAATGCAAATGTGTAAAAATAAATTCCAATTGTCATGTTGGCAATTTTGAAATTCTAATACATAAAGTAAATGTGTAAAAAGTGTACTTTATTAATTTATAACATCAAACATGACAATTTAAAATTATTTAATATTAATTCATATTAAATGTTTGAGGTAAATTTTTTTTTTTTATAATTTCTGGGAAACTTTGTTTTTGTATACTTTTGATTTTGCTCAATTAACAAAATGCTGATAGAACTGAGCTTTGACTTATTTAAGATTTATAAAGTTGGTTATTTAATATTTTGTTTTTAATATAATATAATATTATGTTATTTACCATGTTCATTACTTTCCGTATTTTAAATTTAAATATTTATATTTATATTTACATTATATGTATTTGATGGCCAAGAATTATATTTTTAAAATGTTGTTTGATATGCTTCTTAAGATATATCTTCTAAGCGCTAATTTCTTTGGTTTCTAATGCTGATTTCCGCCTCTTTCCGCAATTGTAATGAAAATGTTAACAATTTTTAAAAATACTCAGTTATTTGTGCTGTTTTTGCGTGTATTTTCTGGACCGCCATAGGTATTACCACCATATGGCGCCTCGAGACGCAGCCCATTAAAAATGATTACAAAATGCCGCTACACGAGTCCTGGCGCAAGCAGTAAGAATCTTTTGGCTCTCTCTTTCCACATTGCGCCCACTGAATACGAGTCAAGTAATTTCACTTTTTGGAGCATATGCTGCCTTGCAACCTTTTTGGCACAACAACAAATTTTGCTCGCTTGTTGTTGTTTATTTTATTTGTATTTTTTTGCAAAACAAACAACATAAATATGGATTTCTCATTAAAATGCCAAAGTTCCGCCAAAGTTGAGCTGCCGGCAGGTCGAGATTGCCGGGTTTTTAGACGCAGGCGCAGTAGTAGCTCTCTCTCTTTCTCTCTCTCTCCGTCTGTCTGTCTCCGTCAATGTCAATGTCGCTCTCTTTTTTGTGCTCTCTGCCAGCGAGTCACGTGCTGCTGCTTCATTGAAGGAATTTCATTGCCTGTTTGCCGGCTTATTCGTCCTACTCCTTGTCCCTCCCGTTGTCTTCGACATGTCCTTAACACTCCGGCATGACAATGTGACGCATTTGTCATGAAACGGATTTCCGGTATTCGCTGTCTTTGTGCCCAAGTCTTCTTTTATAGCTAGACCGGGGCCGTTGGGGTTCTGCCTTTGACACTCTTGACTTTAAGTTTGAGAGCGCAAGATTTTCAGCGCAGGGGGTTAGCTTGAGCACTTGGCCTTTGCCTACAAGTTGTTCAATCTTTTATGACAAAGCACGAGCAACAAAATAAATAGAATAGAAAAAAGTATTTTTGCTTAGGGTCTGCCGCAAAAGTGGCTATTTAGCATTTTAGAGTAGGCGACCCGAGGCACATGCTTTGTCCCTCTCCCTCCTTTCTTTCGTCCATTATCCAATATTCTAAACACTTTTCAGCGGCCATGTTGTCGTTCCATGAATTTTTCATTAATTTCATTAGATTGTTCAAGCAGTGGGAATTTTAATCAACGCTTTCAACTTCCATAAATATGCAACGAAATTTGACAATGATAATAGTTAATGAGCATTATATGAGCATTGACTTAGGGGTTGGGATTGAAGCCTTGACTGGCGGGATGGAAACTATTTTGTTGAAGTAAATTGCTTTGCAAGCTAAATTGCTAAAAGTGCTACACTTTGTCGGCAATTTGAAGATAATTTCAGATAATAGACTGACAGTTGTTTTAACGTTATCTGTATGCGAAGATTTTCGGCCAAAATATGTGAATAGTTAAATAGCCCAAAAAGGGTGCTCAAATTGCTAATGACACAACCAAAAGTAATTGTTATTGGGGTCTCTTTATGCATATAATAACTTAGGATTTAATGGGCGTCATAAGTATGAGTATAAACTATTTATGGGTCTCTTATGTCTAATAAATAGCAATGTTAAGTATTAAATCATTTTGTCCCTTTCAATTAAAATTAATAGATTGAAGAGCATCATAAGAATATATGAATTATTTTTATTTTTAGCGTTCAACGTGCAGTTTGCGTGCGATTTAAATTATTTGAAATTGTGTTTGTTTTGGCAAAATGGTTGAGTGACAGTACAAAAATTATAAAATATTATCCATTCCATTTAACCAGCGATCAAGGATTAGAACAATGTGCTGAAAATAGTCCACGGTAACATGAATTATTAATGACCGCCGATATTTACAATATATATGTATGTACATATAGTTTAAAGTTATTTTTTTAAATTAATTTATTTATTTTTCTTTTTTTCTAATTTTTAAGTATTATTATTAAAATAGTTATCCAAAAATGTTAAAAAAAATAAAAAATATTGTTGTTTTTTTAATTTATATTGAAAATTAAGAAATAAATGTTATTTGATAACTTCTAAAATAATATACATATTTAAAAATTAAAGTTATTAAATCAAAATTATTGAAAATAAGTATTGCAAAAGTTGAAGAATTTTAAGAAGCACACGTTCATAGGTCATAGCTTATCTATTTATAAAAAACCCAATGTAGTCCCGATTTTTCAATATTAAAAAAATATTTTGAAGTAAACTGCATTGAAATTTATGTTTAATTCAGAAATATGTGTCTCTATGAGTTTAGAAAAAAGGCCCTTATTTTGTGCATTGTCTTCTCCTCACGCATATCCTATAGATCTATGACAACAATAAATATGCAGCTGCAAAAAATGTTCCTCAACTTCATCCCTTAATTTGATTATTCTTACCTGCATTCCCTTACACTCGCCAATGTTTAAAACAGTAAGAGTCAGCCCAAAAGTATATTACATTTTTTGTACATCGAATGCTTACAATTCGCAACTAGTTCTAGTGTTTGCTGCATGGAAACGATTTTGAAACCCATGTTTAGTTATCTTTGCGCAGAGGCGATATCGTAACCAATGAAGTTCTACTGAGGTGCGATTATTGCTAGTTGAAAACTTTAACCAATACCCCGCCATGGGGACGTGAAATACCGTCCACTACGGCAATTTTTGGAAGCCCGAGAGGGCTCATATTTTAATAAATTTAAAAACTAATGTTAATGTTAGGAAAGTTTAACATGCAATATACTCGATTCAACATGTTTTGTGTGGTCGATTTATTTTTGAAAAAATTTAGAATAATAGGCACAAAGGCGTCAAATACACATAAGGAAGTGACAAGAAGTGTTGCCAGTTTAGTTAGCTAGACTTAGCAATTTTGTAATTATAAAAGTTAAAAAAATAAGAAATCATAACTAACCAAAAAAAATTCACATCAGGAAAATAAAAATTTCAAGAGCCGAGCATGGCAGAATATAATATTTGGACTCGAGCCCAATTACAATAGGGCTAAGGCAATTTTTTACCAACAGCAATAATGAAATTCGTTAATAGTTTATTTTTTAAATTTTTACTGTCACAACTTGTAATTAAAAAGCAACTGTTCGACAAATGCGAATGCGACGAAAGAAATTTTACCACAAATATCGACGAGGATATGTCATCACTCGTTTATTTATTTGTTAAAAGTGATTCGAAAATTGATGTTGAAAATTTACCTCTTTGTTGTGTTGTGATATTTTTAAAAAAAATTTGGTGAATCACTTCAGATTATTTATGGGCATGTAATTTCATTATTTGAAGACATTTACTGCAATTCAAACAATTAACGCAATCATTAACAATATATTTAAATAAAATACAACAGATTTAAATTTGCTTAATTCAATTCAATTCGATTTTGTTTTGCTTTCTACTGACATTTACTTATCTATTGTATTATATTTCCAACGAGGAACATTAAACCCATGAATTGAGAACCCATATTGAGTTTAATTTTTTGAAGACGTGAAAATTGTGTATTAAAATCATTCAGTCGAAGTCAAGTTTTTCGGATTAATTGACAATAGGATTCCCAAATTAGCAAAAACGAAAGATCTTATGTTATTCCTCTTTAACCGACTTATTTATATAATACCATATTCGTATTATTTTGTTCTTATTATTATAATGCATTTCATAATGGCCCGGCGACTCTCGTTGCCAGGCACAGGACCTAAAAATTAAATTTAGACTCATTAGAGTGCTCCTCTCCACGGAAATCTTTAGTAAAAGGCGAAAGATTTATTCGACAAATGAAGAGAAGCCAGAGTGAAGATTCAACAAAAACCATATTGAGTTTACCCGAGGGCAGACCTAAACTGGTTGGGAATTATAAGTTCAAGGCACATTAAAATGACACCCTATTGTGGGCAGCCCTTAGGAAAACTACCCCTAAGTAGGCGCATAAAATATGTTGAATTTTCAAACATGTTTTAATTATAATTCACAAATGGTTATAGTCGTGGACGCATAGAGTAATAGACTTGACAACGTTCAAGTTATCGCTTCTCGGCCTTTTGGCTAAGATCAAGTGTAGTATCTGTTCTTATCAGCTTAACATCTGATAGTTTCTCCATTGGAGGACAACGAATGTTAAACTGATTTTTGGAATCAGATGGAGTGCTAGGAGCTTGCTCCACCTCTGTCACGGGTTGATCCGGCATTGCAGTTCTGCCGGGATTTCAGCTCAACTAAGAAATAAATCTAATTCGACACAAAAGAGCTGGACTCTGTAAAGCACATAAGCAAACAGAAGTTGAAAATGGCTAGCATTCTGATAAGCGAAGAGAGGGTGAGTGAATTACAGAAATCTGAAAATATATAATTGATACGGGGACGAATGAAACAGTCTGGAATTTTAAAATGATTAGGGCAGTATTTGAAAAATATGTTTAATTTTTATAACGAATTATTCTTTTTATTAAAATAAGATAAAATTCATTGAGTGAAATTAAAATTATTTATTGATTTATTATTGAATTTATTACTGTAACTCAGATAAATTAAATCTCTTAAATTTCAGGAGCACCGGTTGTTTTTAAAAGTAATTGTTAGAGAGATTTGTTGTATATATTTTAATCCATAATTTACGGTTTAATTTTTAAAGGCACTCCAAATAACGGATCATTATGTAGACTATTAAGAACAGTTTTATTTTGGTCATTAATTTATTTGTGTTAAGGCTTTATCAAAATTCCTAAAGTGCTATAATGGCATAAAAGGGTTTGGGCATTAGACAAATTAAACTTAATGTTACTCCTTTCTGGGTGGGATAAGCAGGCTGGGTAATGACAACACGCCGACACACTTAAACCCAATTACAATAACACAAACATAGCATGGAGACACTGAAGAGTTAGGAAGGTCTCTGGCAACCCCCAAACACAGAAAAACAGACAAGCTGAATGCCAACCTGACCGAAAATTACAGCCGCAATTTATGTTTATGTGAGTTGAAAGTTGTGCGGATGCGTTGGATTTTTATTATAGTTCAAGTTCGACGTTTAAGGCTAGAACAAAGTTTTGGCTTGCATGTAAATTTACCGTTTTAGCCAAACAAACTTGAGCCATTTTATGGGCTCGAAAACTCAGAAAAAAACAAAAAAGCAGACAGAAAAAAAGGTAAACCAAAGCCGATGAGATTTGTGTATATCCGACTCATCGCAACGAGGCGAAACATTGGTCAAACTTGACTGCGCTTTATGAACTCAGCAAATGTAATACGAACCCTGACCCTGGACTCTTCCGCCTGACCCTAAGACCGGCTTGCAGTAACATAATTCATTTTATTATGGCCAGGCTAGCCTACTTTCGGCCGCATTTGCATGCCGGGCATGTAGCAAGTGTCGCCCTGATTTGATTTCTTCGCCATATCCTCGGGGATTCGTTTATCTAATTTATGCTTTATTTATGCAGCAATACGCCTCCTCGTATTGATCAATGAGACAAAGAGAGTGTAGAGAAAATGAACAGACAAGCAATTGGCTTTGATTTTGGCGACAAGTTAAGCAAGGGTCTATTAAAATGATATAAAATAATTGCGGATGTGTTGGGATATGCTTAAAGATCTTATAAATGTATAACTTAAAGATTTTAAATTTTATTTATCCACACAAGCTGAGAGGTAGAGATTCTCAAGCAAAGAAATGGAGGCCAACCTATCATATTCGTATCAAGTACAATTTTCTAGATAAGGTTTGCAGGATATCAACTACTCGGCGTCTACGTTATCTTTTGGAATTCCTCTATAATATAATTGCAATTAATGATCGATAAAAGCTAAAACTAAAAAGAAAACTTAACAATCATTGATTCAACAGACTCAGTAACTGTGAGGGTTAATTCTTTGACATTTAATTTACATATATTTGTCAAGGATATTCGAAAAGTTACCCATTATCAACTTGGCAATCGGAAATGTTGTAGAGTTGCCTTTGTAGCCATAAACAATTTTAGCTTTATTTTTAAGTTTAAAGATTAATTTTAATTTTAGTTTACAATTTTAATTATTTCAATAATTTATTGTGATACGGGAACTATAAATTATATTATTGATATTATTATTATAATTTTCTTTTTTAATATTTTAATTTTTATATTTAATTTAATTTAATTTTATTTATTTTAGTTTTATTTGTTTATTTTTCTAGTATCTTATTGCAATTATATTTTGCTGACTGACTTGGGCATCCAACTAACAAATAAACAAGATTCCACACAGATGTTGGTATCTGTTAAATGTGAGAATTATGAAACAGCCCTCGCATTGTAATCGCAAAGTGATTTTGTTTTGGGCGTAAGAGTCAACTCCTGCGGCAACATGCAAATGCAAGTATCAGCAAAGGATGCCACGGACAAGGACATGGCAGCTGGTGACATTGCAATTGTGTCCCGACTGCTGACGGTTTCTTTTCGTTAGTCAGGCTGGCAAATTGTTTTGTCCTCAATGCCGTTGCCAAGTCGTTTGGAAAATTGAAATGATTAATTGTTTGGGCCAACTCCAGTCACTTGTCTTCGGCTGGCAAGGAATCAAGTTGTCTTGTCCTAAATTGATTGCCCACAGTGCAAAGTTTGAAAATCAAAACACTTTTTATTGACAGCTTCAAATTTGTCGCGCACTTCATAAGAAGGAGTCAGAATGTGTGTGTGTGTGTGTGTTTGTGCAATTGTGAGTGTTGCCAATTTGACAGGCTCACGACGGTTATTTGTCAGCTGGTGCAGAGCTTAGAGAGGAATATGTCAGCAGAGGGTTAAGCTTTATAGACGTGCACAGCAAACTGAAATTAAAATTAGATTTGCATTTATTTCTAATAAGCACATTAAATTGTCCTGATTTGCTTGAAGAGTTGGATAAAGATAGGTTTTCGTTATTTTAATAACTTTTTTTTATTTTACATTCTTAAGATTATTTTTAATTTGAATGAATATTTCCCATATAATTTAATTATAATATGTGATAATGCAATATTCAACCATTTAAAAACTGATTTCATTAGTAACTTTTTACAGAAATAAAACGCCATCTATTGACAAAAAATAATTTACAAACATATGTGAATTTCTCAACTCACAATCCTTTCGAGGTGGATATCTTAGCTGAATATTGCATAGTATTGAAAATAGCTTATGTGTCTCTGCTAAGTAAATTCTTACCTAACAAATGTTAGGAGTCCTATGGAAATTATTGAAGGAAATAAAGGAACCCGTATTTTAATTCAAAATATCCCATTTCCCATCTGCAATGGTTGCAAAACATGCTAAGACAAAAATACATGAATATATCCCATTTCCCATCCGCAATGGTTGCAAGACATGCTATGACGAAAATACATGAATATATAGGTATTGAATAGTTCTAAATATTTGGTAAATGTGAAATGTCCTTAAGTTTTATTTTCGGACTGTTTGGACTTTATTTCATAATTCAAGTACTTTGAAATTGGGTTTTTGGGCTTGGGTTTTTTCTTTGCTAATGCTAGGAAGTACACTTTTGTATAAAACTAGCATAAATATGAGGAGAACAATAAACTTCTGCTACACATTTTATTAGAGCTGTTAATAAATATGAGGAAAACAATAAACTTCTGCTACACATTTTATTAGAGCTGTTAATAAATTTCACGAAAATAAACTCTAGAATTGATTACTGTTATATTTTGTAGTTCTTTTATTAATTGTCCAATTAATTTGTGTATTTTATCTAGGTATCCTTGTGTGAAGGCAATAGTCAAATATTCATTCCTCAATGTCTGCAATGGTTGCAAAACATGCTAAGTCTAAATAATATGGGGCATTTAAGAAATCAAAAATAGTGGTAACTTAGAAGTATTCTGAAGTTTTATTTTATTTTAGTTTCAATAGTATGATTTGCTTATCCTAAGAATATTTCAGCAAACAAATTTTCAGGTAAAAATACCCTTATTTTATTGGGAAAACAATGAAGTTATTAAGGACTTCTGCGGTAGTCTGGCTATAACCCAGTATCAATCAGTCTGGCAACTTTAGGTGTTGCCTACGTATTGTCAAGGCGTTGCCAGAAATTAGAAAGATTAATAATCTCCGTTATCGTTATATTGTCTTAATATGCTAATATTCGGGGGTGCCACAGATATCGCTTTCACTTGAATTTCACTTCAATTTCATTTCGCTGTGCCACAGGTCAAATCGCACAATAATTTTGTGCGGAATAAACAAGCGCTAAGTCCGCTTTCGTCCGATGCTGCCACCTAGTCCAATTTAGGTTTTCAAAGTCGGGGGAAGCGATGCCACATTTTTTAGTCAGAATTCGAAGTAAGGTATTTAAAAAAAATATATGGAACCACTTCATTTTTCTTTAAATTAAGCATTAAAAAAATAGGTAATTTGATGTAAATCAAGTTTTACCCAAAAAAAAACCTTTAACTAATTGTGCAATTAATTCTGAGAATGTGTCAGCCCTTAACAGCCTAGTTCGAAAAGGTTGGTGAAAATGCAAAGAAATATTAAATCTCTCGAAGTTCTGTGGCATCTCGGAAATTTCCGTGCGGAATTGCTATCTGCGGATTTCTATTTCGCTTGCGATTTCCTTGGCATCCTTGATTGAAAACCTTATAATAATGATAAATTTGAAAGCAAGAAAACATTTTCGAATGTCGCGCTTGGGATTCTGGAAGAGTCTATCAGGTGTGCTACAGAAATCACAAGTGAAAGCGAATTCAGAGAAAAGCAATTTCACTTCGAAAATTTCTTCGTGCCACAGAACTTTGAGTAATTTATTGTTTTTAGCATGTTCATAAACCTTTTCGAATTAGGCTGCTAGGGTTGGCCCCTTCTCAGATTAAATTTACCAAGGGTTTGGTTAGCAACTTTTTTAAGTTTATCATTGCAGAATAGTGGGTTTTTATTTTATTTGCTCTTTAATTTATATTCAGGCCTGTTCCGGTTTTCACTTGTTTTTTGCGAATTTCAATCCGCAAGATTTGACCGAATTTCCCTTAAAATTCCTCTACATTTCCTACGAATTACCCTCCGAATTTCCCTTCCACATTGTGTTGAGTAATTTTTTGCAGAACAGTGCTGGAAAATGTTCTAAGCGAATCAGACATTTGCGTCAAAAGAATTTTCGCCTGTTAAAATAATTATTAATTATGTAATTTATTCATCAAATATTTATTTAATCATAAGTCGAAACATTTTTCAAAGGTAAAACCTACTTTTGTTATAACTTTTGTATTTTTGAAAGCGCGGGTTGATTTCAGTGCTGGAAATGTCTTTTTGCAGAGTTGTCAATTGTTGCACAGTGTTTGTTTACATAAATAAGCAGTTCTTTTTTGCATTAAATTACAAACAGTTTTGTCCAAACTTGCATTTAAAAAACAAGAAATTTAATTCTTTATTTTACGCAATACATAAAAACACTTAAATTGTGGTTTAAAATATGTACCAAAGTATTTACTACTTTCTTCACATACAAGGGCAGCCCTTATAAAATTGCCATTCATTTTCACAAATATTTGCGGAAACCAGAACAGGTCGAGCAAATCCGACAAAAAAGTTGGGTTAGAGTCTTATCGATTTTGGGGTATGATGAAATAAAAATTATTTAAAAATCAAATAAAATATTTTTTTTTATCTGATAATGTAGTAATATTCCCAAAACATTGAAGTACAGTCGAACTTCCCTAACTCGAATCACCATTATCCAAGAAAAAAGTTCGAGTTAGGGAGACTTCGAGTTAGGGAATTTTTTTTTTTAGTATATTAAAAGAAACTACAAATGCATTCAAACATAAATACATTCCAAACTGCAATTTTTCTTGTCATTTTCAACAAAAAAGGATTCCAGTTTGATCAAGACCTGTCGATACTCTCAAAATTTGGTTTCTTCGTTCTTTTGCTGTATCCAGAAGAAGTTCCCGATTCAAATGTCATCATACTTAATATTTCATATTTTAATATAATGAGAAATGTTTTTGCTGACATACCACATTTTTCAGCAACTTTAATTTATTTGGTCTACTTTCAAATTCCTTAACTACTAATAGGTTTGAATATTTCTTTAAACATTTTTAAACATTTTAGTACACTGATGCGCTGACAAAGAAGTACATTTCGAACATCTTTCCTATAGCAATTTCACAAGCCTAAATAATTGTTGATGCAATATTCTATCATATTACATCACCATATGTTAATGTATGTATATCAATATTACATATCAAAACGAGCCCGTAACAAAAGCATAAAACAGAAACGAAAAAAAATTCAAACTTTATTGGAGATTTTCCCGAAAAATTCGACTTACAGAAGCACGGGCCAATATTTTTGTTCGAGTTACGGAGAAATTCGACTTATGGAAGTTCGAGTTAGGGAAGGCGATTTGTATGAAATTTGCTCAGTAAATGCTATTGCCACTCGATTTTGTTCGAGTTAGAGAAAATTCGAGTTAGGGAAGTTCGAGTTAGGGAAGTTCGACTGTATAATGAAAAATGTTTTTGCTGAGATTCCATATTTTTCAGCAACTTTAATTTATTTGGTCTACTTTCAAATTCCTTAGCTACTAATAGGTTTGAATATTTCTTTAAACATTTTTAAACATTTTAGTACACTGAGAAGAACAATTTCACAAGCCTAAATAATTGTTGATGCAATATTCTATCATATTCCATCACCATATGTTAATGTACATCAATATTACATATCCAAACGAGCCGGTAACAAAAGTATAAAACAGAAACAAAAAAAAAATTCAAACTTTATTGGGGATTTTTCTGAAAAATTCGACTTACAGAAGCACGGGCCAATATTTTTGTTCGAGTTACGGAGAAATTCGACTTATGGAAGTTCGAGTTAGGGAAGCAGATTTATATGAAATTTGCTCAGTAAACGCTATTGCCACTCGATTTTGTTCGAGTTAGAGAAAATTCGAGTTAGGGAAGTTCGAGTTAGGGAAGTTCGACTGTATTTTATAAATATTTTATTTTCACTTTAATTTTATGCTAAGCATGCCAAAATCATCGATTTAACCCTTCCGAATTCAAACTCACTTGCTCAATGTCACGTGAATTCAATTCGCAAAATCTTGCCGAAAGTGAAAACCGGAACAAGTGAGGGAAATTCACTTTCGCAAAATCTTGCCGAAAGTGAAAACCGGAACAGGCCTGATTAACTAATTTATTTATATAATAATTGATATTGTAAAGGTTAAAAAAATGTAAATGTTATTGGCGCGGCAAACAGTAAAAGTTAATCGACAACTCTAAATTCTAAAATTCGGACGCCAGTGGATTGAGTGATGAATTTGTTTCACCCAAAAATTTTCAAATGAATTGACTGTGGCACGGAGAAATTAAATTGACGTGAAACTCAAGTGGAAGAGATTTCGGTAGCACACCTGTACATGCAGATATCATACCATATATGTTACATACATACATACCTATTTAATACCGTATTTTAAACCTTTCCTCGCCAAACTTTGTACACAAAGTTTTGTTTAATTTTAATCTCAAAGAGTGTAAAAAACGAAACTCAAAAGATTTTATAAACAATATTATCAGTAAAAGTGTCTCAACTGTCTGTTTAGTTATTTGGTTTACCCTTTGACCCTTGAACCCTCTCGCTTCTCGCCTTTTCCCTATTTCCGCATCTGCCATGGCATTCAAGTATCTATGCGTTGTTATTTCGAGGCTTTTTCTATCTTTGTTTTGCATAAATTTTCACTTTGTTTTTATCAAGCTTTTTTAAGGGTGTAGGTGTGTTTTTCTTTGCTTGCTAGTGTAGGTGTGTGTATATTTTCCCTTAATTTTCGGTTTTTTGTCCTTGCCCGCCTGAGATTGTTCTATTGAGATAATATTTTTGTGTCGCCGTTTTTTTAATCCTTTACCCAATGACTGCGACAACGATGACGTCCCTTGCCGACTGCCCACGCTCTTGTTTCATTCGCCACCCCCTCCGTTTCTCTGCCCTTGCTCCGCGGGCCTTGGTCCTTGGTCCTGGTTGACTGCATGCACGCGACGCGACACGACGGCTGCGTTCGCTTTGGACATTTTATAGTTATTGCCGAAAATTCCCTCGATGGTTTTAGCAATTTCTGTGCCATTTACATTTTATTTTGTTGCATGTGTCGCAGCGCATGGAAATTGCGGCTCTATTGTTTTATAGTCGCAATGGGGAGTCTCTCGGCACTGTTATCAATGGACAAACATGATGTATAGCAAGAAGTTGCTTCCTACATGAAAAGAAAATAAACAAGTTGGAAGAGAATTCTTCATCTCTGTAGCTCATAATTGACAGCTGAACAGAAGTTACATTTTTTAAGCCTTTCCTTCCTTTGTACTTCATGCGCTTTAACTTATTTAATACTGACAGGCTGGTTAATTGAATTAACTAAGTTATACAGTTTGCAAATAATAGTTAGCACTTCCTAAAATAGATAAAATATAAATCGGAGCATTTATGTTATTTGTAATTTGTTTGGTGTTGAACAAGACATCAAAAATATCTGACAAATTAGAACATAAGCTTTGAAAAAATGTGAAAAAAAGTGTATGAAAAGAATAAATCGGTTTGTTTGAAATTTAATATTTTTAGTTAACATTTCTATTTATTGAATCTGACAAAACTTAGAACATTATAGTTATTAAAAATAAGCGTTTTTTGGCTTAAAATAAAAATATAACAGAAACTAATAAAAATACTTTGGAAATTGTACAATGGACAGTAAACTATTTCTTCAATACTATAAATTTTCTCTATTATTAAGCAATTTTTTGAAAATTGAATAAAATATTGAAAGTAAGTTTTCGATTTTGTATTATTAAGAAAAGTAGTTGACTCTTGTTATATTTTTTCATATTTATTATAATGATTTAATTCATAAATAAAGAGCAAATAAAAAATGAACCAAGTCTGGAAAGTCTGTTGGGGAAATGTCCAGAAGTATATTTTTTTCAAAGTGCTTTCCCCTCACAAATTGTGACGTCATTCGCCAACCTGTTAGAACCTTGGCATTTCAATGCCACAAGCAACACAAGTATATTTCCCCTTGTGTAGAAATTACCCATAAGGAAAATGCCCTTTGCCAAGGGGTAAAGTGAAATGGACAACCCTCTGGTGCTGGTGCGTTGAACCAAGCCGGCAAATCGAAGGCTAAGGTCAATTGCAGTTGGTCCCTTCCAGTGAGCGAGGACAATGCGAGAAATGTCCCAAGAAAGTCCAAAGGGGAATTCTTTAAATGCCGCTGTTGAATGCTGCTGTCAAATGTGCTTCCGTGTCCTTTCAGTCAGTGCTCGTTGAGCAACGATGGCGCGCGGTTCGTCCTTGCAGCGTTACGTTTAGAAAATCCCCAAGAAGTCGCTTGGATTTTGTGCGCGTAAATTTCCGTATTGCGAGTTTGGCCGGCAATGAAACATTCTTTAACAATTGTGGATTAACATAAAGAATGTTTCTTTGGTGGTGCCAGAAAAGTGCATGAATAGTGTAAAATGTAAAAAAGAAGTGCAATGGAAATATTTAGATATTTTAACAACTAATTTGCAATGCATAACGACAAAGGGAAATCCCAACACTATATGCATAAAGAATTAGCTGCCGGGCAAGTCGCCTAAAAGTATGCAAACACGTAACGCAAACAATGTGCTAAAGTGTGAGACGGCAGCAAAAGGAGCAAAAATATGAAAATAAAAATAATAAATGCTAAAACATACACATACTCCTTGACTGTGTGTGTTTGTGATTGTGTGTGGAGTGTATCGTGGCACTGAGGCGAAATAATCATAACCACCGTACGACATTACAATGTCTGCCGCTTTCGACTGTGGCACCAACTTCCGTTTCCTGTTTTAATGTTTACGTTTTGCGGCTGGCGGCTTCCGACGTCATGTCGCCACCAAATAGTCCTGACCTCTCTTGCCTGTCTCTGTGTGTGTGTGTGTGTGTGTGTTTGTGTGTGTTTGTTTCTGGGATTTTTGAGCTAATGTAGTGGCATTTTAGGCGCAACAAAATAATAGATAATAAAATGTAATGTCGTCCTTTTGGCTTAGCCAAACACATACACATGCTTATAGGCTCTAAGATCCTTATGAATCCTTGTGAAAGTCGAGTCGTTCCAGTCGTTTTTTCTTGGTGCGTGCCGAAGCTCGATTATTGCGCTTTTCGTTCCGTTTTCCTTGTTGTCGGTAATAAAAATCAGTCGGAAATCTTACAGCGCCTAAATGTAGGCAACAACCAGCCATCATCTGCCTTAAATTAGATTAGATGATGTGCCATAATGAAGCTGTGCGGCAATATACAGTTAAGACGGAGTCGAGTGAGAATGGGGAGTATGGAGGAGTAAATATTACATTCTCGGAAAGATGCGAATGTGAAAAGTTAAAGTTGTGTGAAAATGTGAAGCTGTGATTTATATAGATTAAATGGGACGCTGCAAGAAATAATGTATTTTCTCTAGTTTTATTCTTATTTATGAGGTATGTACTAAGGAGAATTTGCATGAGCAACAAAGAAGGAAAATGTGATTGACAAAGACAGAGAAATTGTTTGTAGTATACAAATCATATACTAAACTCCTTTACAAATTAAAGCGGATATCAGAAAATCAATTTTAAGTTTTGTAATTTCTTGTTAAGATGCTGTTTATTTTTTAAGCTCACTCGAATTAAAGTCATTTTAAATGTACAAATTCTGTTTTACATATTGGTAAGCTAGAATTGGCTTTATATATGGTTAACTTACAATTAACTTAATTGCAAATCCATTCAACTGTCACAAGTTTGTTGTTTTCTTTGAGTTTAATCCAGGGACTGAAAATAACTGTTATCGATCAAAATTTCAACTCAATAAATCACATATAAGGAGTAATGCGATTTTTGTTTAAAATACATCAAATTGTTTATAAAAACAGTATCTCTGCAAACAGCCAATAAACTTATATTTGAGATTGAAAAAATAAAAATCCCAAAAAACTTTTATTTTTTAATCGAAAACATATAAGTCTTTAATGACTTTTATAATTTGAGTGTTTTTAAAAGTCTTTTTAGAATATCTTTGTTAATACTCAAGATAAACTTTCCAAATTTTCAACATATGTAAATTTGGTTATCAAGAAGATGATAACCTAATTTATCAAATTGTATCATAATTGTTGATTTATATAATAAAAATCAATATTAATAATTATTTATAATTTTTATTTTTAATTATTAATGTATGATGATGTATGATTTATAAAATAAAAGTCTTTAAGTAATTATTAAAAGTAATTTTTATTTTTATTCCTCATAACAGTTTCAGTCCCTGGTTTAATCAGTTGAATTAGAAATTAATATCTAAGCAACTTTATGTACTGTGACAAGTTATCTTAGATTATAATTAGCTTGTGCATTAAATATATAATACAGACATTTGACTGATAGTTGTTTTATTCATTGTGTTTGTTTCAATTGGCTGATGTTTGTATGAGACATCTGTAATTTAATTGTATTGAAATTATAATTTCCTATGCTGATGCTCAAATATTTTATATTTCATATTAGTGTACATTTAATTTGCTAATGGAACTTTTGATTAGACTTAGAAAAAATAAAATTTTTTTATAATTCTAATTTTTTTACTCAGGGCAAGACCTAAGAAATGCTTACGGAATTTTTGCAAGCATCTTTAAGCATCTATAAGTTTATTCTGGTTGCATGGCCCTTGGTGTGTTTGCCGTACTTATTATGCGGCAACCGTTGCCAGCGAGGTGCACAAGCTCAAACTGAAACTCAAACACAAACACAAAACGTGCTGCCTAATTTTAGGCGGGTGCAAAAAAAAAGAAGAAAAAAGAAAGTTTCCTCTCTGCGATTCTGTTTTGCTTCTCTTTTTTTGCGCTACGTGTGAAAATTGCGAAAAGCTGCTTAAAGAAATGTGAAGAAATGAACGAAATATGTTCCGCAAATTACTTTCAAGTATTTGTATAAATCAATTGCTAGAAATTCTATTCATGGTTATATTGAGGGGCTTTTTGCAATTCAATTTTCCAGTTGTAACAATTAAAGCCCCAGTGCTTGACATGCTGCATGCGTGTTTCGTTCTGTGTCTTCTACTTCCGGCGCAACCGGAAGTACTCAAGCAAAAAGACGAGAAAAAAAAAGCCCGAAACGAAATGCTGTAAGGGGAAAAGACAAACAAATCCAAAATAAACAAACGTTGTCTGCCCCCTGCAAAAAATATAAAAGAAAGCTGTGTGTGATCCAAAAAAAAAAAAAAAAGAGAAAAGCAGAAGAAATGCTTACGAAGCGGAAATTAAGACCCACTCCAGCGAGTGAGTCCCAAACAAAGCTGCCAACTTGGTAAACAAACACATGTCTGATTCGGTCCCTCATCCTCCTGTCTATGTGTATGTATGTGTGTGTGTGTGTGTGTGTGTAAGTGTGTAAACAAGCCCAAACATATCACATTTTAATCCGATGTAGTGGAAAATTGCGCAAGAAAATGTTACACATACGAAAATTGTATTGTTTTCCCGAAAAGTTGACACCGAGAATTGATTGTACGCCATTTGTCTCTAGACTTGGCTCCTACAAATGGATTAAAATCCGTTGTAATAACTTTAAATAGCAGCTGCTTAATTAAAAAAATTCTGAAAGTAACTGTACGCGTCTTCTTACCTGACATATCCAAACAAATGTCTTTTGCGTTAAATTTAATAGTCCGTGAGATTGTCTTGAATTATGAGTTTAACACGTGACCATATGGCAGCGACTCTTCTCTCCTTTTCTCACTCTCTCACACTCCGACTGTCTCTGTAAATTGTAAAGCTACAAATTCGAGCAGCTTGACAATGAACTGTCCGAAGGGGGCTCGGCGTGGTATGAATTCAACTTTAAATTAGTGTAAATGTTATGCACAGCGCCTATAAATATGCAAAGCTTTTTGTTTCTGTTGTTTTTCGTGTTTTCTGGAATGTGCAAATAGCCATTTCATTAATGAAGAAACAAGTGTTGCTCGTGTTCCCCTTGTTTTGCTGTTATTATAATTACCATTGAGCTTCGTAGTTGAGGTATATTGATTAATTGAGTTCGTGAGTTTAATGACTAAATTAGGGAGAATAACATTAAAAAACATGCATTTTTATATATACTAATATTTAAGTATTTCCGACTACTTCTCAATTTTATTTTTGCATTCATTTTCTTTACCACTCACAGAAACTTTTCTAAATTTGTTTTAAATATTTTATTGCAACTTTTTAAAAAGTCAATATTTTAAGAAAATACATGGTTTTAGTATTTTAGCTTCAAGCTTCTACTTATTTAAAAATTTTTCCTAATTTAAATTAAATGTTTAAAAATTGTATAGCTAAAATATTTTTTGAATTAAGTAGGAAATAATAATGCTCTCAATTTCCATTTCTCATCAATTTCGTCAAACCTTTTAATCATTATTAAGCAAAATAACATCTTCAAAAGTTAGAGAAAATAAATTAAATATTTGTAAGTCAATAATTAACGATATTAAATAGATCTCATATATTCTCAACTTTGGTTTCTCCACTATTTCTTATTGTTTAAGTGAATTGAAAAGTTTCGACCTGCTCTCCATTTAAATTAATGCTCTTTGGAAATGAAAATATCGATCAGTAAAAATATTTTTTGCGTATTGTAGCAGAGTTTATCGGAAAACTAAATTGAGAACAAAGTCGACTACTTTGAAAATCACCGTAAAATTTATATTCATTTTCTTATTCTGATTAGCTTTCTCTTAATAACTGCAGCCAACTCCACAGATTTCCTGGCCAGCTTTCGCCTAGGATACACGAGCAGCAAACTAATTTCCATATTTCCCTTCTGTTTTGCGTCCTGCTTTTGCCCATAAATTGTCTATTGCTGTCATACTTTTAGGCATTTAATAAATTTTATGACTCTGGAGTTCGGCCTGCTGCCTCTTGTTTTTTCTTACTTCTGCAACGTTTGGCTTACTTTCTTATTTTCATTTTTTTAATATTTGTTCGTTTTTGTCCTTAACGTTGACGTCTTCTTTGCCGCGGTCCGCCTGGGGCTATGCTAGCTATTTTTTCCTTTCTGCGAATTGCAAATGTGGGTATTTATACGCTCACTGGCTACAAGCTTGTCCTGCTCCCTGTCTGTCTCTCTCTCACTCTCTCTACTTCTCTTTCCCTTAGCACAACTCATTTTGTGCTCCCCCGAAGTATGCAACAATCTTTTATATGAGTTTATTATGTATGCTTTTGCTTTTGCTTAAAACATACAATTTCCTCAAGCGATTTCCGTTTGCACTGATGAGTCTTATTAAATTCGAGGTACTCCTGGGGGTACAAAAAATGGGCGGGGTACCAACCAACCAACCAAATTGAGCTGCCCGGATTGGGTCGTTAACTAACTAAAATATGACGCCTGCTTGCAAATTGCGCTTTAATTGAATTGCGCATAGATTTTCATTTGGAGCGGCTGGCTTTTCCTCTAGACACATTTTCTACGAGTATGCACACAAAAAAATAACAACAGAGTTCCAAAAGTTTCGTTGCATGCAACATTTTGACGCCTGCCTCTATAAAAACTAAAGAGAGAAACTCGCGGCATACTTCAAAAGTCTTTGCAAGTGTTTGAAACTGTCATACGCACGTACTTTTTTCTTGCACTCCATCTCGCCATCTCATTCGCTTGCCAGTCTGTCTCTTTCTAACTCGATTTCGACGACTACAACAACAGACTTTACCACTTTATTCTACTTTAGCTAAAGTCGGTGCTTATAAAAGGGTATATTGACTTTGTGAAGCAATTTGACGGGAACTTGTTCTATTTTAGTAATTTGATAAAAATTTATTATAATATTAGCTTAGTGTGCATACCTTAAGATTTTTAATAGATTTTATATTTAATTTTTGTTGGTATGGCTAGAATCTATAAAAAATTATTCCTAGCTAAGTTTTGACACAAGTTCGAATAGCAAATACCTAAACGTAAAATTTTATTGGACACACTTTCTTTTAGCGCTTTCTCTAGTAGAAATTTCAAATTTGAAAAGCCCGTTTAATTTATAATTTAGCTAACATTATTTAGGATATTTTAAAATTTGATTATTAATTTCTATACATTTTGCGTCTAAATAACCCGCAGATGGTTATCAGCCGCCTCACTCTTAATGTTGGAAAAATAGGCTTTAATAAATTTTTAATTTTGATCTCCCAACTAGGATATTTTTATAAATAGATAACTGTATATAGTGTATATAATTTAATATTTAATGTAATTTTTAGTTTTAAGTTCCCATTTAACGTCCATGGGACCTAAACTGTTGGTTTTCACAAATTTAAAACTTGATTAAGTTGCCCCTTAGGTAACAGAAAGCCAGTTTAATAAAACTACTAATTTTTTACCAAAAAAAAAAAAAAAAAAAGATAAATTGTAGCTGTTAGGCATCAAAATGTGTATGAAATATATATGGTATATAATAAGAAAGAGTTTGAATTAGTTTTTATATCTGAAAATAAAACAATGTTTTTAATAGAAAATCTTTATTTTCCCATCTGTCCGATTTGTAGGATATTTAATGTGTTATTGTGATTTTGACAATAAAATTTGTTAAATAATTATATTATGAATACAAAAATTAACTTCAAACTACAAAGAGTTTTTCAAATAAATTTAGATTAATTATTTTTCTAGGGTATGCAGCTATTCGAATAGTTCTGCTAGTTGAGTTTGTCTTTTTGAGTACCATTTTTGCCGGTAGAGGTTGGACTAAAAAGGGGAGTGCTGAGTGCCAAAAGAATAAAAGTAAAGAACTAACGCGTTGGCCAACAACGAATCAAGAGCATTTCTAGCCAAGTTTCGTAGAGAAGTTTGTGCAGGCGGCGCAAGGACTGAGATTGAGTGCAAATAAAATGATGTCATGAAGTGGCGGCAGCAACCAGAGTTGTAGCTACAGTCGTTGTTAGAGTGAGTGCTACACTACGAGGGGTGAGGGGGAAATGCATGGCCCACTTTATTTCAGCTATCAACTCGTAAAGTTTGCGGTTTGATGGCCAGCAGCCAAAGGGGACAGATGCGGGGGCAGTTACTCAACAATCGGGGGTCAAGGAAATGAGGATGAGATGGGGTATGATTTTTCTGCACGAACTCACAGAAGCCACAGTCGCCATGCGGCTTGAAGCACTGCAATTACAACAATAATAATAACAACAACAACAACAACAACATCAAACGCCAAAGCACAAATCTTGACAAGTTTTTTTCTTTCACTTTGTCAACTTTGCCAGCAGCTGCTGCAGCTCCATCTTTTCCCCCTTTTGCCTGAGCAGCATCGAGTCTTAACTGTCGCTTTGCGGCCATAGAAACCGAGAGTTGGCCCAAATGCATTGGCCCCGAAACGATCTTAGCCATCTGCTGCTGCTGCTGCAACTGTTCGTAATTAGCATGATTTTCAGATTTCGTTGCCTACTTAATGTCGCCCGAGCTGCTGTCTTTTTGCAATTCAATTAAAAATTACCATTTTAATTGCAAATTACTTTTATACTTTACGGCAGTGCGAAGAAAAAAATCAGAAAACTTACCTGACGGCGGCACATAATGAGGCGAGCAGCACTGTGGCGCCTCCATTTCCATTTTCTGGCCATTTAATTTGATCAGGCGCCAACAATTATGCAACTTGTTGGCTTCACTGGCATTCCAGCTGTGCGAGAATTTTCAGTTAGTTGTTCGCTGGTCCGGTTCACTTTTCAATTTGTTCGGCCAATAAAACTTTTGCCATTTGCCGGAAATCAAAATAACGTTTTGTTGTGTCATCATTGTTGTTGCATATTTTATAGACTGTTTGTTGCATGCTTCAAGAGAACAATCATTCAGACATTCACAATCAGACTCGAAACATGTTTCTGCAAATATTTCGCAGTCAATACCTAAGCAGAACTAAATGTTGCATATTTTCCATCTTTAACAAATAGCTGGTATACCCTTTAACTATTTAAACTGGACAAAGAGTTCTTAAATGCATTGAATATGTTATGGAGCTGAGCACAGGGTATCTATTAGTGGAGTATTCGCAGCACTTGCTTTATTCTATTGATTTTAGCTACAAGAGAAATTGTGGAATTCTTTTAGGTGAAATCAAATATGGCATGTTTAACACGTCTTTGAATTGTTCAACTATGCATTCAACTTGGCATTCCCCCTTACATGCATACATATTTGCATTCACCCATACATACTCACTTAACTAATATTCTGACATTTTTTTTTAAGCCTGGTATTTTTGTGATTGAACATAGAGTTTGAATTAAATATGAACACAATTTTTTTTAAATTTAAACGTTTGAGTTAAATATGAATAACAATATTTTTCTGCAAAATGAAATATATTAATTTTACTTCAAATAGTTTTTTTTAACGAAGTTAAAAGCAGGGATTAAAACCGAAACGAATATCGGTTTCAGTTACGGTTTCGGTTATGTTCGCATTTAGGTTTTCGGTTATAGGTTACGCAAAATCTTTGAATAAAGGTTTCGTAACGGTGAACCGGTTTTTGTATGTTTCGGTTTTGAAATACCGGTATGGTTTCGGCTCACAAACATTTTTTTTTTTTTAAATATAATTATAACAATTTAATAATAATATTTAAAAAGGCATTAATTTCTTAATGTTTCATTCACACATTTATTTCACATATTCTTCAGTTTGATGTAGTTTAGTTACATTTAAAAAATTTTCATATTTCATTTAACAAATTTATTTTATTTGCGTTTATTCAGTGCTATGAAAATTCGATCATGAATATCACAATTAAAAAATTAGAAAATTAAAATCAAAATTAAAAATAATTTTTTTTTTTGGATGTATGCAAAACCGAAATTAACCCTTATAATTAAAACGGTTACTACACGGTTATTTCGGTTTAAAGGCTTCGGTCAAATGAAAATTTTCTTTTTCGGTTACGGTTTCAGTTACGGTTCTAAATTTCAATCGGTTTTTACCGGTTAAAGGTTACGGTTTCGGTTAGGGTTTTAATCCCTGGTAAAAAGTTAAAAGTTTTAATAGAATATACAAATTAAAAATAAATATGAAATAGCTTAAGCCGAAAATGAGTACAAAGTTTTTTATTTTATATAACCATTTTTCTAAAATTTTAATATTTAAGTACAATTTTTCTTTATAATTACTCTTTTAAATCAATGGACTTGATTGTAAATTTTTAATTTGTTCTACATTTAATATTTTAAGTTAATATCCGCAGATGTTTAAAGGAAAATAATTTGTAAACTACATATTAGTGTAAAAAAGTGTTGCCTTTTTGACGGCGCTCTTAAGTAATTTCAATTTATTGCCAATAATTTATCTTTCTGTTGTAATACTTTAAACCTAAAAATTAGTAAACCGTTTTACAATGAATATTTCGAGTGGAAGTCTAGAAGTTGTCAGGGGACACTAAAGTTTAGTTTAGGACGCTTTTGGGGTCAGAGTCTGTGCTCACTTCCTTCTTCGGCACTTCCTTTTGGCTGTTAATTGCTTTTGTAGACAAATTATAAAGCGGTCGAGTGGCCGTGGCTGGTGCCGTTTGTGCATCACTCAAAAACAGACAAAACCACACCCTGGTCATGACCATGACTTTGCTCAAGGGCTGCCCAACAAACGCAAAAACAACAGAAATATACAAAAAAAAACAAAAACAAAAACAAATAGAAAACTCTTGTTGGTTACCCAGTCGTCAGTTGTAATTTAACTTTGACATGCATCAGCTCAAAAATCCAATTACAAAACAAATGTACAAAGCGTGAGCCCTTTTTTTTTTATTATTTTTTTCGCTCCTTTGGGCCCCAGCTGAACCCAGATCCCGGTCTGTGTCGTGCAGCTAAACCCCATTAACGCCTGTGTAGATATTTTTGTGTAGCGCCATGAAAAAAAAACAAATTCAAACTGACCATTGAGCTGAAGATTTATGAAACCATTAATTTTGTGAAACGCCTAGAAAAAAAAAGAAGTGAAGAGAAAATATTAAATTAAATTACAAAGTGCAAAAAGAAAATAGAAAATGGAAAAACAAGTGCAAAAAGTGCAGCTGGACAATGTCAGCTTAGGGCAATGAGCTGCCATTATGAGTGTGGAAAAACGCGCAGGATAAGCAGGACAAGCAGGACTTGCAAGCAACAAACATGTCCAGCAGCCGTGGCAAGTTGCCGCTGCGTCCCGATCGCAATGCCAACGACGAGGAACAACAGCAGCAGCAGCAGCAGCAGCAACAGCAGCAACAACTACAACTACAGTTGGGCGCCAAGCCCAAAACTAGTCAGAAAATGGCCCATTCGCGGACTGATAACCAGCTGCCAGGTCATGGCAACTACATGGAGTTGGAGTTTAGCCAAGTCGAGACAGTGGCTTCCAGTTTCAGCGAGCTGCCCGTCAGCTATGCCACCAGCATTGTGGTGCCCAGTATGGGCTATCGGGAGCCAGCACCACCGACGCCACCACCGCTCTCCCAGATACCCTCACGTGAATCGCGACTCCTTCACTCGGCACCCAATACGCCCAGTCGGGGCAAGGTTGTGCTGAGCAAAAAGGAGCGCAAGGAGCTCAGTAAACAGCTGGGCCTCGAGGAGTTGGGCGTTAGCAGCTCGGCGCAATCGAGTCCCTACAAGGGTCGTGTCACGGAGCTTAAAAACTGCATAGCACGTGGACTGTTTGCCACGTTGCATCGCGGCTCACAGAAATCGTTGCATCATCAGCAGCAGCAGCAGCAGCAGCAACATCAACAAACCGAAAGCAACACTGAAATGCATGTGAGCCAGGAATTATCGCCACCGCCGCCGGCGCCAGAGTTGGCCAACAACAATGAGGACGATGCGGCTGACTATAGTGAAAAGCTGAAGAATTTGCCAGTGCGTCAGCGGAAAGCAGCCACCTCGCACATGGATAATTATTGCCTTTTTGATCCCGTGGATTTCATCAACGAAAAGGCGATGCGATATCCCAGCAGTGCCAAACATGGACTGCGTGATCCGCTGTTTAGCTCCCAGCAGCATTTGGTATGCGACGAGGACGATGAGGAGCTGGTGCCCGAGGTAATTTACGATGTCGAGGAGCTCGAGGAGACCATCATCATTGAGACTTCCGGCGAACCAGATGTCGAAACGGAAGCCAGCGCCTGTGCATTGCCATGTTTTAAGCATCACAATTATTTTGTCATCGAGCCGGGTGACTTTGAAATGGAGCCGACCATCATGGACATTGGTATTCCGAATCCCTACAGCAACGAACAGTTGGTGCAGGCAAAACTCGAACAGCAGAGTCTGGATAAACAGCTGCTAAATGAGTTCGAAACATTGCCCAGTATGTCCAACAGTCAGGAGTCAAAGGATACGGAAACCACATCCACAGCACTGGTTGAATCATCCACATCCAGCAATTCAACCAGCTCCAGTGGCAGTTCCTCTGCACAACAGCAAAATCATTCTATGAAAAAGAAGCTCACATTTCTCAATCTATCGCCCTTTCGCCCGGGCTCAAAGAAAACCAATCAAAAAACCAATTCGGAACAGCGTGCCATCTCGGAGCTGGTCACCTCCGATCACATGTTGCACCTGCAACAGTTGCTGCAGCAACAGCGCAAGGATCAACGCGCCCACACCGTACCCATCGAGTCCAACTATGTGCTGTTCAATCCGGGACCCGTGCCCAGTCGCCATGTCCAGTACAAGATACGCAAACCTCGACCGATCTCCACGCACAGCGATGCGGACAGTGGATTCCTATCGCCCTGTTCACCAGATGAACTGAAGGCTAATCCAAGCATTCTGGTGCTGCAACAGTGCGACAGCGTTCAGGGTTATATTGAGGTGAGTTTCAGAGACAAAACCATTCATTATTGAAATTTAAAATTTTACTTTAAAGTTAGATGTCTGAGCTAAGTTAGATTTATCTTATTTAAGTATAATTTCGAATACGGTCTTTTCTTAATATTTAATTGTAAGTATTTGTATCGAACTATCTGAATAGTCTTGACATCAAACTTAATTCTATGCTCTAGGCATATATACTATATAGTTGAACTCTAATTTATTATAGGCTACAAATTAAGACATTTTTCTGTATATGGGCATTTCCAGAAAAAGGTCCACCTTGCCCAAAAACGTAAAATTGATCAAAAACTCACATCTTGTGAAATTTTCTTCCAAAAATGTATTCAAAATATTTATTTTAGCAATATGCGCTAGAAGAAATTCAATAGTATAAGCATATAGATTCTACATTGGAATAAATCCATTTTTCTATATTTTTGCCCATTTTTTTTTAAATTTCCTTCAAAAATGGACCGTTTGTATTCCATCGATTACACTAAGTAAGAGAGAAAAATTGTAGCATAAACCATTTTTACAAGCTGCTTCCGATATATAGAATGAAATTTGATGAACAAACTCTTGGAAAAACTAGGTGGAAATCTTGGCACGTTCGCGATGTCGCGTTACAAATTACTAATAAAACGTGAAAAATAAATAAAATGATAGTAACATATCAAAATTATTTCTAAAATGGAAAACTACATTATTTTAATATGGTTTAAGAGTATTTTCATCCAAATTACTGGCCACATTTCAAAGACTTTCGCATTTGTCAAGTCAAACTTCTGTTCGTCGCGTTCGCGATGCATTGTTTTCTATAAATAATTCGAAAACGACAGATCTTCAAAGCTTGTCTTTTATAATAAAAATATTGTTGATAAAACGCATTAAACACGTGAGAAAACATTTCTGAAAATGTCAATTTTTGCCATTTTTTTTTTTCATTTAAAGACGTAAAAATGTCGCGTTCTCGATCCTGGAAATACCCATATGTTGCTAAGTTAAATTTTTCTGATACATATAAGGCCCAAGCTGACAAAAAACGGCTTCTATGGTGAAATGTGCTTTAAAATTTCGAACGTTTAATGTAATTTTTTTTTTTTTTTTTATGTTTTTGCATTTTAGATTATTACCATATAGTAATGGTTTCCGAAATCACAAAGCTCAACACATCTTTTATAATTTTCAGCATTAGCTTTACATAAATCTAATTTAAAGTTGGGCATTTCGCTCTACAAAACAAGTAGAAACGACCAATTTATACAATATACGTATCGATGATAGGAATATCGATAATTTGGAACTGAATCTAGTTTCCACATTTTAAATTTCTCAATACAATTAAATAATAACTCATCCGAAGGCCACCGATGCCACGGCTTCCCTTTAGTAGATTTAAGTTTTGTAAACATAAGTCTACTTATTTAAAAAAATGAACTAATAACTATCCAAGTTTACACCAAACCTTAAAAATAGCTTAACTATACAATAGACTGTGTTGTTGTACATTAGTTTGTAAGCACATTTCTTAAGATATATTTTATATTGTCTTAGGGGTTTCTTTAATGCCCGTACATCATTTTTATTTAAAACCAAACTCCAACTGTTTTCCAATTTCTGAAGTTTCCAAAAAATGCCCTTCGAGTTATTTCCCTTCTCTTAAGTTCCAGCAATTGTTTTTATCTGCGTCAAAAAGTTTCATACCCATTTATTTTGATAAGATATACAAAGTACTTCCTATCTTGAGTCGTTATAAAGGCTGTCCGATTTGAAACCTGCCCTGCGAAAGCTGTGCCACAACGAATCCATCTGCACCCCATATTCGCATATCTTAAGCTGGTAATCATTGTGGCATGTTCAGTTCGCACTTGTCGCCATTTGCCGGCTCACTTATCTTAACGAGCGGGCAACTTAACAAGTCTTATTATGCAACTGGAACCACCCCGGGGGAGTTGCCCAGGGTTTCCCATGCTCCCACAGCGCTGTGTCAACCCTGTAAGTTGAAATTATCAAACATCCATGAAAGTGCAGTTTGGGCTTAGTAAATGCAAGCAAGTCTCTCTTTTTTAGAGGGGGTTGCTGTGAAACTACCAAGAGGGTTGGGGTCGAGGTTTGGGGTTGACTTTTGGTCCTGATGATTGCAACAATTTTACTGTTTTCTTTGCTTCAAGTGGCTGCCGCTGCCATCGGCGCCTCCGGGGAGCAATCAATCCTCGCGTTTCCACTGCGCGCTTCATTAGTTTCCAGCGAGCTACCAAACATTAGTGCGATTGTGCTACAAAAAGAGAAAGCAAAGGAAACAGAGAGAGAGAAGCAGGGAGCAATAATTTTTGCACAGCTGTGCAACGTCTTTGCGACTTTTAATGGAATTGAATTAAAACTGTTGCCATGGCTGCTCTTTACTGTTGCTCTTGACTTGCCACATGCTCTTCAACAATAAACCCAGCTGCAACAGAGCTTGCCACAGGCATTTTGACTCATTTGTAAATTGAACTGCGTTCCGCAAAGAATTTCACCAAAGAAACGACCCGAAAAACAAAGTTTGCCCCTGGCCATTGTGCCTCTGGCATCAAGTCTGCTTTTGGGCACTCAATGAAGTGTTCCGAAAAGTGTCAAGTGCAGTGCTTCTCATATTCGTAATGGGGTGTTCCAAGTAAATGGAATGTAAATCGTTGTAGCCGGGGGATAACAACCAGCTGAAGGTTAATGGAGTTTAAACAGATGAACGAGAGAGAGAGAGAGAGGAAAGTACACTAGTTGGCATATTGATAATAACCAAACGGTTATTTGCAATCAATTAATTCTAATTTTAAGCCATGAGAAAAAGGGAATTGTTGTAAGTAATGTACGCTTACTTGATAACGAAAGACTTTTAGCATATTAGATTCTCCCATTTGGCAAGGAATGCAAAGACAAGTGACTGTTTGTCAAAATAAATATACCGACCAGTGTACATGAAAAAGCAGCGATTGTAGCTTACTAATAGTTACAGAGTTAAGGCAGCTAATCAGGGCAGAGTTCGAACTCTAGATAGCAGATATTATCAAGGCCGAAAACATTCTGTATATAAGAGAAGATTCGTTTTGATAGCTTAAGCCATAGAGCAGCATTTTTGTCAGGTTCACGGACCGGTTTTACAAACCCCGGACACATTTATGTATCTTCCCAATTGTTTTCTAAGTGTTTTCCTTAAGTTTGTAAGCCTTTAAAATTTTTTAATTAATAAATAGATACTTATAAACAAGAATCTAACTTACTGTAATAATTTCTTTATTATTTTTTCTCCATTTCATAATCAAAAATATATAAAATGATAGAAAGTCATATAAAAAAGGTAGATAAAATTTATGCAATTACTTTTTTTTAAAAACAATTTTTAAAATTTGTGTTGTACAGTTTTAAGTGAATTCTATTGGAGCAATTTTGTTTGTATTACATTTTCTCTAGTTGAAAAAGTATTCCTATAGAAAAATAATCCTTTAAATTTTGTTTCATTTTAAATTTTCGATATTTTGCCATATTATAGCATAAAAGTTTCGTAGAACTTTTGTGCTTGTTTATAGCTATGCGCCTACTCCGCCTGCCACGCCCACACTCATTAAGTCAAAGCAAACAAAACGTAAGCAATTTATGCAAAGCGACACATGGCTCGTATCCACTTGGCGCTTCAAAAAACCATAAATTACCGACTTCCTCGCACTGTTTTTGGGCCTAACCCAATGTGCTGTGGCCAGCGCACATACGGTAAAGCCTCGCTATAAAGTACTATCTCAATGGGTGTGTGAGTGTGTTGCAGCCTTCTAGCTAAAAGACTCAATTGCAAATTGCAACGGCACTGAGGCATGCGATTTCCGAACAACAAAACAGACCGCCGGACATTATCCGGCGACGACTGCGACTACGTTGACATGCTGTTGCCTCATTCCGATCCCCCATTCCTTTTCGCGTACCCACGAAATACAGTACACGAGGCGCTAAGCCGTCAAATGTCCTGTCTGGCTGCTGTTCCAATAGGGTTGCTCTGCACCCAACGTGGTTTACAATATGCCCAAAATATTTCCTTTGCCCAACTTGCAGTTTTCAGGGGGAGTTGTCAGGATAAGTCGCGTGTCGCAAGCTACTTTATGTGCCCCCCTCGCACCCTGTCCACAATGTCCGTCTGCATCCGTCTCTCTTTGGCCTCTGTGATTAGTCCAATAAGTTGTAAAAAGTGTCGCGCGAGCGAATGAGGGCGAAGCGATTATCTACTCTGTCCTTTATTTCGATAACTTTTGATTTATGACTGGCAATAAATGTTCGATGTGCACTTTATAATTATGTGGCGCCGGATGCTGCACAACCCATACAAAAGAAATAAAATCCCATTGCCAATGCCATATGTGCATAATTATTGCATGTAATTTTTTGTTTGCGAGATATAAAATGATGTCCTCGGAAATAAAATAAGTGCAAGTTGACTACTACACTACAAAATTCTCTGTAATTTAATTAACAATTTAAATAGGTTATGAGTAGGGATGGCAAAAAAAATTTATTAATCGATTATTGAATCATATGATTAATTTAAGCTACGCGACTATTATTTGCAATTAATCGACAAAAAATATAAATAATCGATTAATCAAATGATTAATTTTTTTTATAGTTTTTTAAAATATTGTTTAATGCAATGCCATTGTATAGCAAAAAAAATTAAGAACAATAATAAGATGCCCAAAAAATATAAATACAGTGGCTCACAGCTTAAAGTAAGCAGATCAAATTTTGACATTTAATTCTTATTTGAGCCGTTATCGTTTACATTTTGGCATCAATGGAAAGGTCATTTAATTCCGTTTGAATGACACAGAACTTTCTTTGAGTACCCTTCGAAAATTTCAAATTTATGTAAAAGTCTACTTTTTCAACTTTTTTCCTCGATCTTTAACAACAAATATTTTGATGCAGACAAATTTTTCAAACAATTCTAAGAGTCACTGCAAAAAAAATATTTTTGCTAGTATTTTTTAATGATTTTTTGAAAATTGCTAAAAAGACACTTTTTGTATGAAAAGTAGAAAAATGGGATAAAATATTCATTTTTACGATTTTCAAAAAATTATAAAAGGTTAGGTTAGGTTAGGGCGGTGTCGACCAAAAGTCGACGCACTTAGGCCTTTGCTAGGCCCATTGTGATGCCGCGAGATCATTTCCCCCTTGTCAGCGAGGAACACTATGTAAACTAAGTTAAAAAGGAGCCCAATTTGAAAGTTTAACAAAAAGGGCTATTCTACTTGGTGCCAACGTAGCGAGTTCGCCTAGACTGGTGAGGAAGGGTTTTCCCAGAGCTCTTCGTCTTCTGTTGCTTAAGGCTGGGCAGAAGCAGAAGAAGTGCTCTGGGGATTCCTCCTCTTCCTCATCTCTGCAGCTCCTACAGAAATCATTATAGGGGGCTTTCAGTCTGAGGGCGTGTATGCCCACTAGCCAGTGGCCCGTCATGGAGCGGACCACGCGAGAGCAGTCGGTTCTGCTTAGGTTGCACAGTGCTTTGGATCGGGCCTTGTTAATATGGGGCCAGGTCTGTCGTGCCACGCGACAGTTTGGTGTGCTGTACCATTGTACATTGTGTTTTTCTTCAAAAAGGTTATGGAGCATCAGCTTGCAGGTCGCCAGGGGCATACTGATGTCCTCCTTGTCTGGAAGGAGGGTATCAGTCGTGCCCCGTCTGGCTAATTCATCAGCAATACAATTGCCTTGGATATCTTGGTGCCCAGGTACCCAGACTAGGCATATGTCGAAAAACTCTGCCATCTCATGTAGAGATCTGCGGCATTTCGAGACTGAGGTCGACTTTGAAGTGGTCGATGCGATGGACTTGATAGCCGCTTGGCTATCACTGTATATGTTAATTTTGCCTGGAGTGGCTTGGGATTTCTTTAAAAAGATTAGAGCTTCATTTATTGCTAGGATTTCAGCTTGGAACACACTGCAGTGGTCCGGAAGCCTAAATGAGTGATTAATACACAATTTTTGAGAGAATACTCCGCCTCCCACTTGATTATTCAATTTAGAACCATCAGTGTAGAAGGATAGAGCATTCGAGTGCCCTGGTGGCTCAGTGATCCAGTCCTCTCTGCGAGGAATGAGTATGTTAAACGGAGTTGTTACGTGCTCAGTCGGCACGCAACAATCAGTTTTTGGGGGAATTATGGTATTTTCCTTTAAAATAAGGGAGTGTCCGGAAAGAAAATCTCCCCAGTTGCTAGTGTCTCTAATACGGATAGCCGCAAGGGTGGCTACTGCTTGACTTGTCTGTTGGATTGGAGGAAAATTTAGGATGGCATCAAGAGCATCATTCGGTGTTGTGTTTAGAGCACCTGTGATGCAGATTTCAGCCATTCTTTGTACCTTGTTTATTTGTTTTTTGATGGATTGCTTTGATAGAGCGGGCCACCATACTAGTATCCCATATAGCAGGATGGGCCTGATTATAGCTGTGTATAGCCAGCGGACTATATACGGGGACATGCCCCATTTTATACCAATTGCCTTTCTGCAGGTGTAGAGGGCAATTGTCGCTTTCCTACATCTGTCTTGTGTGCTTTGATTCCAGTCTAGTTTCTTGTCAAGTACTAATCCCAGGTACTTGGCACTATCACTAAAGGACAGTACAGAATCTTTTAGTTTTGGAGGGATAAGTGTGGGAACCTTGTAGCGTCTGGTGAAGAGCACGAGTTCCGTTTTGTCTGGATTTACGCCTAAGCCACATTTGTCGGCCCAGGCTGCCAGATTACTTAGCTTGACCGTCATTAGGTCGCACAGAGTTTGTGGATATTTCCCAGTGAAAATCATTGCAACGTCATCCGCGTAGGCAACTAGCTGACAGCCCCCGCCTTCTATGTCATAGAGCAGCCTGTTGACCACTAGATTCCATAGGAGTGGGGAGAGTACCCCCCCTTGAGGGGTTCCCCTGCTAACGTACCTGGTGAGAGTCGAGGAACCAAGTGTGGATGTCACCGCCCTGCATGTGAGCAATTGGCTGATCAGTCCCACTAGCCGGTTTTCGATCCCCAGGTTCGTAAGTGCTTCAGTAATTGCCTCCGGGAGGACGTTATTAAAAGCACCTTCTATGTCTAGGAAGGCTATGAGGGTGTATTCCTTAATAGAGAGGGATTTTTCTATTATGGCAACAACTGAGTGAAGAGCCGTTTCAGTGGATCTTCCTTTCCTGTATGCATGTTGAGAGCTTGATATAAACTCTATCGGAATAGATACTCTCAGATAGAGAGAAAGGATACGCTCAAAGGTTTTGAGTAGAAAGGATGTCAGACTGATCGGTCTGAAGTCTTTTGGGCTAACGTGGGAAGCTTTGCCCGCCTTGGGGATGAATACTATTTTTGAAAGTCTCCAGGGGTCCGGGATATAGCCGGTCTTAAAAACTTCTAGAAATATGGCTTGGAGCCAATTAGTGGCGATGCTACCTGCATGCTGAAGATGTGCAGGTGAGATTCCATCAGGTCCAGGCGACTTAAACGGTTTGAAACTGTTTATTGCCCAGTTGATGTTGTGCACGCTGAGGAGAGAAGGGCCTAAGGGCACCTCTTGTAGGGAGATGAGATTGTCTGTCTTTTGTTGACGACAGCCTGGGAAGTGCTTTGCTAGTAGGGCATCCAGTGATTCCTCACTAGATGTTGTCCAAGTGTCATCCTCTTTCTTTAGATAACCTAGAGACGGGGTTGACTTAGATAGAATCATCCGAAGTCTGGCTGCTTCGGATGTTGATTCAATGTCGGAGCAAAAAGATCGCCATGAGGATCTTTTGGCTTTTCTGAGTTCTTTTTTATAAAGGGCAAGATCGAGCTTGTAGTTTGTCCAAGATTGCTCCGTGTTTGAGGCTTTGGCTTGATTGAAAAGAGCTCTACAGCTCCTTCGAAGGTCTCCGAGGTTTTGGGACCACCATGGTGGTTTTTTATTTTTCTTGGGTCTGCTAATCGGGCATGCTGCTTTCCCTGCAGAGTTGCATGCTTTAGTGAAAGATTTTATTAGGCTATGCAGACGCCGAACGGAGTGAACTCCATTGGGTGCTGTTTCCGGAATGTATTCCCTAAGTAGGGCTTGATATTTTGACCAATCGGTTTTCCGAAGGTTATAAAAAGGAGTTGGAGTCGAATGACTAAGATTAAGTACGAATTCTATGTACCTGTGGTCGGAGAAAGAATGCTCACTTGATACTTTCCAGTTATTAATAAGATCACTTATGGAATGGGAGGCAAGGGTCAGGTCAATGACCTCCTTCCTATCCTTGATGACGAAAGTAGGATCAGTACCTCTATTTAGGACCTCTAGGTTTGTGGTTAGGATATAGTCTAAGAGTAACTCACCCCTCTTGTTTATGTTGGTGCTCCCCCATTGAGTATGGTGAGCATTGACGTCGCATCCTATTAGGAGGCTAATATTGTTGGTCACGCAGTCATTTACTAGCCTTCGCGTGATGTCTTCAGGAGGAGGGCCTGGTTGGTCGTAGGCCATGTAGCACGACAGTAGCCTGATCGGGGCTGACTGGAGCTCCAGGCTTACTGCCGTATTATCCTCGTTGCTAAAGCTATGGAGCAGAAAGATACTTAAATGCTTTCTAGCTAGTATACAGGTTCGAATATTACCTTGTGATTCAGCTACAACAAGCTTGTATTCTGGGGCGCGTAATCCCGAGACCTTGCCACCCACAATCCAAGGCTCTTGAATTAGCGCTATGTCGGCTCCGTTCCCAGCCAAACGGAGCAGTAGGGCCGCAGAGGCTGCTTTACAATGGTGGAGGTTTATCTGCAGAATCTTTAGAGACATCTGAAGATATACCCTCCACCACTGTCGTGTTAGCGTCCTCGTCATCGGACGCCACATCTGAGGCGAGCTCCATCTCACCCATATTGCACAGCGCACTGAGGTCGCGCGTTATAGTGGATGCGTCTGAAACGTATCCATCCAGTTCGGGCCGTTCTGGGGCCTCTAGTTCGGTGATGTCTTCCTCGGATGGCTTGTCCGAGAGACCCTCACCTGATGTTGCGTCTGACTTATAGACGCGGATGTACACAGAGCTAAACCCGAAGTTTAGCTCTCCGCCAGCCGCGTCGATTGGGGCAAGTGACTCCTTGTTCAGGATCATCACTGCCTGGTTTGTCGGTCCCGGCATCTCCTCTATCTTCGCCACTTTCCAATCATGGGTTGGCAGACTTGGGTTGCACCGCTGCAGCATTTTTAGGAGCCGTTCTGGCTCTTTAATGGAGGATGGGATCCACAGTCTGGCCCGAGGGCGGACTGGGACGTCCTTCCAGTTGACGGCGACCAGCTTGGCGCCTGGGTACACTTCTCCGATGTTGGAGACCGCCGTTTTGTAGAGCTCTGCCGATCGCTCATCGTCGCAGGCTATAACCTTCACGTTCCCCTGGAACCAACCGACGTCTTTGCAGACAGGGGGAGGTCCAGGTTCCTGCTCCAGCAATTCGAAGCAGGCGGTGGCTAGAGCCGTTTCCACCCACTTCCACTGATTCCTCGGGATTGCAGCGTTGCCTTGGTCGATAACCCCAATTAGGACTCTCTCCTTGGCAATCTGGGCAAAGGATCTGCCCTGCTGCACTCTCGATTTCTTTGCACTCGGCCCGGGTGCATCTTGGGAGCGCTGTCTCTTGGCTTGATCCAGCGCTCTAGGTGACTGCATGTCGTAGTCTGGCAGCACAGTCTTTGCCCATTCAACCTTCTTCAGCCAATCAGCTGACCGGTTTGAGCCTATGCTAGCTACATGTCGCTGGAGAACCCATCCAGCACTTCTCTTCTCCGTATAGGAGAACTTTCTGCCGACGCTGGCTGCAGAAACTTCACCCACCGTCCCTGTACCAGCTGGAGCCTTGGCCGCGCTTTTAGCGCTCTGCTTCGGTTCCGAGGTATCGGGGGGCGGCAGGATGATTTCTTTTACCCCAAGGCCCGGGTGGAATACGGGTTTACTTGGACCAGCGCCGTTTGTGCAAACGGCTGGCATGGTGACCGTCGCCGTTGCATTTAATGAGCATTGGCCAGGCTTTAGAGCCACTGCCGCTGCTGAGGAGGAGGAATCCAGGATTCCGGTTGGCTTTTTCGGAGAGCCAGGCTCCTTTGTTTTATTTGTGTTTTTGTTTATGTTTGAGTTTTTATTTTTGTTATTATTTGTATACATGTTAGTGTCCCACGAGCTGCGGAGAAGGGGTGGTCCGCCTGCACAGAGATCCGCACTATGCAGGTAAGGCTAGCTAGTCCGGAGGGCGCCAGGTATCCGAACGCTCCGTTTATGACTGAGCTATTTTTGGTTAGGGCCCCCAGCCAGGTTGACTATCGGCACGGGTCGCATTACACCTTAGTCCAGCCCTAAGTACCTCGGACCATGACATGTGCCACCATGCATATAGCAAAACTATTAAGGAGTAAAACTATATACATGGAGCAAAAGTCTTGGCTAACACCAGCTCTAAAGAGCTACTGGAGTGTTATTTCCAGTCGGCACCCTCGTGGAGGGTTCAGTCGAGGATTTTTGCCGACCAAAATTATAAAAAGTACAAGCAAAAATATTTTTGAAAATCTTTACTTCGTATTCATTTTGGAATAAAATTTGTATGTGTGTTTCCCCGAAAAAGTTTTGACAACGACGCGATTATTTAATCGAATAATCGATTAGTGTTTCAATTAATCGCAACCTATTTTACGATACAATTAAATCGCCAATGGAAGCAAAATAATCGATTATTGTGTATCATATGATTAATCGTGCCATCCC